>JARHVA010001709.1:0-417500 GCA_037957365.1 Torreya grandis | reverse complement strand
GGAAATTTTCCATAATCCCCATGTACACTCTCCTTTAATATCCAATAAAAACTTTGACCTTCTCGAGTTCTTTGACAAGCAAAATAGGGTTTTTTGAGTATCTAGTCTTCTTGTTGATAGTTCATACAGTTGTGGGACCTAAAGACTAAACAAATACCAAATTATTGAATTATGATGACCATACCATCACCTATAGTAACCTATAGACAACATGTAACTCTTTGGTTAATTTCTAAGCTCTGTAAACTTGCTTCTCAGGTAGGATGGATTGTGTGAGAAGGTCGAGAAAGGTCCTTTTGGGTTTTAAGACCTCAAAATGCATTTTAATAGCAAATAATGATCTAAAAAATTATTCAATGATCCATGACATATTTCATAATGATATTCCATAATTACTGACCTTCCAAAAGGTCTGAAACCTTGACTCTTCACTACTTAAGGGTTTTTAGGCAAGTTAAGTTTATTGACCCTAGAGATCTAATCATTGAACCTTTCTCATCTTCCACTAGATCCAATATTAATATGAGTATATTTTAAGGTCATATACATTAATTTAATCTTATAAATCCAAATTTTAGTGACAAATGTGTTCTCCTTAATTTGCTCTAGAGTAGTCTTATAGGTCTTTAATGGATTGTGTCAACTTGGGTTGAGCCTTGTTTTACTGAGTCTAACCTTATAAAACACTTCAAATGGGCATGGATTCCTTAAAAAATTTATCATAGATATCCTCAAAATTCATCATAACACTTATTATACCATCACAGGTATAACCTTTCTCTATATTCTTACTGCAATAAATGACTGCCTATTTAAGGTCACTGGCTATAGGTGGTCATTTAGGTGCTTACTAACTATGTATGAAAAGTTGGTATCGCTTGATTTGGTCATATTTCATGCTTCAATTTTATCTATTAAACTTTAATTAATATTATGCATTTATTTACATCTACCTAAGCTAGACCCCACTATTTATGTTATGCACTCTGTCCTCTCTTTAATTTGAAACTAGATTGATCTTGCCTAGCAACCTGTAGATGTTTATTTAGGTGTTTGAATTTATTTTGGACTTAGGAATTGTATTCAAGTCATTTTAAACTTAAATATATTATAATACAGTGTTAAGATTTTAGAACCTTCTCTAACTACCTAAAACCACCCACTTTCACAATCATGCAACTATTTAAGAATGCCCTCTCAAATGATGGATGTAGGTGGTCATTTAGGAAGGGTTTGACATGAGTTTTGAAGTTATATTTATCTATTCCATCATTTAAAATTTAAATTTAATCAAACTTCATGTAATTTTCTTCTCACTACTCTACAAGTTCCATGACCTTTTCATAGCATCTTCAAACTCTACCTTCTTATCTTCAAAGATAGACCTATGTATAGGCATTAAGGTTACATAATCAATCATTTCAAATTTTATTTGGATATTAAACCACTTATGTGTCTAAATTTACCTATTTATTTTCATATTTATACACTGAATGATGTCCCAATACCTATTCCCTTTACATCACCATTGGATTTTTCGTCCAAGGGACCTATAAGTTTAGAACCTGTAGATCTCTTTTTTGCTTGTATAGACTGTTAGAAGGAGTCCTTTGCGTATGGTGATACCTTGAGACTATATCAACTCTTTATATTTATTTATCACCCTATATGGTCTATATACTTTTTTATAAACTATACAAATCTCAAATTCTCTCATTTATATATGTAGGTATGTGCTTATATAGTTAGTTTTTTTGCAAGGCTTGTGTATCCGAGTTGGAATCTTGATTTCAATCATGTTTTTTATGAATCAATGGATTATATCAATATCATATTAATGTCTATGATTTTACATCCATATCTACATTACCAAATCAAATTTAATATGAAACATAGATTCATGGATATCCACCTACAGGTCTATAAACCTGTGAATGGATAAAATTTGTTTAAGTACTTATAGAGAATGTATATGAGACTCATGATCATTAAATTTAATCTAAAACTTTTAATAATTATATTATCATATTACATACTTAGATCAGGTTTGGAATCATTCCATCCAAACACTTTTAAGGTCTCAAAACACCTACATTTGCTTACATGCACTAAGAAAGACTAACATGCATACATGGAATCTAATACCATTTTGGTTTTGATGGGCCTTTTGGAAACTTTTAAAAATTTAAATATTTTATTTTTATATCTGAAATTCCACACAAGAACCAATAGCATACATATTTGATCTTGTTTAGGAACTCAAACCATGAGATCAAAACTACAACTTGTGACCATGAGAGTTTATTTCTTAACCAAAGCATATTTGTGATATATGGTGATGTAAAATTATGTAGGAGGTTTGTGTGGACCTCTAAAGAACCTTTTAAATATTTTCCTTACCTCCATGAATTCAAATATGTAACTATGCTTCCCAAAACTTAGATAGTGGGATTTTGAGCCTCAAAAAAGCACCTTGTGATCTTAGCAATAGTTCATAAATATAAAGAGATAAATAAAATTACCAATGACACAAATTGAAATTCCATATGGGTCCAAAACTATGGTTGATATATTATCCTCCAACTCAACTTGTACAAGCTATACTATTCACATGAATATAGCCCTTGTGGGCTTACAAAGAGCTTGATAGGGGAGAGGATGTAGATTTTATCTTCATAAGACCTTTTCAAGATTAATAAAGGTAAAAATTAATTTTGGTAGATGTAGAGACACTTTGGAACCATTTTGATTGAAAGTGGACTCTTAAAGTCTGTACAAGTTCTTTAAACTACTTATTCAGAGTTGAAACTAAAGTAACTAACCATGACTTGCCATTCCAACTGATACTCTAACTTTATCCAAACAATTTTCACATTATAAAACTTTTTAAAACATTTTTACTTTTAAAAAGATCCTACAACTCCTTAATTTGGCCTCAAAAGTGTCATAAATGACTTTAAGAGTGTATGAAAATCATGGTGGAAGACCGATGCATGGCTGGATGACTTAAAGAGCCTTGAAAATCCATAATTTAATTTAAATTACCTCTTCACTATTGTATTTAATTTTCCATGCAATAAAATTTCCTTGAAAAGGCTTGATTTGATGACAATTGAAACCTAGGCTTCTCCAAAGACCTTAAAAAATGCTAAAATACCTTAATTTTATCAAACATGACTAATGAGCTTTAAACCAAGTGACCAAGTGAAATAACTTGACCTGATAGATTATTTACACTCTTGAGACAACATGACATACCCCTAGGACCCATAAGACTGACTCTAAATCCATTGGAATGCTTGATAAGGACACTACCTTAAACAATGCTAACAAGACCTTATAAAGACCACTTGAAGACTATCTAAACATGACAAAACTTATGAACAAAGTGTAGAATCATGACAAGCAAAGTTTTAACTTATATGTGTGATATTTTGAATTGTGAGATCAGCCTTGTCAACAATAATGTCAAATCCATAACCTCCACCATCCACACAACAAATCCCTATAAGTCAAAATTTTCAACAACAAATACCTCTAAATACCCAATACCAAATTTTGGCTCAACCCCTCGTGAGTACCTATTCTAACCCATCCCAACAACAAAGCTTACATTTAATTTTCCCTCAATATGTGGTTACATATTAACTGACTATCACCACATCTATCGGCTATCCCCTTACACAACCTCTTCCAATGTCACTTCTTCCCTATCAACATTTGTAATAGAGTGTTTTAGGAGGCATCCCCAAATATAATTCTCAACTAGACCTCATTGACATCCTCATGGATAGGATGACAAAATTATAATCATTTGCCTCTGGGTATAAGAACATGCTTACATATGAATAGATATGTAATGAGCCTATTAATCCCATAGGTCTAATTTGGCCATATCTTGCACAATGGGCACTTCCTAAATTCATAAAATTTCAAAATAAGGAAGATCCCTAACAACACATTAGGGATTTTAGGCATGCATTTTACCTCATTTACTATGATTATTCCCTCCTTTCGAGGATGTTCCCTATGTCATTATCAGGATTGACACTAAATTGGTATATTTTCATCCTTTAAAACTTGTTATTATCCTTTGGGCAGTTAGTTAAAACCTTATTAGAACATTTATCAATAAATATCACTAAAAAAGTAATTATTATTGACCTCTACACCATTAGGCAATTCAAACATGATTCTATTACAGACTTTGTTTCTAGGTGGTGATGACTTATAAACCAATGAACATTCTCCCTACCTCAACCTAAATTGGTTGAATTATTTTTGAGATCATGTTCAAAACATATCTTGTCCACATTACAAGTTATATCATTCATAACTTTCAATGAATCCTTTACCATGGCTCAAAAATTAGAAATATGAGCTTTATAAGAAGGGAAAGTTAAGTTATGAAATAAAAAATTTAAACCAAATCCTTCTAAAAGAAACAATAATTTGAAGCCAAAAGGTGTAGCTAATGTTGTTATCTTAAAATCAACCTCCCCATCCATAACAAAACAACTGAAATCTTCTCAAATGTAACCACAAATAAACCTAACATGGTTCCCACCTAGGTAATACACACCTTTAGGGGAGTCTTAGATTGTTATTATATATAAACTATTAAAGGCAACCATGATTAAACTTCCTCCCATTAGACCTATGGATGATTTTGGACTAAAATTAGGTTAGTACAAAGAATGTGATTTTTTTACTTACCATCATGTGCTCGATCACAAAATTAAAGGTGTAGATATTTTAAAATATTAGTATAAAACCTCATTGATCAAGGGGAGTTACAATTACATAATCCAAACACTCCTCAAAATCAATCTATTGACATCTTTATGCAACCATTCCCTAACCATCCACCCTCATCCAAATCTGTATAAACAAATAAGGAAATCACCTCAGATTAGGACACTCATGTAATAAATACCATCTAAATCAAATTTTAATAAATAAGTTGATAAAACACCTTAAACATCTTTTGTATAAATAATAATACTGGACCTCCTTACAGGATATATAGTTGAACCATCTAAACCCATTTCTACTATCCACTCAAATCTTATGGATCTCATTATATGGGATCCTCTAGAAGAAGGCTCATCTACACACATTGAGAATCATCCACAAAAATTAGAGGATAAAAAGGACTTTTATTATCCCCACACATGGGATAAGTGTTTGGATATACCAAAAGGTAAATCCTTATATCATCATCCTATAAGACTTGAGCTCCCCAAAATGAGGACCTTTGTAAACATACTCCCACTATGTCAAGCCACATTCAAAAAGGAAAGATGGCCATGCCAAAATACAAAATAAACCATCTATACTAGGGGTCCATTCTTCCTCAAAACTTAAGATCTCAATCACAAAATCTTCTTTAAGGGATATAAATCAGCTCAAAAGCCTCCACCTTTACTACCAACACTAAAACCTCATTTTAATTATGATGACTTTTATCACCATCATCACTTGTCTAAAACACCATTACCATCCATTAAAACTACACACACCACTAACACAAAAAAGGAAGGTACAGAGGTAAGCATGACCTAAAAGCTAATACCTAAAAATATAACAACACCACATCAATTAATCCATGTATCTAAAAACTAGCATGGTATAGGGAAAACAAAGAGTATGCCTATCACAAGATACTTGGACATGACATTGAGAGCTATAATGCTCTTAAATTCATGATTCATAATTTGTTTGATGAGGATGATCTTTTGATTAAAAAACATGATCTCCTCTTCAATCCAAACACTAAAAACATAACTAGCTCAGATACTAATATAGTAAACCCTTTACAAGGTAAATCAAAACAAGAGTAAAAAAAATTATTAATAATCTTGATTTGATTCCTATTAACCCTAGAGACCTTCAAATATTGATAAACTAGGAAATTGGATAAGTCTCCCACTATTTCAAATCAATATGATAAACATCACCACTCGGTCTCAAGTGCAGGCCCTCGAAACCCAAAAATAAAATAAAGCCAAAGTATCCATAGTTAAAGCTAATATCCTAATCATAAAAAGCACTAAACCCTCTAATAAAAAACCTAAAATATCCATTTTAGGGAAAGTGTAAAAGAATAACTCTTTGAAACTTATACAGATATAAATTCTGAATCAACTCCACCAAAACTTAGCAAAATGCCCCTCTATGAACTAATAGAACTATTTCAAAAGACTAGGACTTGCCCATGTTTGTCAATGATTTCGAAATAGTTCTATTACCATCTGAAGACTAGGACCTACCCATGTTTGTCACCACATAAGTTAATCAAACTCAAATCAAAAGGGTTATGCTTGATAATGGAGATATTATTAATATTATCTCCTCGTATGTGTTTAAATAACTAAAAATTTTGAAGATGGTTGTAACTCAATCCCTAGTGGTATTGCAAGATTTTAATCATACAATGTCTCCAACACTAAGAATCATTGTCCTCCCGATCTAGGTAATTATCGTGTCCTTCATGATTTGTTTTATGTAATAGAAGGAGAATTCCAATATAATTAATTTGTATGACATCCTTAGATCTATGCTATGTATTATGCTCAATCCACTTTACACCAATGTATCAAATATGAACATGAGGGCCAAGTGCATATCATCCTCATTGATCCACATCTATTTAAAACTTGCAACCTAAAATTTCAACCTATTGATGTTTTACTCCCTCTAAAAAATGCAACCCCATCACAATCATCTAACAAAACATTAACTATTTTGACAATCCTTTGATCATGAATCTCTGATAAGACTTCTCTGGACTCCATAATAGGAGAATACCAATCATTATCACTTAATACACTGCTTACTCCTCAAGATTATGGGCACCTAGATAAGTAGTATGACTATCATCTTAATATTGAGGATGTTGTTCTTTATGGTCCTTCTTTCTTACAAACTCATTTGTTATATCGAGGGATCGATCAATCATCTTCATAGCTTGATATCCCATCTCACACCAAGCCATTTTACTTGAACTTCTCATTCATGGACAACCTACTCTTTGCTTAAATGTACTTAAAATGATGCACTTGGAAAGGCTTCAATATGGGACATTATGATCAAGGTTTGCATGATGTCATACGAGGATATTTAGGAAACCCCATGAAAAACATGGTCTTGGGCTTAATAAAAATCCTAAATCCATTCTTAAAGTTGTTGATGCCTCTAAATGTATCACAAGTGTTCTTAGTGTCTAAATAACACTTCTCATTTTAGACTTCAAGGAATTCAAAGCATGAGTTGCAGATTATGCTAATCTAGTTACCTATGGTGAAATAGGGGTAGAGCAATAAATTGTTCCACAATATTTATATTGATTGTTGGTAGGGAACCACCACGTCCAAACTTAGTGAAATACAAGAGATCTATGCTATTATTAGTAGATTTGTGATCAAGTTCTAAACTAAAGCTTAATCTAAATGAATATTTATAGTGAAGCTTAAACTAGAGTGATTTGGTCAAAAAGAAGAGTAGGTCAAAGAGAAGATGTTTTGATTTTTAGTCCAAATATTATGATAAAGTTTAGATTTCATCAAGACATACATTTTAACCAATACATGACATGAAATAGCTTTAGCACAATTGTCTAAGGAAAGGATGGAATAATGCAAATATGAAACTAGATTTAGTTTAAAGATTTACTTTTCAAGAAAATTACATTAGCACATCTACAAGGGAAGTAAGAGAAATGAAATGAACCTAAGATATTTTAATTAACCTAGAATAAGCACAATTTAACAGCCCTACATTCACATATGCATATAAAGAACCAATAAAAAACCATTTAAATTTAGATATCCAAAAAAATAATTGAGAGAGAAGCCATATAACAATTGACACAAGCAAATTTAGACAAACTTCTCAATATTCCTTGCTTGTATTAATTACTCTAAGTATATAAAATATTTTTGCTCTTAAAACTCTCTCTATGCTCTTTACAAAAATGGTAATATTGCCTTTTATAGAAAACTAAGGCATTATATCAGTTAGTCATGAGATTAGAAATGTACAAGAGATAAGGACAACTATCTTTTTTTACAGAGCTCTAGAATACATTCCCTTTTCCAAAGTGGACTGATCTATAGGCAAATGTGCTAAAAAACATGCACATGGCTTTACAAAAAAGAATATTCTACTTTTAAATATTACAAAGTTTTTTACAAAGTGGAATATTGTTAGCTAGCTGGGTGGGCCCTATGGTGAATAAATTCTCTATTGTTCTTGAATAATCTTCATGGATTTATGATCCTTTTCATCAAATAGCCTTAATTTAGAAATTGGCTCTAAGAGATATTAGTCCTCCTAATCCACTAAGTCATCAAAATCTCTATCATTCCTATCCATTACTTCTTTAATACTCGTCACCTCAGTAATTTTTTCCTCTATAGTCAGGATCATGCCCATGACCATGCTATTATCATTCCCAAATTGGCCCTAACTCTTGATCTTAACCTATTTCATAACCAAGGTGACCTTATGCTTATACTTATCATCTCTAATGATGCCCACAAAGTTAAGTGTGTTAGGATTAGTAATCATGGTACCCAGAAGTTGTTCAATCCTACTTATCAACTCTCCATCATCCCTTAGGGGATTCTCTAAGTATTTTAACCATGCATTTAGACACTAAATTTTGTCCATAAATATTCTCATAATTGAATTCAGATGGGCCTGGATAATGTTCATGAACCTAGGAATCTAGCCTTCAACCAGTATGCTAATTAACTCTTTCATTTTATCTCTTGAACTTTGCCATTGGGCTAATAAACCCTTAGCTACTTCATCCTAGTGAGTTGAAAGACTCTACCTTATCTTCATTTCTTTTAAGGAACTAAACATGTCATATAAATATTTTAAAAACATCTTTATCATATCTTTAAGAACTGACAAAATAGCTTGTGTCTCTAGATTCTCCTTTTGTTTCTGTAAGTTTTCTATTTTTTCTGTAAGTTTTCATTAGTTCCCTAACCTCCTACTAGAGTTAATCCCACCAAAGGTTCAACTCTTTGAGAGGTGAACTCCTCACTCCCAACCATGGTCTTCTTTATTGTTACCCTCTTTAGACCTATTGTCTCTGGATTAAATTACACACTTATTATTGACTCTGTGATCTTTAGAGGTTTTGGTACCTCCATATATGTGCTACCTAAGGTTCTAGGGGTGTCTAACTGAATGCTACTTGACCCTCCTATGGTGGTCATCCTCTTTTCCTCTTCCTCCTTCATTAAAGCCATTATCCATGGCTTGATCTCATCATGTATAGTGATCTTAATTGTCTGGGTCATGGTCCATTAATGTTGTAATGTTATAATCTTTTGCATCTTCCATAAACAAGCATTTAGGGATGACTAGCCCATGGATGGGATTCTCATCATTGAATAGGTTAACCTCACTCAAAGGATGAGTGAAGGTTAACTTTGGCTTCTTCTTTGTAACTGAGACTAATGCCAACTCAACCTTCCTTTTGAGGGGTACAATTGGAACCAAGTCCATTGCAATTTCCTTCCCCTTTTCTTATCCTACTTCCTAAACTTGGGCCTAATTTTCCTTAGCTTTTTCTTCTTATTCTGATCCATATGCCTTTGTAAGCACCTTAAGTGCATCTTCCACTCTCTCATCAAGAGCTAGTACAATCATGTCAATATACTTTATTAGGGATTTTGGTCTGTTAGGCTAAGCTGAGGATGATGGTCCTTCCCTAGGTCTCTCTTCTGATTTTTCCTTCCCATGTCTTTGTGACACTTATTCTTGGGCTTCTTATAGTTATTTCTCTAGAGGGGGCCTATAATAGGGTCCAAGAAATAAGTGGTATTATAGGGTGCCCATCTTCCAAATCTCAATAGGAGGTTTCGTGCCCCTATCCAACCTAGCCTCAAGTTTAATGTTATGCTTCTTTAACTTGGAAAAAAATTATATGAAATTTGTGGCACTGATGTACATCATGTCATAAAAACCAAACTTGTAAAAATATGGTTAATTCATTATTATTGATTTCAAATGTTTTATGACCCTATTATGAAGGTCCCATTACCTCAAATCATCCAATTTTAAGTTGAAGGAGTCCTTGTGTTTGGAGATGACATTCACATGCTCCCAATTCTATAGCATAGTTCTACTGATGGTCAAAGGGAAGGGGTGAAATATTCCTTTTCTTTTATACTTGCACATGCCATATATAACATTGAAGATTTTTTATGTGATCTCTTATTCTACTAAGTTGGTTGGCATATGGACCATTAGTTTGAGGGGTTAAACTAGGGTCCCTTATATTCTTATCACTATGTAATTTAGAACAACCATATGTCTCCCATTAACTCTACATACTTATTAACTAGAGGGCTGACCCTATCATTGGGGATCCCTATAATAGCTTCTACCAAAGTTGGATATACACAATCACAAATGAATTATATGTTGTGTCTATACTTGAATATGTGTAACTTGGAATAGTGATGGGAAATGGTGTGTATCCCATCAAGTGACCAATTCTTTATGTCAAGGATCTTGGTGGTGGCTAAAAGGGCATCTAGGAGATAGGACATTATGAAAAAATGCTTGTTAGTTTATTATTAATGTTTGTGAACTATTATTTCAAATAAATGTTAATCATCTCACTTATTAAGGGTGTGAGTCCCTTTTCTACCATGAAGTATACATAGGGAACCCAGATCTTATTAACATGTATGGCGGAAGGGGTTCTAGATAATATATTCAAAAATATCATGATTACTCTAATCCTTTCCCTAAATGGGGCAATTGGGATCTTCTCGATAACATCTAGGATGGCATGGGTTTCATTAAGCAGCCATGGGGCACAGACAATGTTCAAGTCATTCTTACTAGTCCATGCTCTAATTGTGGGAAAGTCTACCTGTGGCTTACCTAGATTTTAGAATATTTCAAATGTGAGGGGAGAAATATATTCTACCTTTCTAAAATTACAATCATAAACTATCCAATATTTCTCAATTTTATAATTAATAAAAATGGGGGCAATAACATCGATGTAGTTCAATACCTCAGGTTTTGTGGCAGCATAGTGGAGACTGGCCATTTAAATAGAGACTAGTTCATTGTATCTCTAAAATATCATAGCATTCATCTTCTCCTCTCTTGTAATGTCATGTATCTCCACAATATTCCAAAAGAGCTCAGACTAGTTTTTGTTCACTATGTTTAATGTCACAACATCAAAGTCAGTATCTTTGAAGATTCTTCCCTCATTGTTTGAAGCTAAATATAACTCTATGTCATCCTTATATTGATACCTCTGAGCTACCATGACTATGAAGCTTGAAAATTGCTCACTAATGGTCTTAAAGTAACCTCTAGATTAGTTTGTTCTTGCTCAGATAATAATTGGACTCTTTTTGGCTTGACTACGATTGATTAAAGTTTAAATTGGGGCTTTTTGTATGGAGACTAGGGCTTGTTTGTAGCTTTAATGGAAATGGTATCTCATATTTAAGTTAATTCATGCCCTATATTTGATTTATACCCCATACTTTATACCTTTTCCCTTTTGTGCTCATGAAATCTTTAATTTTGTCATTTTGTGCTTGTATGGCACCTAGGTGGCATCTATTTGGAAACTTTCATGGCATTTTTCATAAATGTTATAAAGGGACTAGTTATTATCTTTTAAATCCTTATTTTACTTTTCACCATTGGATATTTGCTTAGGGATCAATGGAGACCATTGATTATGATCCCAAAGTTTACACTTTATTGGTTGTCTTTGTATCAAGGTTTGTGGTTGTATCACTTGACACCTTCGTAGGCCTCTTGGGTTTTGCATTTCATCAGTGAATGCACATTAACCATGTGTTAATCCTATGGTAATTTTGGGTCTCATTGAATAGTCTCTATTTATTTCACTCCATCCAATTACCTTTTACAAGTGTGTTCCATCAATTATTATCTAAGTGGATGCATGCCATTGGTCTAATGGATCAAAGGCTTTAGATTTATTTGATCTTTTGACTTTGTTCGATTAATATTTGTGATGAAGAGTATGTCATTAATCTTGAAAAGTGAATGCACTTAAATTATAAATGGGATACAGGAAGGGACTTATGCTAACTACTTTAGGCTAAAGTTTATTTCATAGTAATAAACATGTCATAAACTTTAGAATAAATATTTTAAGCTAAGTTTTTAGATAACATATAATGGGGACTAAAATAATAAGTAACATTAGTGTAAGGATTTAACCTAATGTTTTATAGTGTTGATAAATGAGATAAAACTTTAGGTTAAAAAACTTCTTAAGCTAAGTTTTGTGGCATAGGGATTTCTAGTTAACATAATACAAGTCTTTGGCCTAAGGTTTATTGTGTCAACAAATATAATTGGAACCTTAAAATAAAGACTTATATTAAATCTATTGTTGAAAATATTAGACCATAATATCATTCTATTAGTAAATTTCAAAGACCCTAAGTATTTTATTTCCCAAAAAAGGGGGTTCTCACTGAATTGCAACATAAGTAATAATCTTTAGCAATGTTTAAATCATGTTCTTTTGTCTACATAAAACAATTGATGAGATTAAATTTTACATCCTTGTAGACATCAATGACAGCCTCACGAGCATCCAATGACATTCATAAGAATTTCAAATTTAATTTCATGAAGTTCATAGGTCCATAGATCATCAATTTAACACACTGCATCTAATCATTTGGTCTTGACCAAATATAGACCACTGATTAAGTTCTGAGTACATGCACACCATTGGTTCCTACAATCATGAAGACGATTGAGTTAGCCCATCAATCAATCCATATGAAAATTAGATTAATTTAAAGGCCTAAGTCTAAAAAGCATAATAAAATGGGTCCCTTCAAATATTATAATCATAACCTAAGGTTTTAGCCTAAGGTTTCATTGTATTAAGAAAATATAATAAACCTTAGGATAAAAACTTCGGTTATGTCTAAGTATTAATACACATGGCCCTTTTAACACTAAGATCTAACATGAGAGTGCCATGTGGAAAGTCCATAGGAATTCTTAGTTTTTGACTTTGTTTGACATTAGGGAGGGCCTGTAGAGTGTCAATCTAGATCAGGGTTCCTAAGATGGTGACACTTATCACCCTCACAAGGTTTCTTAGGCCTTTGACATTTCAAAACCATGTTCACTCTGTCAGATTAGTTTTTATGAGTAGCCATGGGCATCGATCATGATCTTGTATACTTGCACATGACTAGCTCTTTTTTGAATATTAAAGCATTAGCATAAATTTTATCCTAAGGTTTTATTGTATTAAAAAATACAATGAGACCTTAGGATAAAACTTAGGCTAAGTTTATGTTTGATAAAAAGGGACCTTTTAACCTTAATGATGATCACACACTATTTTATCTTTGATCCTGCTTAAGTGCAGATCATTGATCATGATTTGGGGGCTCATATAAAATTGGTCTGATAGGTTAAAGTATTTGTATCCATTAGGTCTCCTTTGCTTCATTCGATCATTCTTCGTGATGAAGTGAGAATCGTTGATCCTACAAGGAGGAAAGATGCTTAAGTTAGGGCTTGGATCAACATAAGAACTTAGGCTAAAGTTTTAAGACTAAGGTTTCATTTATATTAATAAACATGAATGAGGCCTTAGGACTAAGACTTTAGGCTAAGTATGTAACAAAGAGGACCATGTGACATGATGGGGCAAAGTTAGGAAAAGAAAGGACCTTGAAACATGAACATTAAACCTTTTTTTAAATAAAGAGAATAAAAGGAAGAAATGTAAAGGTATTGAGTATGATTTTAGGCTAAGGTTTAGTCACGCTAAAAAATATGACCAAGCCTTAGCATAAAATTAGTCTTAAGTCTAAAGAAAAATTTTAAATATTCCTACCAAATTTTCTCCCACAAAATTTGAATTCAAATCAAGGGTCTAAGCTAGGGTTTTCTGAAGGAGGGTTTTAGAACATGAATTCAACTATGGATCTTACATACCAAAGGCTAGTAAAATCTTGAATGAGGATCAACTATGAAAATCCCAACCTAATTCATTAATAAGAGCTATATAAAACCTTTAACTTAAGACATGAGGGGCAACTATTAGTAGCATTAGGCAAGGTTAAAGAAAAACCCATAAACAAATGGACTAACTCAATAGGTGTATGATATTAAAATTCTAATAACCTTTTAGAATATCAAGATTTTAGTGTTAAAGTTAAAAATATGCATAAGGTTCCCTATTTTTTAGTTCATGATTGAAACAAACCTTGCATGTGTAGAATTAGGATCAAACATCAAGACATAGTCATGTTGTGTGTGTGCTTTGATTCCACTTACTATTTTCCATGGAATTCAGGGGGAAATTTTCATGTTTCATGCCTTTAATCATTAAAATTGCCTTGAAGCATGTTTATGTATTCATTAATAACCATGCTTCTAGTTCAGGTTAGGATTGTGCATTGCTCTACTACCAATCAAGCATCCATAGCCCCAATAGAGATGCCTTTAGTTCCACTCATGGTCTTGTTCCACTATTAGCCAGGCATCCATAGCCCTAGTGGAGATTACCAAAATCACCTTTACTTGAAAAGCTTTTGATTTTGTAATAAGTTATTTTTTTTTTATCTTGTAGGCTTCAACAAAGGTTGGGAACCAGGGCAACCAAGTTTAAATATTTGGTCAAGTGTTTGATCCTTAGATAATCACCTATGGCTGAAACCTTTATCCTAAGTAAGGATGTTTATTAAGTGCTAGCATGTCTATTCCTTAATATATTAATTTTTCATTCTATACGTGCAATTCTTCTTAAAACCAGGTTTAGGTTAGGATAATGTTTAAGGTCTTATGGAATGGTTAACCTATTCATGGTTCCTTACTAGTTTTTTCAAATCATAACAATAAGATCATATCTCAAATCCATGGTCAACATATGTATGAGGTTCATACCAACATTTTTTAAATTATGGAGTTTAAATCAAACCAAGGAACTTTGAGCTAAGGGTTTTCCAAAAGGACTTATTGGAAGCAAGGAACAAAACAACAAACATAAAACACACATCATAAAATAGAAAAACAAGAAGCAAAATGGAATAAAATAAATATATACATACTTATGTACAAACAAAGGATAGAAAGGAACAATCCAAAGGAAAATAACTATCCTACCTACATTAACTCTAACCATTTTATATATTTACTCCATGAAGACCGTAAGAGGAGCAACAGAGAAGTAATGCTCGAGATACTACCCGTTGGTGGGCAGTGTGAATTCTACTCATAAATATTTTAGTTTGAAGGTGCTATCTCTAAGTATATATACAATTTTATATGGGAAAATCCACAAAGGTTTGAACTTGCCATGCTTTCCCTTAGGCTCAGATGCTTTATCCCAAAGAAGAAACAAATATCCTTGTCTGAACAACTTAATCTTTGACCTCTTGTTAAACCACCTTTTTAATGTGGTCTAGTACCTGATAAATTTATAAAAATCCTTTTCTCATGCATCTTCCATCTAAATAATGTCTAATAGCCTTGAGTTTTCAAATACTTGGTCTTCCCCTATATACTCTTGTATAAACTTATAAGTTGGTAGATTGAGTGTGATGGGAAATATGGGCTCTTGGCCATATACTAGTAAGAAGGGAGATGATTTAAGATCTTGCTTGAATATTTTTATATCTACCTAAAGGGAATACTTAAGTATCTTATGCCATATTCTAGGTTTGTCTGCATTAGACTTCTTAATGGCTTTCATCAAGTTTTTATTCGTTAACTCAAACACTCCATTACCTTGAGGATAATGGTTAGATGAAATCTTGAGAGTAATGTTGTTTTCATATGCCCATTATATCATCTCTATGGATATGAATGATAACCCATTATCACATACAAAAGAGACTAGATTCCCAAATTTAGTGCATATGTTTTCTTCTAAAAACTTGATCACTTCTTTTGTCCTACATTATTTGGTGGCTACTACTTTAGTCCACCTAGTGTAATAGTTGGTAGTTGTTAGAACATACTTTTGACCTTCTGATGAGTTAAGGTTGATTACCCATATAAAGTCCAGTCCCCACTAGGCAAAGGGCTTGTCAATCATGATTGGTTGTAAAAGCATTATTGTCTTTGCTTCTTTAGTGTTGAATATCTAGCATGAATGGAATTCTCTCACATGTTTATGAGCATCTTTAAAGATGGTGGGCCAATAATAGTCAGTCCTTAGAATATTATGAGTTTTGGTTCTCCCAGATGGATGCCCACTTCCTAACTTCTCTTCGAAAGTGATCATTACCTCAGTAGCATCCTCATAGGAAACATATCTTAGGCATACACCTTCAAAGTTCTTTTGGTATAAGAGTCCATTTTTGATGAGGTAGTGAGTTGCCTTGATCCTTAGAGCTCTTCTCTATACCCTAGTTAGTCATGTAGGACAAATTCCATTAATAAATAAGTGGACAATGGAGTCATACCACTCATTAGGTTGAAATTTATGTTGGTCAACTTCCATGATACTTAGTTTGGGGTTGGTATTGGCAATCATTTGAATTAGACCTTGACATCTTTCTAATTTTGAAATTTTCATCTCTATGTCATATTCTTGAAGAATAGACATCCACTTAACTCTTCAATCCCCGTGTTCACATTGGCTTAGCATTAGCTTAGTGGTTAGGTCTAGTAGAATGGCATGCACTTTGTTCCTTAGAATGTAGTGCCTAAAATTTTTGACTGATTTAACTAATGCAAAGGCTTGTTCATCAATTAAAGGGTAATTTAACTCAGCATTTTTCAATTTACTACTCATAAAAGCAATTATATGGTCACATCCTTTTATTTTTTGAGTTAAAAATGCAACAATAGTGTGGTCAAATGAAAAGGAGTAGAGATAAAAATCCTCTGAAAAGTTTAGACTTATCAAGGCTGGAGCTCAATTGATTATTCTTTTGATGTCCTCAAAGGCCTTCTTGGATTTGTCATTCCATGAGACTTTAACACCCTTATTTAGCATATCATTCAATTGTTTGAAAATTTTTGTAAAGCCAGAAATGAATTTTCTTACAAAATTTATTTTGCCAAAAAATGATTTTAATTATTTTCTACTATTGAGAGGCTCTATATTTGATATGGCTTCCACTCTTTCAGGATCTATGGAAATTCCATCTTTATTGATAACATGGCCTAACAGTTTACATTTAGTGACATAAAAAATGCTCTTGTTAGGGTTAAGGGAGACCACATACTTTCTACACCTTTCAAATACATGTCGTAGATGCATGGAATGGTCCTCCCTATTATTAGAAAAAAATTTACATTATCCATGTAAATTATAATGCACTTACCAATCAAGCCTTGGAAGGCATGGTCCATGGCCCTTTAAAAAGTAGATCCTACATTTATCAATTCAAAATGCATTTTTTTGTATGCAAAGGTGCCCCACTTGGTTATAAATGTTATCTTCATTATCTCCTCTTTGTCTACCATCACCTGATTATACCCTAAAAATACATCAATAAAAGACATCATGGTTGAACGAAAAACACTTTGTATTACTTAGTCAAGAGAGGGAAGAGGATAATTATCCTTTTTAGATGATCTATTAATATTTATAAAGTCAATACACAATATAATTTCACTATTCTTCTTCCTAACTAGTACCAAAGTGGCAACCTAAGTAGAGTGCCTAATGGGAAACACAATTCTAACATCTAACAACCTCTTGACTTCTTTAAAAATCATGGGTTCTCAGATAGGATTCACATGTCTTTATTTCTACCTCAAAGGTTTACAATTCTCTTTGAGAGGTATGGTATAGGTGATGACTCTTGGATCAAAATTATTCAAGTCATCATATGACCAAGCTATCACATCTTTATATTTTGTCAACAGCTCTTTTCTCTCTTATTTTGAGCACTTGTACAAGATTTTCCAATGTTAACCAATTGAGGTTGCTCTTGAGGCCCAAGATCAACTGCGTTGTAATCTTTTCCACTTACCTTGGGAATATTAGAAGCTATAACTAGCTTATCTTGATCAAACAACCTTTCCAATTCAATCATCCCTTTAGTGATTTTGTTGTCATTCATCTAGATGACTTTTCCATCAAATTTATCTTCTCTAAACACATTTTTCGTCAACCTCATAAATGATCTAAGCTTAAAATACTCCTAAACTAGTCATGAAGTTCAAGATCTGTTGGTCATCACTAAAGCCCTGTAAATAGCTTATATTGTCTGGGATAGAAGAATAAGGTATCAACTCAATGCTAAATTTTGGTGAATCTTGGTCAAGCATAAGATTAGCTACAGCATAGGCAAGCTCATCAACATCTTTATTTTCTTCCCTAGGGATAAAAATAATATTAAAGGCATCAAAAGATTATATGAGGTCTCAAACTCTAAATTTGTACTTCTTGAGGTATGATAGTTTGCATTGGTACTTGTAGAGAGGATTACAAAGAGATTTATTCAAGTATTAGTCAAGAAATCATGAAAAGTGCATTAAAGACATAACAAAACTTAGCCTATCTATTCATGTGGGAATTACAAGAGATAGTAAGAAACAATTAAAATAAAGTAATATTGATTACCTTCCCAAGTGGATTCACCATACAAGTGTGGCTCAAAAGCATATTCTCCCTTGATCAAGAGTAATTTTTTTCATAAAAAATGGTGGTAGCTCCTCCCATGTCTCAAGAATTCTTTGCATAACCTAGGCTCAAATCAAATGAAATCTCAAATCTAGCCTATCAAATGAAGCTTGTTAATGAAAAACATTGATCAACACAAAAGATTTTGGAGATAATTTAGCATTATAACTTTTCACAAATCAAGGTTGAAAATGATGTTCATGGCCTGTCTATTTATAGATTTTTAAAATGGTTTAGGATCAACCATGGTCATCCATCTCAAGATTGAGATGTGTGGCCATGAATAATCTAATTATGTATTAAGTCCATAAATATCCCCCATAAATATTTGGGATAGAGGGGAATTTAAGAGGCATGAAGAGTGTTAATGAGGTATAGGAGACCCATAATCCTTATATTTTATACATGTATGGCTTATGGATGCCACCCCATATGATGATGTCACTAGGTGATGTAGATATCAACAATCAATTTTCAATAATGAAGATATTTAATAAGTTCCATAGAATTTTCAATTAGGCTCATGATTTGAATTAACTAGCCTTAAGCATGATTACTTTAGTATAATTCTTTAGAAATTAATGCAAAATTAATCAAAATGGTTAGAAAGTCATATTACTAGGTCATAATTTGATTGAAGAAGAATTAGAAGGTGATGTTAGATGTATATGAACCATGTTCCCATTTAGGATGTTACCGACACAAAATAACAAAGGTACGTGATTTGTATTAACAAATTAGAAGAAAAGAGTGATCCAGAGCACAAAAAGGCAAAATCATCATTTTGACTCAAAATGAATTGATCAAAGTTAGGAATCACATAAAATGCATTGCCCTATTTAGGGATATATTAGCCTAAATTGGTACTTGTAAATGAAAATCTTGAACCATTTAGTGCATTTTATGGATTTTGACCTAAAATGTGTATTTGAGTGTAATTTGAGTAAGATTGACAATTTCAACACAAATGGTGTTAGGAATTGGACGTCTACATTTTACCCCTATTTGAGAAGGTATAGCAAGACATTCAGGTAAAGAAACATTTTTTCAAAGAAAAGAGTTGTCAAGAAGAAATTGGAATAGACCCATGATTCCCCCTCGAGAGGACATACTAGGATGGAAGAGAAGGATGGACTCTTGAAAAGAGAGAGAAAGTGAGAAATTAACCCATGGAATAGATTACATGTAGATAAGCTAATGCTTACATTCATGATTACCATCAATGATCAAAATATAATTAGAGGTATAATAGTCCCCAATAGATGGGGGGAATGGGAAATATACAATCCATAAATAAAATGGACACACTTTAAACATACCCAATTTGAGAGTACAAGATGTGTGTTTATGGTAATGATCAATCCTGAGATAGGTTACACACTAAAATATTGCCATCATGGGAATTAGTGTAGAAAGCCTAGAATTAGAGGAAAAGAGAATGTGATCTCCAAAGAGAAGATAATAAGAAGTACTCCAATAGAGTAAATATGATCATGATAAAATATTTTTTCCCTAGTAGGGTGAATTTTGATCATTTGATAAAGAATAAATAATGGTTTTCCCTTATAGATTTGATTTTATTCTGACATTATTCAGATGTTGTCCTCCAACATGGGTAATTGGTAAGCAAAATAGCTCAAGGATATAATCCAATAAATAGGTTAAATCGAGTGGGCATAAATATACTTGTGATGGTGTAATAGCTTAAAAAACTATATAAAACCTAGCATACAAGAATGCATAAAGTGATGAGAGAGATGAAAAGAAGAATGGAGATGATCAATTTAAATCTAGATGTATAAGACAAGTGGATGCTTCCTACATAATTCTATGGACTCATATTCCAACATGAAATTCAAGCAAATATAGTTTACCCAAGTTTGGGAGAGAATGGAATGAGGAATGATGAAAACTAACTAATAATTGATTAAACTCATAATGTATGCAAAGAGATGCATGTATAAGCATAGATTCAAGTGCTAAAATACATGACACTGATATACCTATTTTCATACTATGAGCCTATATTATTCAAATGTTCTTGAGAACTATTCATTAGAGTGATGTTGACATTAAGATATTGAAACCTAAGCACAAAGTCCTTACCATAGAAAAATAAATTAGGCATCAGAAGTATGAATACCTTAGAATGACATAATATTCCAAGTGAAATGAGATGATTCAAATGTGAATACCTATAACAATGACATAATATTCCAAGTGCACTGAGCTGATTCAAATGTGAATACATATAACTAAGGATAATGGTAAAATAATGAACAAAACTAGAGTTACAGTTATTTACATTTAAACAAAAAAGAAAAGAAAAATAAAAAGATAAACATAAATGAACCTAAATTGAAATCAAGATATGATCAATCAAGACTTAAGTAGGAACAAAAAAAAATTGAAAACAAAAAATAAGAACATCTTAATGACATGAGACCAAGATATAAATAATCAAGATCCATGTGGACCATAAAGACATTCTTGAACACAAAAGAGAAAAGTAAAATTAAATATAAAAACAAGCCACCAAAAAAAATCAAATAAAAAGATGGTCCAATAATAACTTAATAACATAGGATCAAGATATAAAGAATCAAGATCCATGTGAATCATCAAGATGTTCTGAACACAAAAGAGATAAACAAAATGAAATAGGGAAACACAAGACCAAGATGAGACAAGAAGTAATAAAAAGAGAAAAAGGAGAATAAATAAAAGGAGAGGTGTAAAAGTACAAAAAAACACCAATAAAACATAAATAAACACACAAACAAAAAACCAAGTTAGTGCGGTTTAAAGACAAATGTTTATGCACATGTGGTAGAGGCATTACTTTCCACTATAACATAACAAAGAAAAATGACATAAAAATTGTTCCCTAATTAAAGAGTAACAATGATATAGTAAATGGGGGAAAATAAGAAAAGGAAGGGGTTGGTCGAGCTAGCTCCAGATGTACAAGACAAGTGGACACTGCCTACTTAGTTTTATGGATGTATGTTCCAACATGAACTTCATGCCAAATGTAATTCTCCCAAGAAATAGGATAGAAGGAAAATGATGATCAGACCAGAATTATTGATGTTTATAGAATAAATGGAAGATATAAAAATAAATGAGAATGGTATTTCAAACAACAAGCTAATAGGACAAGAAAGAATGATCTTTTAAAATGGAAAGTGCATGGGACAAGATGAACTGGTGTTTATTTACTTGTAAAATGGTAATAGCATAGCATGGTGGGATGGAAATGTATAAATGTATAGAAGTGTAAGACAATTTTTTTTTTCTCTTGTGGATCATTGATCTGGGCAACAATTCAAATGACAATTCAGGTGATGGGTCCACTCCAATTGATGATGGAACTTCTGGGAGCCATAACTTTTACACTGTAGCTCCAATTGACTCACCGTTTAAACCATTGGAAAGATAATAATGAGGGGAATATTTTGATGTGGCATGGAGATATGATTGATGAATTTTTACCCCATAAAACCCAATGGAAGTGCCCTAAATTTTAATTTTAGTAGTGTAGTCTAAAAATAGTAAGTTTCTAAAAATGGTAATTCCTCAAATTTTGTATTATTGTAAATCATGGAAGTCAAACCACTTAATCTCCATTGATATTTGTGACCTTACACATCCTCCTCACACCTTAAAAACATGTATAAATGAAGATGTAACCCAAAATGGAAATCAGGCATCTCTTCTCAGAGATAGGCATGTGTTTGGGTTTGCAATTTTGATCAATAAAACATCTCTTTTCAGAGAGGATTATTTGAATTATGTTGTTCTTATTTTTGAATTATCTTTCAACCAAATATTTCAAGTTTTGGATCAGTGGTATCAGATTGGTTTGTCTTTAGAGTGTATGGTCTCAAGGACGAGGTCAGATTACAAGAAGCTTGGGTGGAAAATAGAACCAACAGACTATCCACCTATTCACTCCAAATGACTTCAAATGGCAGACAACACTGAGACATCCAATCCTTTAAAGAAAATGGTGAATAAATTCCTCTAATAAAAGTAAGCATATATGCTACCATAATTTGCTCAAATTCTCCAACAAATCTTGATGGGAAATTATGGCTCCTCATCCATACCCCCACATCCTTTCAGTGCCCCAACACCCTTCAAGGTTTAGGTGAATTTTGATATCCATACATTTGAAGGCAAAATAAATGATGATGTAGTAGAAAATTGGTTGGATCAATTGTCATCTTATTTTTCTATAAATAAATTCATAGATAGAGAGAAGATTACTTTTGCTCTTCAGAAAGCATCATTATCTGTCAAAAAATTGGTGGGAAGTGTACAAAAAGAGATTCAATGTAGATGATATTGGCCTTGAGATGGAACCTACATGGGATGATTTCATAGAAGTTGTCAAGGAAGAATACTACCCCATTAGAGCATATGATGATCTATATATAGAGTGGCAACAACTTTACTAAGGTAAGGAATAATCTATTCAAGATTATACTGACATTTTTCATTCTCTATCTATGAGATTGGGCTTCCAAGAAAGTGAGAAACATAAGGTTCTCAAATATCATGGTGGAATACAATGGTGCATATGGGGAGAAATGAAACTCTTCGAGTTGGAAACCATCGGTGAGGCATACAAGTTCACAATGAAGATTGAGTAGAAATATGGAAGAATGAATATAAAGAATCAGCCTTCAAAATAGAAAGTGACAAAAAAGGTCAAACACGAGGCCAAAATTGGAAGCAAAAGGAAGGAAAGACTGGGAAGTGGTGTGATTATCACAAATCTAAAACTCACTCCAAAGAAAAATGTCGAGCCATCAAGTCCCTGCTTTCTGAATCATAATCCTCAACATCTACTTCTCTACCTCATTTAGGCCATGTAGTCAAAGAGGTTAAAGAAGAAATTTTAGATGTTGATCTTGAAGCCATTGTTGCTTCATCACAGACCCATGAGGAGAGGCTAGATGATAAGGAAGGGTTATTTCACTCTAAGTTGTGGGTGAAAGGTAAGCCTTTGCATTTCATTATTTATAGTGGAAGTCAAAAGAATTTAATCTCCGCTAATGTTGTGAAAAGCCTAAATCTATCCATGAAACCTCACCCAAAGCCATACAGTATTGGATGGTTGAGTATAGGGAGAAACCTCCGTGTCACCCACAAATGTCTTCTCTCATATGTAAAGGTCTATGTGATGTGGTCAATCTAGATGTTTGTGATGTACTCTTTGGTCATCCCTTCATGTATGATCGACATGGCATTTATGAATCAAGAACTTGAAGGATCACTCTCACTCTTGGAACACAATGTTACAGGGTACCAGAGGTACCACCTTCTACATCTGTCTCTCTAATTAGTGCTAAGAAATTTGTTCTCATGGTGGTCAAACCACAAGAATCCAAAAGGGATGATGTTACAGCCCTGACTACATAAACAACATAATAACAAAAGAAAATAGATACTGATCTAAATAATTTCATGGCCTTCCATCCACAGATTGATGATTAGATAGAAATGGTGAACAATTAGGCCCTGCATAGTTCCATAAATAATAGTCTCTTCCAAGTATGCATTGAGAATAAAATCAAAGTACAACTACCACACTTGATGGAAAATCTTGATGTAATGGGGACCATTGCTTCTCAAGGAGGGAGGAATGATCTGGGTAATAATTCAGATGATAATTTGGGTGATGGGTCCACCCCAATTGATGATGGAACTTTTGGGAGCCATAATTTTTACACCATAGCTCCAATTGACTCGTTGTTTGAACTATTGGAAAGCTAATAATGAGGAGAACATCATGAGATGGCATGGAGCTCCACTCAATGAAGTTTGACCCCCTAAAACCCAATGGAAGTGCCCCAAATTTTAATTTTAGTAGTGCAGTCTAAAAATAGTAATTCCTTGAATTCTGTATTGTTGTAAATTGGTGAAGTTGAACCACTTAATCTCCCTCAAGATTGGTGACCTCACACATCCTCCTCACACCTTCAAAACATGAATAAATTAATATGTAACCCAAAATGAAAATCAGACATCTCTTCTCAAAGATAGGCATATGTTTGGGTTTGTAATTTTGATCAATAAAACATCTCTTTTCAGAGATAGCATTATTTGAATTATGTTGTTCTTATTTCAAAATTATCTTTCAACCAAAGCTTTTGAGTTTTGGATCAATCGTGTTTTGATGTTTTTGGTATTTTCAAAGTATTTCCAATGTTTTTGGTGTTTTTTGGATAAAATATGCATAAAGTGGGACCATCTAGTCAAGGAGATGCATGTCTAAGAGTAGAGGTTCTGATAAAATAGCTAATATGGTTTCAATGGCCCATGATTGTAAATTAGTGAGAGTGAGGATCCTGATAAGACAACAAATGCCTATAAAGATTAGAAAATATAATATATAACAATGTGCAGCATGAAATTAATCTTAAAATTTATGTGGTAGGTAGAGAGCCTGAGCAAAAATGGTGTTCTTATTCACTTGTCTATAGAAGAAGATGTAAAATGTTGTCCTGGCTAAACTGCTTTTTAGAACTAGTGTTGAAGATGGTCATAATGTTCATGAGACATAATCAAGGTCATAATTGGTTAAGGGATAAAAAGTGTTCAATCTTACAACATGCCTAAGACATAACAAAGAATATGGTTTTTAAGGAGAATGATTTAGGATAGGATGAAATGTGTTCAAAGTGCTAATGATTCTAAAGCCTTCACTATTCAGAATCATGAAGAGTGGACTAGGGTAGTATAAAATGTGTTTAGGGTAGGATAAAATGGTGGGATAAAATTACTTTAGCACAAGTTACCCCTAAGTCAAGGGTCTTGTAGATAATGATTCAAAGTTATTCATGTGTAGAACCTCTTAAGGTATATGATGTTCATGGGCTCTAGAAGTTCTTCACCATTAGGTGTGCCAGTCGATATGCCCCTAATCCATAGTTCATCATGACAACATATGGTCCCAACTAATTAGGCTACAACTTACCTTTCATTTTGCATTCAACATTCATGTTCTTTTGGTTCTCTTTCAAAACCAAGTCACCAATCCCAAACTCTCGAGGGAGAATATGCTTATTGTAACTTCTTCAAAATCTATTCTGATAGGCTTGTAAGTTTTCTAGGGTAGCCAAATGCTTACCATTAAGAAGTTATAGTTCTTGCAATCATGAGGCTCTATAGTCTTCATCATCTTCAATGTGCTCTAGTGATATTCATAATTATGGTATCGCAATGTTGATTGGGATAATAGCTACAGTGCCAAAAATAAGGGAGTATCGATTGGCTTTAGTTGGGGTTCAATGATTGATTTTATAAGCCTAAAGAACAAGAAAGAGTTGGAAGTGCTAATTATGGCCAGCATTATTGATAATCTTTTTTAAGATGGATACAATGGTTTTATTCGATGCTTTAGCTTGTCCAGTTCCTTACATGTTATATGGAGTTGATTTATTGCACTTGATCTTGAATTTCACACAAAGAGATTGCACATCTTGGTTCATAAAGGATCCACCATTATTGGATATAATATAGGCTAGGATGCCACATCAATATATGATATGGTAATAATTGAATTTGGCTATCTATCTCCTAGTAACATAAGTGAGAGGAATGGCCTCAATCCACTTATTAAAGCATTTAGTTGTAGTTAAAATGTGTTTATTACCATCTAAATATGTTGGGTTAATTTTCTTGATGAGATCAAGACCCCATGATGAAAACAACCATGGTGTTGTGATTGGCTATAATGGTAAAGAAGGTGTGTGTATCAAGTTACCATATTTCTAATAAGGAACACACTTCTTCACATAGTTGCAAGCATCGATCTCCATTTTGGGCCAATAATAGCCTGTTCTGAGGAGCTTCTTTTCTAGGACTACACCCTTGGTGTGGGCCCCATACATTCCTTCATGAACCTCCTTGGCACCATGTTTGGCTTTGGCTTGGCTCAATATTTGGGCATTATAACACTAAAATTTAATGATTTTGAATGCATTTAGGCATTATAAGTTTGGCATAAAAGAGCTTAAAATTCATGTTCATGGCTCTCTTATTTATAGATTTTCAAAAATGGTTAGAATCAACCTAAACCATCCATCTCAAGATGAATATTTGTAACTAAGGATTAATTCAATTATGTAATTAAAATTCATAAATAAGCTTGGGATAGAGGGGGATTGAATAGGCATGGAGAATCTTAATGAGGCATGGGAGACCCATAATCCTAATATTTTATGTATCTTATGGATGCCACCCCATATGATGATGTCACTAGGTGATGTAGATATCAAAAATCAATTTACAATAATGAGATATTCAACAAGTTCTATAGAATTTTCAATTAGGCTCATGATTTGAATTAACTAGCCTTAAGCATGATTAATTAAGTTTAGTATAATTCTTTGGAAATTGATGAAAAATTAATCAAAATGGTTATAAATTCATATTACTAGGCCATGATTTGACTGGAGAAGAATTGGAAGGTGATGTTAGATGTATACAAACCATGTTCCCATTTATGATGTTACCGACACAAAATAATAAAGGTATGTGATGTGTACTACTGAATTAAAATAAAAATGATCCAGAGCACAAAAAAGTGAAATTGTCATTTTGACTTAAAATGAACTGATCAAAGTTATGAATCACATAAAATTTATTGCCCCATTTAGGGATACATTAGCCTAAATTAACACTTGTAAATGAAAATCTTGAACCATTTAGCATGTTTTATGGATTTTGACCTGAAATGTGCATTTGAGTGTAATTAAAGTAAGATTGACAATTTCAACATAAATGGTGTTAGGAATTAGATGTCTAAATGACTTTTTTCTTACCTGATTTAATACTAGTTATGAATCATCATAAACTAGTAGTTCTTTGACTCTTTTTTCATGGAAAATTTCAGACCTAAGATGAGAGTCTCATATTCTGGAAGGTTATTGGTACAAGGAAATTGAAGTCTATAAGTAGCATGATATTTCTTACCAATAGGGTTAGTTAGTTAGAATAATTCCTACCCTGGATCTAGATTTACACCTAGCCCCATCAAAACATAACTTCTATAACCCATGCATAACATGAGAGGATTTAGGATCACATACTTTGGCAGTTTCTAGGGTGAAAACTCCTAAATAAGAATCAATTATGTTAACCCTTTTATTTACTACATTATACTTAGTAATCATGTGCTTCATTCTTGTCTCTCTTTCAACTTTTACTTGGTTGGGAACTTCCAAGGTAGCCATAGGTGTGAATAGTCTATGGGCATATATCAATTTAAATCCTTTGTCTATTCTCTACTTAAAAGTAGTCCATATGCATCAAGGATATCTACCACTTGGATATCTATAAATTTTTGTAATCTTGGCTTAGAAGCCAATTGCATGTGGACATTTAATAATTCTCCAACCACCTTGACCCTAGACTTATATAATTAGGTGATAACCCTATCATATTTAATGGGAGTTAAACCAAGTTGCTTACAAACACCTGCAAGCATAATATTTTTAGAGGCACTAAAATCCAACAAATAGTTATGTAAGTTCTTACCAAACATTATAACCATTAGATGGGTGGGACTCTATTTTAGCTTTATACATAGCTACATTGGCATTATCAGTCTTGGACATCTTGTTAGGCTTCTTAGACAAGGATTCCAACAATAGATCTCTTTGCTCAGTTATTTATGTCAGTTCATGTAGAGTAATATTAGCTTTAATTTTCTTCATGTCCTCTACAATATTATAACTATTTTTATTGGAAGTATCAGTGATATGCTTAGAAGTAATTTCCTTTAGAGGGTCTGGAATATTATCTAAAGTGGTATCCAAAGGAGTACCAAAATTGTTTGGTGGAGTATAAGTAGTCAAAGGTTGCCTTTTCTCTCTATTTATTAGAGGATATGTCTTCTTTAGGAACTGCTAGAAGGCTTGAACTTCTATAGGAACATCATCAAGTTCATTATCTTCTTGGAAGGGGAAATCAAACATTTCTACCATGAAGGTCTAGTCACCAGGGTTGGATCCTGAAGTACCTGCACCATTGTCTTTCTTAGGTATTACCTCAAAAGTGTCAAATTATTCTTTAAATGCTTCAAAATATTTACAAAATCAATGCAATCAATTCCACCCTACTTAGTAGTACAATGGACTCTACAGTAATAAGGCAAAGTAATATCAATAAGATTAATATCCATAGTCTTCTTTTTAGAAGATGGTTTACTATTCATATTGTTATGGAAGCTATCATTATTAAACCTATTATTGGGCCTATTAAATCTTTTGAAAGAGAAGTTTCTTCCATAATTTTCTCCATTATTACCAACTTGTTTTTGTAGCTAAAAGAATTCAGTACTCATTTTTTTGACCATTTTCAAAATGGACTCATTTTCATTTTGAGGGGTTTTTTAATTATGAACCTAGTTGTTATTGGTGCCAATGGTAGTACTAAGGCCTTTTGTTATTTTTCATTAAATCCATTGCTATCAGGGTAATTCAAGAACCCTAAATTCTAGTTACGAGAAGCATGTCTTAGAGGTAATTAGTTTAGATTTGGGAGCTGGTTGAGAATAGGCACATTCTAATTGTTATTAGGAAAGACATTCAAGGTAGCCATATGTGGATTGGAATTGGGAATAGAGTAGGCCATTTGACCTTGTGGTTGCATCTAGTCATTAATGATCATAGCCTTAACATAAGCTAAATCCAGTGTGTTCATAAGACATACAACACTCTTTCTGAATACTAAAGTCATGGGATCAAGATCATCTTTGTAAACTTCCAAGGCTAACACCTAATTAGGTTTATAAGGATCAATGGTTCTATTGTACATATTCTAGAACCTAGTATTAAAAGCCCTTATGGGTTCATTGGCATCTCTTTTGAGGGTGGTAAATTGTTGGTATAGGACATAAGGGCTAATGATTTTTCTAAACTGGTTAATGAAAATGTTATTAAACTTGTCTTAAGTGGTAATTCAATTGTTAGGTAGGTTTAGGAACCATTCATATGTTACATCCTTAAATGTGAAAGGAAACAACCTACATGATACATCTTTATGAGTGAAATTTAGTAATATTAATGTAGCTTTGAATGATTTAACATGTTCTTATGTTGTTACAATACCACTAGGACTAAAAGTTGGCAAATACTTTTATTGATTGTAAAGAAGGTCATGAACCACACCTTAAACTTTAATAGGAGAGCTTCCTAACCAAGCCATACCTTGATGAAGGTTGAATTCAAGAGTAACTTGGAGTAGTGCTATCGGTAAAAACTTAGAATGTCTATGTCTACCTTTGTCTTGTCTAGCCCTCCTATGGATGTCTAGTTCTAGTAGATGTTCTCTTATTTTTGAATTTGATCTTGTTTGGATTCTTGGCAACTCTAGATTTAGGAATTAAGATCCTATTTGAAATATGATGTGTTAAATTAATCTTTACAAAGAATAGGGATCAAACTTGCACATTAAGCAAATTTTGTAAAGATTTATGTAAAGAACAATAAAGGACATCAATATTTAACTAAGTTAGCTCAAATATGCATCCAATTATGTAACTATGATCAATATTTATAGTTTTAAGCTTAAATAAACTCATATCTATAAAATATCCATCAAACTTTGATCAAAACAAGCTATTCTAACCCTAAACACTTTAGATCCTCTGATCTCAAGCTATCTTTATTATAAATATGCATCTATCCTCAAATACTCTTGATCTTTGTCTAAAATAAGTAGAAATATGGGTCAAATACAATGAAGATCGATGATCTTTACACTTTTGAGCAAATAATTATGTAATATGTGTAAAGATAATACCAATGTTTGATCAAGACACACCAAAATTAGGAAAGATCCTATAAATTCATAAGGCCCTCCTTCTAGTGCCAACAAAAGCTTATCCTATTGATACTTATAAATGTATCATAAGTGTTCTTATTGTCTAAATAAAAATTCTCATTTTAGAATTTAGGGAATTCAAAGCATGAGTATCAAGTTATGGTAATCTGGTTACCTATGGTGAAATAGGGGTAGAGCGATAAACTATTCCACAATATTTATATTGATCAGTGGTTGGGAGCCACCATGGATAAACTTAGTGAAATTAAAGATATTTATGTTATTATTAGTGGATTTTTGATCAAGTTCTAAAATAAATCTTAATCTAAATGAATATTTATAGTGAAGCTTAAACTAGAGTGATTTGGTCAAAAAGAAGCAAAAGGAAGGGTAAGGTAGAGAGAAGATGTTCTAATTTTAAGTCCAAATATTATGAAAAAAATTATATTTCATCAAGACATACATTCAAACCAATACATAACATGAAATAACTTTAGCATAGGTATTACCATGTACCAGGCAATTGTCTAAGGAAAAGATGGAACAATGGAAATAAGAAACTATATTCAGTTCAAAGATTTACTCTACAAGAAAATTGTATTAATACATATACAAGGGAATCAAGAGAATTAAAATGAACCTAAGATCTTTTAATTAACCTAGCATAAGCACAAGTTAATAGCTCTACATTCACATATGCATATCAAGAATCAATAAAAAAAAACCTTTCAAATTTAGACATACAAATAGATAAGTGAGAAAGAAGCCATATAATAATTGACACAAATAAATTTGGACAAACTTCTTAGTATTCCTTTCTTGTATTAATTTCTCTGAGTATACAAAATAATTTTTCTCTAAAAATTCTCTCTCTGCTCTTTACAAAAATGGTAATATTGCCTTTTATAGAAGACTAAGGTAGTACACTGGTCAGTCATGAGATTATAAATGTACAAGAGATAAGGATAGTTGTCCTTTTTACAAAGTTATAGAATACATTCCCTTTTCCAAAGTGGACTGACCTATAGGAAAATGTGCTAACAAACTTGCACATGCCTTTATAAAAAATAATATTCTACTTTTAAATATTACAAATTTTCTTACAAAGTGGAATATTGTTAGTTAGTTGGGTGGGCCCTATGGTGAAGAACTACTCTATTGTTCCTAAAGAATATTCATGGATTTATGTTGTTGATCATTAACTAGCCTTAAGTTGATAGCTGGATCTAAGAGACACTCATTCTCTTGATCTACCAAGTCATCAAAATCTCAATCATTCTTGGCCATTGCTTCTTTCATACTCCTCACCTCAGTAATTTTCTCCTTTATAGTCAGGATCATACCCATGACCTTGTTGTTGTCATTCCCAAATTTTCCATGACTCTTACTCCTGACCTCTTTCATAACCAAGGTTACCCTATGATTATACTCATCATCTCCAATGATGCCCAAGGAGCTAAGTGGTACGATTAGTAATCATGGTGCCCAGAAGTTGTTCAATCCTACCTATCAACTGTTCATCATCCCTCAGGAGCCTCTCCAATTATTTTAACCATGCATTCAGACCCTAAATTTTGTCCACAATTATTCTCATAATTGAATTCTGATGGGCCAAGCTAATGGTCATGAACCAAAGAATCCAACCCTCAAATGGTAAAGGACTCTACCTTGTCTTTATTTATTTCAAGGAATTAAACATGTTAAATAAATATTCTTCAAACATATTTATCATCTCTTTAGGAACTGATAAAATAACCTATGTCTCTAGAATCTCCTTTTGCTTCTATAAGTTTTTTATTTTTTTATATAGGCCTTTGATGCATTATTTTAGTTGGGCTGAGTGGGCATCAACTAGTCCAACTATGTCCTCTTCATGAATTGGGTGCTCATCAGGTCCCTGACCTCCTATTGGACTTAATCCCACAAAAGTTTCAACTCTTTGAAAGGTGAACTCCTCACTCCCAACCATGGTCTTTTTTATTGTTACCCTCTTCAGGCCTATTGTCTCTAGATTAAATTGCACACTTACTATTGACTTTGTGATCTTTAGAGGTTTTGGGACCTCTATATGTTTGTTGTCTGAGGCTTTAAGGTTGTCTATCTAAATACTACTTGACACTCTTGTGGTGTTCATCATCCTTTCCTCTTTCTCATTCATTAAATATATTATCCATGGCTTGACCTCATCATGCACAATGATGTTAACTATCAAGGCCATGGCCCATGAATATTGTAATGTTGGAATATTTTGCATCTTCCCATAAATGAACCATTTAGGGATGATTGGCCCATGGATGGGATTACCATCATTGGATAGGTTAACCTCACTCAAATGATGAGTGAGGTTTAACTTTAGCTTATTATTTATAATGGGGGCTAATGCCAACTCAGCCTTCCTTTTGAAGGGTGCAATTAGAATTAGGTCCATTGCAATTTCCTTCCCCTTTTCTTGTTCTCCTTCCTTATCTTGGGCTTAAAGTTACTTATCTTTTTATTCTTCTTCTAACCCATATGCCTCAGCAAGCACCTTAAGTGTATCTTCCACTATCTCATTAGGATCTAGTGCAATCATGTCAATATACTTTATTGGGGATTCTGGTCTATCAGGTTGAGCTAAGGATGATGGTCCTTCCCTAGGTCTCTCTTCTAATTTCTCTTTCCTAGGTCCTTGTGCCACTTATGCTTGGGGTTTTTGTAGTTATTGATTTGGAGGGGGACTAGAAAAGGGTCTAGGTAATAAGTGGTATTGCAGGGGCCCCATATACCAAATCTCACTAAGAGGCTTCTCATCCCTAGCTAGTCTGGCCTCAAGCTTAATGTTATGCTTCTTTAACCTGGCCAACACCTTTGAGAAATTAGTGGCCCTGATGTACATCATGTCATAAACACTACGCCTATGCTCATAGGTGTAATTCATTGTTCTTGATTTTAAATGTTATGTGACCCTATTATGAGGGTCCCATTGCCTCACATCATCCAACTATAAGTTGAAGGAGTCCCTATGTTTGGAGATGGCATTCACATGCTCTTAATTATATAGCATAGTTTTGTTGGTGGTCAAAGGGAACAAGTGGATTCCTTTAATTTTATTTTTGCACATACCATCTATACCATTGAATATTTGGTATGCAATATCTTATTATACCAATTTGGTTTGCACATGGATTGATAGTTTGATGGGTTAAACTAGGGTCCTTTTATTCTTATCATTATGCAATTTGGATACAACTAGATGCCCCCCATTAACTCTACATACTTCTTGACCAAAGGGTTGACCTTACCCATGGGGATCCCTATAATAGATCCTACCAAATTTGGATATACATAATCATAAATGAATTATATGTTGTGTTTATACTTGAGTATGTGTAACTTAGAATAGTGATGGGAAATGGTGTGTCTCCTATGAGGTGACCATTTTTTATGTCGAGAATCTTGGTGGTGGCCAAGAGGGCATCTAGGAGATAAGACATCATGAAAAAGTGGTTTTTGGTTTTCTTATTAATGGTTATGAATTTTTGTTTCAAACAAATGTTAATCATTTCACCTATTAGGGATGAGAGTCCCTTTTCTACTATGAAGTATACATAAGGAGCCTAGATCTTATTAACATGTGTGGTAGAAGGGGATCCAGATAACCTATTCAACAAGGTCATGATTATTTTGATACCTTCCTTAAATTACATAATTAATATCTTCCCAATAATCTCTTGGATTACATGGGTTCTAATAATTAGCCACGAGGTAATGACAGTGTTCAAGTCATTCTTACTAGTCCATGCTCTAATTATGGCCAAGTTTACCTAGGGCTTGCCTAGCTTGTAGTATATTTCAAATGAAATGGGAGAAATATATTATACCTTTATAAAAGTACATTCATGAACTATCCAATCTTACTCAATTTTTAAATTACTAAAAATGAGGGCAATGACATTGATGTAGTGAAATAACTTAGGTTTTGTAGTAGCATAGTGGAGACTCATCATCTGGATAGAGACTAGGTCTTCGTATCTCTAGAGGATTGTAGAATTATTATTCTACTCTCTCTTAATGGCTTGAATATTCTCAATAGTCCAAAAGATCTTAGATTAGTTTCTATTCCCTGTGTTTAAGTTGTAGCATCAAAGTCAGTATCCTTAAAGATTCTTCCCTCATTGTCTAAACCTAAATATAACTCTTTGTCATCCATTTGTTGTTGCCTTTAAGTTGTCATGACTATGAATCTTGAAAATTGATCACTAATGATCTTCAAGTAGACTCTATATTTGTTTGTTCTTACTTAAATAATAATTAGACTCTTTTTAGCTCAACTGCGATTGATTAGAGTTTAAATTGGTGTTTTTTATATGGAGACTAGGGCTTGTTTATAGCCTTAATGGTAATGGTATCTTGGATTTAGGTGAATTAATGCCTTATATATGATTTAGACCCCAACCTTTATACATTTTCCCTTTCATGCTCACAAAATCTTTAATTTTGTCATTTTGTGCTTTTGTGGTGACTAGGTGGTGTCTATTTGGCAACTTTCACAGCATTTTTCATAAATTCTTTAAAGGGACTAGTTATTATCTTTTAAATCATTATTTTGCTTTGTACCATCAAATATTTTCTTAGGATCAATGTATATCATTTATTATGATCTTGGGGGTTATAGGTTATTAATGTCTTTGTATCGAGCTATGCAGTTATGTCACTTGGCACCTTTGTGGGCCTTTTGGGCTTTTCATTTATTTAGTGAATGAATGTTTACCATGTGTCAATCCAATGGGCCTTTGGGGTCTCATTTAATAGTCTCTATCAATTTCACTCCATCTAATTGCCTTTTATGAGAGTAAGTGCAGACCATAAATCATTATTCGAGTGGATGGACACCATTGGTCTGATGGATCAAGGGCTTTAGATTCATCAAATCTTTTCATTTCATCTAATCGATATTTGTGATGACGTGTATGTTTTTGATCCTATAAATTGAATGTAATTTAATTAGCAATGGGATATAAGAAGGAGTTTAGGCTAAATTTTATTTCATTTTAATAAACATGTCATAAAATTCAGTCTAAAATATTTTAAGCTATGTTTTAGAGCACATATAAAGGGTACCTAAATAATAAGTAGACCTAACATAAGGATTTAACCTAGGGTTTTATAGTTTTGATAAACATGATAAAACTTTAGGTTAAAAAACTTCTTAAGCTAAGTTTTGTGGCATGAGGATTTTTAGTTAACATAATACAAGTCTTTCACCTAAGGTTTACTGTGTCAACAAATACAATTGGAATCTTAAAATAAATACTTAGATTAAGTCTATTGCTATAAATATTAGACCACAAGATCATTCTATCATTAAATTTAAAAGACCCTAAGTATTTTATTTATGAAAAATGGGGGTCCCATTGAATTAAAACATAATTAATAAGCTTTAGTAATGTTTTAAAGCATGTTCTTATGTCTACGTAAAACAATCGATGAACTTAAATTTTATGAACTTATAGACATCAATGATGGCCTCACAAGAATCAAATGACATTCATGAAAATGTCAAATTTAAATTCATGAAGTTTATAGTTCCTTAGATTAGGGATTTAACATGCCCCACCCAATTATTTGGTCCCAACTAAATGTAGACCATTGATTAAGATCAAAGTACATACATATCATCGGTTCCTATAATCATGAAGAGGATTGAGTTGGCCCATGGATCAATGCATATGAAAATTATACTAAATTAAATGCCTAAGTCTAAAAAGCACAATAAAATGGGTCCCTTCACATATTATAATCATAACCTAAGGTTTCATTGTATGAAAAAAATATAATAAACCTTAGGATAAAAACATAGGTTAAGTCTAAATATTAATGCACAAGACCTTTTTAACACTAAACTCAAATACAAGAGTGCCACATGGTGAGTCCACAAGACTCTTGAGTTTTTGACTTCATTTGACCCTAGGGAGGGTCCACAGAGCATCAATCTAGATTTGAGTTCCCAATATGGTGACACATGTCATCCTCATGGATTTTCTTAGGCCTTTGACATTTCAATGCCACATGTATATGTCTATTTTTTGCTTTTTTCTAAGTGTGAAAATAAGAAACTATCAATAAGGGTAATGGTTATGAGAACCTAGTATAAAATGCATGCATTGGATCCAAGTGATTATGGAGAGATCCTCTTTGGCTTGGTAGGATGACTTGAAAATAATAAAACACTAAAAGAGACTTGTTTGTTAGAAAATTAGATGGGTGGATTGCCTAGCGTAAGCTAGATCCTAGAAGTGAAAGCTTTCTAGGAAGCTTTCAATCCACTTACTTGAAACAATTAAGTTGAAATGATGAAAGAAAAAGATTTTTCATGAAAACAACAAATTACTAATATTAAAAATAGCAAGTAACTAAATTTGAGACAATGAAATTAAATGCTTTGCTAAATTAACCAAAATAAAGCAACTAATTTGATTATACTAATGTTGAAAATTGGTTAAGGCAAGGTTATGGTTTTGGGTTTGGAAATGGTTTGGTTTGTCTTGTGATAAGGGATAAAGTTTTGGTTAAGGTGGGTAAAGAGTCAAACTAGTAGAGATAAATGGTGGTTAAGAAAGATAAAGGAGTAAATGGTCCATAAAGCAAAGAAGTAAATGGTGGTCAAGTAGGCAAGGTTGTGGTTATGGTTCAAGATAATTAAAAGAAGGTAAAGGGTAAAGATGTTAAGGGGATAAATTCAAATGGAAAAATGGGTAAAAGGGATAAAGGGATAAGTGTTGAAGAGTTAAATGGGTGAAAGGGATAAGAAAGAAAGGAGGTTAAAAGGGGATAAAGGGATAAATGTTGAAGAGGTAAATGGGTAAATAGAATAAAGAGAAAGAAGAGGTTAAGGTTAAAGAGGAAAAGGGGTGAAAGGATAAAAAGAAGGCCAAGGGGTTATGGTTTGGAGATCAAGAAATAAGAGGCCAAAGTGGGATAAGGAGGAATAAATTGAAATTGTAAAACAATAAAATATACCTTGATATTTGTTGAAGATGCTTTGTTGAAGATTTTGGTAGAGTTTCATTTCTTGATCTCTTCTCTCCAAGATGATGATGATCTCTTTCAAGTGGATCACCTCCTTTAAGAACCTAAAACAAAATGTTAATAACAAGAAATACTAATTTATAACTTTCCAACTTAACCCTAGGTGAAGGAGAGGGGGGTTATTTATAGAATATGTTATGAAGAGTTATGCCAAAAGATAAATATAGAGGTATGGCACCATTTTCTATGTGGTGGATGAATTAGTCAAAATGAGGTCGGTGGGGATTCCCATTTGGGTTGGTGATTTTCTTGTTTGGATTAAGAAGTCAAAAATGGGTGCCCTATGTCTTAAAGAGGTAGGTATCTTATTTTGAAGGTTAATTTCATGTGTGAAGGTAAAATACATGTTTATTAATGGTCCCTTGAGGTGAAATTCCCTATATTTAAAGGTTGGCCCTTGTGATGCTTAAATGAGGTCATCAAGCACTTTGGCAAGGGTCCTAGGTGGGGTATGATGTCCCACATCAAACCACCTCACTTTTAAGCCATGTCACTTGCCATATCACCTCCCAAATCACCTTCCATGTCACTTGACATGTCGCATGCCATGCCACATTCCATGTCATTTTCCATGTCACATGCCATGCCACTTACCATGCCATCATGAATAGTGATAGTGGGTCCCACAGTGAATAGTGATAGTGAATAGTACTTTTAAATTATAATTTCAAATAGTATTATGTGACTAAGAAAATAGTGATTTAGTTGAGTTAAGAAAGGTTTGTTAAGGGTTAATAAGGTTTAAGGGGTATTTATGGGGGTCCTAAGGCATTTAGTCATCAAAAACTACAAGTACATAGTTGTTTAGTGTCTACATTTTGCCCCTTTTTGTTATGTAGCTTTGAATTAATAAGCTACAAAACAAAAATAAACCACTTGGATGAAGGTTAGGGTACTTTGAGTATGAGAGGAGGTGTTCCCCCTCAAACTAAGAGTCGATGAGGGAAGACCAAATCGAGTGTAGGTTTGATAAGCAATTAGTGTGGAGGCACTAGGTGGTGCCATAAGGTAGTTCGATATGTGAAATTCCAATGGGTTCACAAAATGTGTCTAAATATGGTAATCAAGACTATGTAGAAATTAAATTTTCCATGTTAGTAAAAGTAAGGTCAATCCTAGAAGGATATGTGATAGGGATAATTAGTCTACAATATTGGTCATAGTTGATCGAGTTAGGCCTAACAAGTCATATGGATAGGCTCAATTTTGGTTTTAAGTATCTAGGGTAGGAAGTGCTCCTATAAAACAACATAATTGGTTAGGTCATGCATGAGGTGGTGCAAACATTTAAAATTTAAACATGGAAAAGTTGGTCATTACAATTAAAAGTTTTTTTAAAACATGTCAATATTTTAGGTTAAAAACAACCAACATCAAGGTGGACATGGTGAGAGCATGGGCGGATTGGGTATGAGTTGGAAGGGTATGGCTGAGCTGACTCTAGATGGACTCGGTAAGTGGACACTACCTACATAGTTCTATGGATAGGAATATAAAAAGGATGTCAGGCCAAATGTAGTTCTTTTAAGGTGAAGAGTGTTGGTTAACTTGGTTTCCCCAATTTGATATCATGTAGTTAGGTCCGATTGAAGGACATTGGAGAAATGGAAGCTCTAAAGGATGGGAAATATGGGTCTCAAATAGTTTTTTTATTAGTTTAGTAGAAATTGTGGATGAGATTACGTAGGATGCAATTAGATGATTACATCAACTATGTAAAAGGAATCTACAACCATGGATAAGCAAGCTCAATCATGAAATTTCTATCACTATTTTAAAAAAAAAGAGAGACATATGCTTTACTAGGCTTTAAAAAATTTGGCACTACTTGAATTACCATGGTGACCTGATGGGTTCTTTCATCACCATCCAAATAAGCTGACATCATGTACACTTCACAATAATGTCATTAACAGGCTATGGAAGGGTATAATTCAACAATTTGGGGAAGTAAATTAGTAGAGTGGGTAAATGAGAAATGGTGAAGATTTGAACCCTTGACCCTTGAGTCAATGGGGCCCCAAAATAAGTAAGCATTGAGCTTTGAGGGAATTTAGAGAAAGATGTTGAGGGGTTTTGGAATATAGAGTGAGGTGAGTAATAGTATAATAGTATTAATTAAATGAGGGAGTAGGTTATGGATTTCATGAATTAAATCAAGGGCATGGAGGACACAAAGAAGTGACGAGGATATGTATGCTAAAGTAATATAATTGGTGACTAGTGAGAAGGTGGAGTGATAGTGAGAGAGAATAAAGGAGTTTCAACAAGGGATGAGGTGAAGGTAGACTAGGAGATGGATGAAAAAATAGGTAGAGAAAACAACAACGTCATAGATAAATATGAAGGTGGAGAAGGATGGAAGGAACCAAGCATGGTCATATAAGAGGAAAAAGAAGGTCAGGAAGAACAAGGAATGCCCTCAAGGAAGAAAGAAAAAATGAAATGAAATGGAGAGAAGAGAAGAAAAATAAAAGGTGGAAGATGGGGGGTGAGGGATGCACTAAAGAATGATATATTGGAGAATTGAAAAAGATGGGGAAATAAGTGTAACACTTGAGAAGGGTAAGGAGAGGATGAGAAATATGGGAGGCCATGAAGGTTTTGAATATAAGTCTAAAAATAGACCAAGGAGAAAACAATTTGGTGATGAAAATGTAAAACAAGGAAATAAATGGAAAAAAGGAAATAAGAGGAAAAGGGAATGAAATGAGGACACAAAAGGGATTATAGGAGAGTTAAGAAGTAGGTGGTATTTTGACCAAGGAAGCATGGATGATGATAAGGAGAAGAATAATGAAGCAAAGTAGATGGTGGTTTTGGAGATGAGAATGGGATGGAAAATGGGAAAGGGCTTAAGAAAAAATAGGGGAAGCAAAGGATGGGTGGGTAAGAAGGTGAAGAGAGAAGATAGGCATCAATCAACTTACTGAAGAGATTGACAAGCTGAAGAGGTGAATAGAAGAGATTGTCAAGCCAAAAAGTGGTGAGGTGGTGAACAAATAGGGGGATGAAATTAAAGGGCATGAGATGAAACTAAGGGATGAATATCAAGGATGATAAGAACAAACAGGAAGAATTGAAGCATGGATACAAATCAAGGATACTCACATAGATTCAAAAGACAAATGGGTACCAAGATGGAAGGAGGAAAAGAGGAATAAAAAAGGCAAAGGCAAGAACTAAGAAGAAGAAAAGGGAAAATTATAGAAGGCTTCTCAAAGGATAAATACCCAAGGAGAAACTAGTTGTGGAGGAAAAAAGAAAGATAAAAAGGATGGAAAAAGGAAAACAAAAAGAATGGAAAATGGGTACGGTGGGAAGAATGGAAAAATGGTAGAGAGTGGTGACACACATAAAGAAAAATTGAAGAAATAAACGAAATATAAAGCTTTCAAGATGCATAATATGATGTGTAATTGGTGAGGAAAAGAGAGTGATAATGAGGGTACAAAAAATAGTCAAGGGCAAGTGGAGATGATGAGGATGGAGAAAGAAGTTGAAAGGGATAAAGGGCATGGTTGGTAAGAAGTCGAGAGAGGGACAATAAACATAAAAAGTGGGTGGAGTAATGAGTGTGAAGCAAGCACAAGGAAAGGTGATGGGGAGTATAGCGAGGTAGAGTAGGTGGTGGCTTTATGGGGGTAAGAGGGGCTAATGAGAAAGGTTATCAATCCTTGTGTTAAAATAGATTGGCAAGTTGGTGAGAAGATAAGTAGAGAAGTGGAGGAAAATACATTATGTGAGAAGTGAAAATAAATTAAAGGATGTATCCAAGCTGACCTCAGTAACTAAGAGCTACCTACATATTCCAAAAAGACCTTAGGCCGATGTAGTTATCCCAACAATGGGGGAAAAACTTAGGAGGAATTATTAGATGGTGTTAAAATATAAGGATGCTTAAGAAAGAATTAAAATATTCCTTTATGTATCATGCCATAATCAAGAGGGAATTTTTAGTGATAGAAATGAGTAAGAATAAAAAGGGGATGGGAATTAGTTGTTAGTGGTTGAGCTGCTCATAGAAGTGAAGCAGTGCCTACATAGTTCATGGACATCAGGAAAATGTAGTTCAATGAGGTTTGGGTGAGTGGTGGTTAAATTTTATACCCCAATTATATGGACTATATGGGTTGGCTTAGGTTGATGGAGAAGATTTTATAATTAAAAAATGAGTTTTTGGGTTTTAGGGAAGGTGATAGTGAAGGTACATGGTGTAGATTGGTAAATAGTTACCATAATGACCCCACATTTAGTAGGATCAAAGACATAGGTGGGTAAGATATAATAAATAAGAAGGGAACACAATGCTAAGCACCACAAATAACCTTTAATGGAGTTAATCCAAAGAAGAGGTACTTTTCTAAGGAGGTTCGATCATCTAAAATTATGCGAGGGTAGAAGCCTAGAGATAATGTTTTTCACTACAAGCCGAAGATCTACATAGTCACTTTGGCCAAGGTTCATCACTATTACGAGCTAAGTTTTAAGGGTAGTAGTGAAGTGATAACTTGCATAGAATTTATTTGATGGATAAGTAGATTCTATGAGTAAAAAGTTGGTAGCATGGTGAGCGATACAGGATGGACTTTCCCTGACCCAAGAGCTGCATGGGTAGGGTAGATAAATGGTGGCCATATCTGTATCCTCTATCCCAATTTGTGGAACCAATGACTTATTGGTTCTACTAGGTCAGGCCTAACCAAAAAGAAGCTATGTGGTCAAGATAAGGCAATTTTTTCCTTGTTATGAATGAATGTTTAGTTGGCACAAAAGAAAATACTACCATGTTTGAGCAGGTACTACCAATGGTTGGGGTCTGACATTTAGAGCTTGTGGCAGTAGGATGATAGTAATAAGAAGGTAGAGGGGACAAGAAGGTGAATGTATTGATATGAATTCATGGTGTCCTACCTCTGATGGAAGAGTTTCTATAGTGGTAAGGATTTGGGAGTTACCACCACTAGTAATAGTGGAAGTTTTAAAGGCATGATCATTACAATAGCCCATATTTGGAAGACAATTTACATCAATTGGGCTAAAGGTGACAATGACACAAATTATTGTCAGGCCTACAAGGGTTGCAAGATGACAAAACAAGGAAAGACATCAAATATGAATTAGATGATAAAGGTAATAAAAATATATCATGATGGTGCATAATGGCTTTATAGAGATGACCAATCATATCAAGGGTGAGGTATCCATGTGAAAAAGTAGGTAGACATGACTGTTTTAAGTGGGAAGACTATTTAATGGATTTAATGACATCATATGGCCTTCCCAATTGTTGAAATGGAGAACCAAGTCAATGAGGAAGAATGGGTGGGTCTTCTATTTAAAGAATCATGATTAGGACTAGGATTAGATCAGGCCCTTCATGCAAGCACATCTACCTTCACACAATCACCATTCAAATTTCCATTGTAAATGATGGTGTATGTCCCTCCATGCACTAATACTACCGTCTCTGACCACATTCATCAATAGCAATAACAAATAAGAGTGTCATCCCCTCATCCTACACTATAATGCTCTTAGCCTACACCCAATCTACCTAGCCATGGTCTGCTTGAGGACATTTTTTTCTCTAAAATGCAAAAACTTTACTAAATAAATAATGCCTTCTTCATAAGGTATGTCGATGTATGTATGTCGACATAATTCCTAGGAGTAATCAAGTAGAAGGATGGTTGAACACAAATCCAGAGTCACTATACAATCGGTTTAATGCTTAGGTAGGAAAATAATATATGAATGTTTTTTAGGTAATGTGTAATCTAATGACTATGTATGTGTCATGCAATTCCTCATACCCTAAATAAAATATTGCACAGTTTGTTATGTACAAAATGTGTTGGATGTCACTAGTTGAATGGTATCATGTTTAAGGTTATATGGATACTTATGAATGTTATGGTTATGGTTATGATTGGTATGATTGTGGTTGTTATAATCTCACTGAATGTAAAAAGAATGATTATTGTTGTTGCAACACTGGATGGTAAAAATCATGAGGAAAACACCAACCAAACACATTAAGAATAGGGTAAAATGCTTTGTTTTTGAAAAATATTGAAAATATACCTGAAGTGGGATTATCTTAATGAATATAAGCCCCTCAAAAATTTTACATGAGTGGCCATTAGTCGATAAAAAAGGTTTTTTGATCATAGGGTGTCAAGTAAGCTCTAAATCCATTGATTTATAGATAGTCTAAAGGGAAGATGGGTGATGGGTGGTGTGAAGGGTAATGGGGGATATGTATGATAACCACATGTGAATTAGTTTTTCCCCTTTTATAGGTGGCATAAGGATGGTAAGAGAAAATTTCATGTTGTATACTAGATATAGATTGATCAGTAAAAGAAGTCTACATGAAAAAGCTGATTGTGGCTTCTAACTTATTATGTTATTTGAGATCCAATTGTGGCTTTAGAATTTGTTGTGATAGTGGTTCTTTTTCTTTATTGTTATATATGGGAAGTTGATCGATTCGAGAAGCTTCCAATAAATTGCTTTGCTTTTGACAAAGTTAACTTAGGCATCCTTCAAGGGAGTGGTCTAAGCTTATTGGCCTTGTTTAATGTTCTTAATAGTTGTCCTTCAAGGAGTAGTCTACCTTACATTTGGAAATTTTTATTTTGTTTTTGGGTAGCTATCCTTTGAGTGAGAAGTCTACAATGCTTAATATATTGACCTAAGTAATGTTTTGGTATCCAAATTGTTTTGGGATGTGATGTGTTTAGACATGGACAAGTCTAATTAGGTTTAGAGGTTTACCTTTATGAGGGAAAAAATTTAACACATGAAGGTCAATGATATGTGAAAGTATGTGATTTTGATAGATAATGACCATGGGATTCCATCTTGTTAGAGATTAAAAGTATCCATGAGAACCATGATATGGGTAGAGCCATGGTGCCCATATTTAGGATTAGACTATAACTATGGTGGTTATTCACATGGTTTTATGTTGTAATCAATTATCCTCAAAAATGGAGGAGGAAGGTGGGTGAAGGTTAAAATATCATAATCAAGGGATGAGATTAAATTAGACAAACAGGTGAGCTTGATCCTTCTTTAATAGAAAAATGGATGTAGATGCAAAGCATTAAGAGGCTCAGGTTTTAGTTTGCCTTCAAGAGAGGATAAACAATAAGTTCATAATCCATACTTATGGATAATGATGTAGGGTCCAAGCCAATTAAAATCAAACTTATCTCATTTACTCTTCTCCATGTTGAACATGTGTTGGTTTTATTTTAGGATAAGATATCTGATATTGAATTCCCATTATTTGAGGTGCTTATTATAAGCATGGGTAATATGTTATTGATAGATGAGAAGATGGTTAAGGGTATCAAGGTGATGTTTATCAAGTAATCCAAGGTTTATAAGGTATTTTTGACAATAATCCTCTTCAAAAATGATGTCGTGTAAGGAAATACAAAGAGAGAGATATGTACTTCAAGAGGTAGAACAACCTCTACACCAAAGACTAGGGAAAAAGGTATAACACCTTTTGTGATTTAGATACTAGTGTGATAGCCCATAAAAAAAATGGGATGTGTATGTGCCAATATTTGTCTAAAGCACTTACAACTTTTATTAGCATTTTGATGAGAGTTTCATTAGAGGCTTCTACCTATCCATTTTCTTGTGGATGGTAAGGCGAGAAATGGCTGAGTTTGATGCCAAAATCATCACAAAGGGATTGAAATTTTGTATTTTTAAATGATTTACCATTATCTATTATGATTTTTTTAGGGACACCAAAATGATAGATAATATTATGATTGATAAAATCTATAATTTTTTCAACTTTGATGGAGACAAGGTGGATGGCCTACACCCATTTAGTGAAATATCATGTAGCAGTGATGATTTATTGGTGTCACTGAGAAGAGTGAGGATTGATTTCTCTAATGAGATCTAGCCCCCACTATGAGAAGGGCCAATAACCCATAGATACATGAAGGACATGAGTGGGTGCATGATGCAAGTTAGCATGTTGTTAACACATTTCTTTACATAGTCATAGTAGTCCTGATTGAGGGTAGGCCAATACTAACCCAAGTGTAGGATTATTTTGGCAATAGTAAGGCCACTAAAATCTCTCCCACAAACTCCATCATGGGTTTCTTTGATGGCAGAATGAATCTCATGAATATGTAAATAATGGAGGAGAAGAGCATCAAAGCCATTTTTATATAATATTCACCCTAGTATGGTATAACAAGAGGTGACCTGCACAAAGGCCTTTCAATCATTATTTGAGAGTTCAGGTGGAATGATGCCCAGGTTAACTTAATTAAATTTTTGGTCATACCAAACATCAAAAGGAGATGCCTCCACACTAAATATGGTTGGAAGGTCTGAACTAATAAATGAGTGCCTAATGAAATGGTGGATGGTGATAAATAATTTGGATTATGCAGGTTGAGAGGGGATTCGAGATGCAAGAGAGGTCATTGTGTCTGTAAATTTGTTAGTAGATTGAATCACTAATTAGATTTGATAATGATCAAAACATGTTAAGATCTCATCAATGAGGAGATTATACTTTTGTAATATGTCATTTTTACACTGGTAAGACCCATTAGCTTGGTTAATCATGAGTTGAGAATCATCGAAGATAGAAATGGTTTTGATTTTTAAGGTAAGATTGGTTTGGAGACCAATGACCAAAGCTTTATATTCTACCATGTTGTTAGTACATTCAAATTCAAGTTTAAAGGATAGTGGAAGAGGTTCACCATGAAGGGGTATGATAATTATGCCTATACCCCCACCATGTTTGCATTTAGAGCCATCAAAAAACATGGTCATTTGGTAAGGGGGTTCTCCTTGAGAAAGAGTTGTAATAGACTCATCAAGAAATTCTAATGGAATGGGTTGGTTATCTTGGATATGGGTTTCATGTAATTGATCAACAATGATTTGCCCTTTAATGGATTTTTAGTGAAGAACCTCAAGATCAAACTCAGCCAGAAGCATGCGCCACTTAGCCATACACTGATTTTTGTATGGCTTGGAGTGCATATACTTGAGTGGGTTAGTGTTAGTGATAACATATGTTTTGTGATTAAGAAGGTAGTGATGAAGCTTAGAGGAAACAAAAATAAGAGTGAGACAAAGATTTTCAGGATGAGTATATTATGTCTCATACTCTAGAAGCATGTGATTGATATAGTAAATAACTTTCTCCTTATTTTTTTCATCCCAATGAGCTAGCATGTCACATAAAGAGTTATTAGTGGTGGATACGTAAAGGTAGAAAGGCTGGTCATCCCTAGGTGGCATAAGAAAAGGTGGAGAAACAAGTACTCTTTGAGTGAATCAAAGGCTTACTGACAATCTTTGGTCCATCTAAAGGAGGTGTCTTTCTTAAAGAGGTGGTGAAATTATTGGCATCTATCTAATAATTGAGATATGCAACGACAGATAGATTAGAGTTTTCCCTGTAGACTAAGAAGTTTCTCAAGGTTTGTTGGAGGAGGCATTTCTAGGATAGTCTTGACTTTAGAAGGATCAATCTCAATTCCATGGAGGGAGACAATAAATCCAAGAAGATTTCTAGATAAAACCCTAAAAATGCATTTTTTGGGATTAAGCCAAACATAAAATTAGATCATTTGGTCAAAAATGATAGTAAAAATAGAAAAATGGTCCTTTCAGTGTTTAGATTTCTTGAGGAGATCATCCACATAATCCTTTACAATTTTATGAATAAGATCATGGAAGACATAGGTCATGGCCTATTGATAAGTCACTCCTACATTTTCTAAGCCAAAAGACATGACCCGATAGCAAAAGGTTCCCCAAGGAGTAATGAAGGTGGTTTTATGTTGGTCTAAGGGGGTGATCAAGATTTGATTATATCTTGAAAATCCATCCATGAGGGATAACATCTCATGACCTATGGTAAGGTTAACTAGTTGGTTGATGTTGGGTAAAGAAAAGTCATCTTTGGGGCATGCAAGGTTAAGGTCTTAAAAATCCACACAAAGGTAGAGTCCCCTAGTGGGCTTGGTAATGGGAACAATATTAGAGACCCATTATGGGTAGTCAATGGGTTGAATAAAGTTGATGGATAAAAGATGTTAAAGTTTTTCCTTGATGAGAAGATCTATATGAGGGTGTATTTTTTGAAGATTTTTCCATACCAAATTAACCTCTGGATAGGTAATAATGTTATGAAGGGTGATGGAGGGGTCAATCTTGGGCATATCCTGGTAAGACCAAGTGAATGTGATGCTACGGTATCAAAGGAAGGCAGGATAATCATGTTTCTCATTTGAGTCCAAAGATTGGCCCAGTTTAATGAGATGAGGATTATCTTAGGTTCTAAAGTTAATGTCAAAAGTTGATTCATTGAACATGGTCTAGTTTTTTGGAGGGAAGGACTTATAGATGAGAGATTCTCTTGTAAAAAGATAGGTGAGGATGGAATTGTCATTTTTGCATTGAATAGTATAGATGGTGGGTGAATCACGATTGATCATTTTAAGGTGGATGAGAGGAAAGGTTTTAGTTTGGCAACCATATTGATAGGTCAGTGGGCCTAAAATAATGATACTAAGTAGAAAAAATTTGGATGGGATGATTTTAGAGTCTTCAGATTGAGAAGATGTATTGGGAGAAGATGAAATCTCTTTCATAGGGATATTAATAGGTTTTGGTGAGGTGGGTTCTTCTGGTGGTTCAAACTTGAGTCCAAAGAACTCACAAGGTTTCTAAGCCTTGATAACATGAAATTCATGAGGTCCTTATTTGTATAGGCCCATACCAAATCCTTTCCAAGCATAGTGCTAAAAATAGGTTATTATAAAGGTTGGGTTGCTTAGATAGGAGAAATCAGAAGTGAAAGGTTGAATATATAGAGTGGTGATAGGAGTGAGGAGTGGTTAATCAAGTCCCCCATAGAAAAAGTATGTTTTATTGTTGGAAAATCTAAAGGGGATGATGGTACCTATGTTGGGGCCATAAGAAGGGTTGTTTTGAGGATTCTTATATTCTTAGGGAGTGGGAAAGGCATCTAAGGCTAAAATTTAGTACTCCGCAAGAGAAATGCATTGGAAAGTTTATGTCAAGGAGTGCTCAACAGGAATATGAGAAGAAGGGATAAATACACTAGTTGATGCTTCATCATTATTAAGGGTCGAAGCACTATAGGTAGTGGTTGATGGTGTAATTGTGTTAATGGGATTGGTTGACTATGAGGGAGATGAAGATGGAAGAAGGACATCATTAGGCCTATAGGTCATGTTACAACATGTAAAAGGAATAATATTGGCCTTGATGGTTATGACTTTACCTTCATTTTCAAATTTAACATAGTAGTGTAAAGTGGAGGGGATGCAACTCATATCCCAGATCTAGGGGCATTCGAGTAGAATGTTATATTGGAATTTACTCTCTACAACATAAAATAGCTTGAGGATGGTGTGAGGTCCCAAGCATATTTGAATAACAATGGTCCCTAAGATAGTGGCCATGGTGTCATTGAAGGAGAAAATAAACGTTATGCTTTCAGCCATGATAGTCTTTGGTAAATACAATTGATCAAAGCATGGGAGGAGATTATGTTGATGATGGCTCCTCCATCAATCATCACCCTTTTGACACAGATGTGATTGATATATACAATGATAAATAGAGTTGGGTCAGATTCCTTGGTGTGTGTTGGAGGTATCTAAAAATCTTGGGAGGTGACAACGAAATAATGTTGGAGGGTCCCAACAAAGGACGCAAGGGGTTGAGGGTCATCTAGTTGAATCTCAATAGATTTTAGGGTGTCTATTAATGCCTAATGATGATGAGGCAAGGTGTTGATTAAGTCATAAAGTCTCATCTTCACTGATGCTTGATGAATTTAATTCAACATAGTTTTTTGAATGGATGTGGAGGAATTGGTGGGAGGACACCTAGGATGGATACTCTAGGTCTAGGTGATAGCCTAGCTGGTGGTGTTGGTGTTTGGTCTTGGTTAGGAGGTTGAGAATCTAAAGGATATGTCCATGGAATGGACACATTGGCTCTTCCTTTACCCCTTTGTTGTGATTGAGATTGGATAATCATGTGAATGGTATGGATAATGGGCTCAGTTGAAATAGTTGATTGCTTTGATTCCTCACCCTTGCCTATAGATGAGAGTGAGGAAGTAAGCATAGGTTTGGATAGTGGTTGGATTATTTGGGTTTGTAGTTAGGTTAGTATGGTAGGTGTAAGTGGTTCATCTGATGATAGATCATCATCCTTATATACGTGATGAACAAGAGCTTGGAGAGCTTTGCAGCTCTTTATGTTATGTCTTTGTGTCTTATAGTATGCATAGATTTGAGTATCATTAAACCAAAAGGGTTTGGTGTTAGAAGGGGTGAATGGTTTAATAGGTGAAAGTTCAATGGAGGAGGTTTGAAATAGCCTCTATAAAATAATAGAGTAATATTCTTTCAGAGATATTGAGGGTGTTGAGATGCTCGTTGGGGAAATGAGAACCTTCTTAAGTGTGGTCTTGACCTTAGAGAGGGTTGGTGGTTGTAAAATTTTGGTGAATGGTTTAGATTTCGTTGGCTTAGCTATGATCAGGTTAACGATAGATGGTTTTGAAGTAGATGATAGGGGGTTGATAATAGGTAGAAAATTAGAGGGGGATAAATTAGCTAATAATGATGAAGAAATTGATGACGTAGGTAGTGGAGGGGTAGGCATAGAAAATGGCATTGGTTTAATTAAATTAGAATAAGTGACTAGGATGGTATAAGGGTGGGGTCCCAAAATAGATGGCAAATGAGAAGAAGGCGACATAGGTCTAACTTGAGGATGAGGTTTAAGTAACGATACCCTTCAATCCAACTTGGTTGGTGGTTTGTTAGGTGGCCTAGAGGAGATTAGGTCTGATTTGTTGGGGGGATAGGTAATGCTAGGTGTGGGAAGGATACCCAAATTCTTAGGTGGTTTAGATAGAATATTATGAGATGATCTAGGTGAAGGTGGGTGATGTGGTTCCCTCATATCTTGGGGGAAATAAATTTTTGATAATAGGGTGGTAATAGGTTGGAAAATGGATGTTAATGAAGTCGAGGTTTCAATTTTGTTTTGGTATGGGAGCCCCAAATGATGGCAAGAAGTGGTTCTATTTAGGTTGGGTTGTGAGGCAAATTCCAAAATTTGCACTAACCATGAAAAAGGCTTATAAATAGGTTTTGTTCCTTGATCTATTGTTTCAAATGTCAAGCCCTTGGGTGAAGAAGAGGGGATGGTTCCTTCTAGAGTGATTAAGAGAGGGGATGTTTGTTTGATCAAGGATGTAGGTATGGTCTCGGCTCCTTCTTTTGCTAGGGTATCCAAAGGAGAAGATGAAATTTCTATCATTTCACTTGGTGGGGTAGAGGAAGGGGTGGTTATATCAATGGTAGGTTCTATGAAAGGAGAGATAAGCATGGATATGGTTTGATTGAGTAGAAAAGCAAGGACTATAGATCCTTTTAATTGGGTCTTCAAAGAGGTAAGAGGTGAATTTGCTTCTTCCATAAGTGAGGTTGGTGAAGAAGAAATGGGAATATGAGGCTCATCCTCCATGGGATCATTTATGATTATGTTGATTGTGTGTGCCTCATGAGATTAAGATGGTTCAAATTGATTGTCATAAGTTTGGGTAGGTGGAAGATGGTTAGGGAATGGTTTGTGAAAAATAATGAGAGAATGGTTGGGGGTAAATTAGGGTTTTAAAACATCAATTCAACATTTTCAACCAAGTTTTGAACAAGACTTTTAAAAGTGTTACACTAATTTATTCCATGTCTGATGACCCGATGGAAAGCATAATGGTCATTTTCATTGTACCACCCAGGCACAGGGTGAGAGGGGTCAAATTGTTGAGGTGGCTTGATTGGTGGAATTTGAATAACATTATATTTTAGTAGTTTATCCAACATAGAGGCATAATATTCCCCTATAGGGGTAAATTTTTTAGGGGGAACCTGGCTTTAATTTTGTTTGGTGGGTAAGAAGGATTGGAAGGTATGTTTTGATGTGGTTGGTTAACAGATGAAGGTGGGGAAATTTTAAAGACAACCACATTTGTAGATGTTTTGGTGTTAGAATTGGGTTGGTTAGTTGTTTTGGAGGAAGATGGGTCATTAGGTTTAAAAGTGGAATTCTTATTTTACAATTTCAATTTACCTTCATCTATGCCTCAATTCTTAAGTTTGCATGCCATTGTGAATGCTTTGTCAAAGGTTCTAAATGTTTTCCCCTAAAGGGTGGGAGTGATGTGTTTTGAAAATCCTTGAGATAAAAGTTCAATGATTTTTTTTTTGGTTAGTGAAAAGGATAATTGATTAATGAGGCCTCACCATCGTACAACAAAGTTGGCAATTGATTCATCATCAAACTACCTGATATAATAGAGGTTAATTATGGAGACCTTCTTAGATATATTGATAGAAAAATGTTCATAAAAATTTGGGTGAGTTGGGAAAATGAGAAGATATAATGACTAGGAAGGGCACTGTACCAATCCAAGGTGGTCCCTAATAAAGACATAGGGAAGGTTTGGAGAAGGAGGGTATCATTATAGGCAATCGAGTAACACAAATGGTCCAATGCCCTCAAATTTTGTTGAGGATCCTCCTTCCCCTAAACCTTAGATAATTTGGGAAGCTCCCATTGAGGAGGATAAGCATGAATCAAGATAAAAGGGTTGATAGGTTTGTTAAAAATTTGATCATAGGATAAAAGATAATGGGACCCAAAGATAGATGATTCAAGTTAGGTCATATTATCCACAAACATCTTGATTGGGTCAGGTTGGGGTTGAGAAGCTACATAATTTGATGGCAAGTTTTCCTGAGTTTGGGTTATAGATATGATTGGTATGTGGTAGGAGGTACGAAAATAGGCACATATTGGTATGTGGTTTTAAGGTTGGGATAAGGTCCTCGCAAGATTGATAGGCATTAAGGGTTGGGTGGAAGGTGAAATATATCCCAATGGGTTAGGGATATATAGATTTGAGGCTATGGGGGCTTTTAGAGGAACTGATAATGGTTGGTTTAGGGGTACATTTAGGTTGGTTGATGGGGGCATGGTTTGGGTTGGTAATGCTAAAGTGTTTGTGGGTTGTTGAAGGATAGTGATCCTAGTGCTAATAGGGGGAAGTGTTTGTGGTATAGAGAGTACCAAGTTTTTTAAGTGGGTTGAGGTTGTTATATTGGTTAAGTTGAATGGAATGGTAGAAATGGGTGTGGAAGACATCATGTTGGTAAAAGGGGTAGAAGTGATAAGGTGTAAAGTTAGCCAATGTTAGAGGTATTGGTTAGGGTAACAAGTGTTTGGTTAGTGGTGGTAGATGGACCAATGGTAGAAAATTAAGTTTGGCTAACAGGAAGGTGGGATGATACAACACCAACAATGAGGTGGTAAAGTATACCATAGGGTGGATCCATGGGAGGAACCGAAGCCATCAAAGTATGGTAGGCTAAGTTATTAAGATAGTGTTATAAAGTAACCAGATTATTGTCAAGAAAGGTGGCAAATTTTGAATCACCTTAAAGGATTATTGAAGGTATCATAAGTGGGGGAGAATAGTGCGATGAAGCATGGGGTGATCTATCAATGTCCATAGTATAATCCATGGAAGAGGATGAAGAAGAAGATGATGGTGGGTTGTTTTGGTTTTTCACTTGTTGTCTAGTTAAGACCATAAGATAAATTTAAATATGGATAAAAAAAATCTCACCTCACACAATGATAAAACAAATAAAAATCCAAAGAAAACAAAGCACACACTAAAAGTGCAATTAATCCTAAGATTTATTTTAAATAACTTTTAGCTTATGACTTAAAGAGTGTGAAAGGGTAAATTGGCTTATAAGTTATGTACTAGAAAATCCATATAAGGATGGTTTTGGGTTGAATTTTGGTGCTCAAATAATATACACTAGATTGGGTATGTGGCTTGGTACTGGGGGCTTTCTCCCCTCACTTCACGATCCTACAATGAGTATAGAAACTTAGCCAATATATACTATTTATCTAGAGAATGGAGTGGGTCCTCCCCTTGGTGATGAAATCCAAGTGGGATCATCAAGTAGGGTAAGGTGATCCAAAGGGTGATAAAATCTCAATGGGCCTTGTCTCAAATAAGTTTTGATGTTTAATTTGTGAGTGTGGTTTGGTAGTGTAACATATATGTGCTACGATTAATTCATAATGAATTTAACTAATCTAGGTGAGCTAATAATTAAGTAGACAATATAATGAATTCACTCAATTTTAACCCAAAATAAGAGTTTTGTGTATTTTCATGCAAACAATGAATAGCTAAAATGCACTTAAATACAAGATGTAAAATGCAACCTATCCCTAGGATGAATTTTTTTTTCTTTTTTTAGATTTTTGGAAAAAAAGAAAGGAAAGAATTTTTTTTTCAGAATTTAGAAATACAAAAGCATTAAAATTTCACTAAATGAAACTATATGCCTAAAAAATTATGAACCCATAAGGTTTCCCACCGAGAGTGCCAAAATGTTTCTGTCTATTTTTCATTTTTTCTAAGTATGCAAAGAAGAAACTATCAATAATGGTAATGGTTATGAGAACCTAGAATAAAGTGTGAAAGTTGGATCTAAGTGATTGTGGACATCTCCTCTTTGGCTTGGGAGGATGACCTAAAAATAATAAAACACTAAAAGATACTTGTTTGTTAGATAATTAGATGGGTGGATTGCCTAGCATGAGCTAGATCCTAGGCGAAAGCTTTCTAGGAGGCTGTCAATCCACCTACTTTAAAAAATTAAGTTGAAATAATGAAAGAAAATGATTTTTTATAAAAATATAAAATTATTGATATTAAAAATTTCAAGTAACTAAATTTGAGACAATGAAGTTAAATGTTTTGCTAAATTAATCAAAATGAAGCAACTAGTTTTATTATACTAATGCTGAAAATTGGTTAAGGCAAGGTTGTGGTTTTGGGTTTGTAAATGGTTTGGTTGTCTTGTGATAAGGGCTAAATTTTTGGTTAAGGTTGGTAAATGGTCAAATTGGTAGATATAAATGGTGGTGAAGAAAGATAAAGGGGTAAATTGTCCAGAAATAAAAGAAGTAAATGGTGGTCAAGTAGGCAAGGTTATAGTTATGGTTCAAGATAATCAAAAGAAGGTAAAGGGTAAAGATGGTAAGTGGATAAAGGAAAATGGACAAATGGGTAAAACGGGAAGAAATAAAGAATTCAAAAGGGATAAATGGATAAGTGGTGAAGAGGTAAATGGGTGAAAGGGATAAGAAACAAAGGAGGTAAAAAGGGGATAAAGGGATAAATGGTGAAGAAGTAAATGGGTAAATGGAATAAAGAGAAAGAAGAGGTTAAGGGTAAAGAGGAAAAGTGGTAAAAGTAAAGTAAGAAGTCCAAGGGGTTATGGTTTGGATATCAATAAATAAGAGGCTAAAAGGGGATAAGGAGGAATAAATTGAAATTTCAAAACAATACAAATTACCTTGATGTTTGTTGAAGATGGCTTGAGGATGGCTTGTTGAAGATGCTTTGTTGAAGATTTTGTCAGAGTTTCATTTATTGAGATCTTCTCTCCAAGATGATGATTATCTCCTTCAAGTGGATAACAAAAAATACTAATTTATAACTTTTTAACTTAACCCTGGGTGAAGGAGAGAGGATATTTATAGCATATATTGTGAAGAGTCATGATAAAAGAGGAATAATAGAGGTATGGAAATATTTTATATGTGGTATATGAATTAGTCAAAATGAGGTGGGTGGGGATTCCCATTTGGGTTGGTGAGTGTCCCATTTGGATTAAGAAGTCAAAAATGGGTGCCCTTTGTCTTAAAGAGGTAGGTATCTTATTTTGAAGGTTAATTTCATGTGTGAAAGTAAAATACATGTTGAATAATGGCTCTTTGAGGGGAAATTAACCATATTTCAAGGGGGGTCCTTTTGATGCTTAAATGAGGTCATCAAGCAATTTGGGAAGGGTCCTAGGTGGGGTATGATGTCCCACATCAAGCCACCTCACTTCTAAGCCATGTCACTTGCCATATCACGTCTCAAATCACCTTCCATGTTACTTGACATGTCACTTGCCATGTCACATTCCATTTCATTTTCCATGTCACATGTTATGTCATCATGAATAGTGATAATGGGTCCCACAATGAATAGTAATTTCAAATAGTATTATGGGACTAGGAAAATAGTGATTTAGTTGGGTTAAGAGGGGTTTGTTAAGGATTAAGAAAATTTAGGGGGTATTTAGGGGGGTCCTAAGGTATTTAGTCATTAAAAACTGAAAGTATGTAGTTTTCTAGTGTCTACACCATGTTTGCTTCGTCAAATTGATTTGTGCGAGTAGTCATGGGTCATTGATCATGATCTTAGATACTTACACATGATTGTCTCTTTTTTGAATATTAAATACATATCATAAATTTTATCCTAAGGTTTTTTCTATTAACAAATACAATGAGACCTTAGGGTAAAACTTAGGCTAAGTTTATGTTTGATAAAAAGGGACCTTTTAACATTAATGATGATCATGCACCATTAGATCTTTAGTCTTGCTTAAACATGGATCATTGATCATGATCTAGGGGCTCACATAAGATTAATTCAATATGTTAAAGTCTTTGGATCCATTGGGTCTCCTTCGCTCTGTTTGATCATTGTCTAAGATGAATCAAGAGCCATTGATCCTACAAGGGTGTAAGATGCTTGATTTCGGGCTTGGGTCAACATAAGAACTTAGGCTAAAGTTTTAAGACTAAGGTCTCATTCATGTTAATAAACATGAATGGGGCCTTAGGACTAAGACTTTAGGCTAAGTATGTAACAAAGAGGACCATGTGACATGATGGGGCCAAGTTAAGAAAATAAAGGACCCTGTAAACATGAACATTAGACCTTTGTTGAAATAAAGAGAATAAAAGGGGGAAAATGTAAAGGGACCGAGCACGATTTTAGTCTAAGGTTCTATCATGCTAAAAAACATGACCAAGCCTTAGCATAAAATTATTTTTAATTCTAAATCAAAATTTAAAATATTCTCACCAAAATTTCCCCTACCAAATTTGAATTCAAATCAAGGGTCTAAGCTAGGATTTTTTGGAGGGTTTCAAAACATGAATCCAACCATGAGATCTTATACACCAAAGGCCAGTAAAAGATGAAATGAAGATAAACTATGAAAATAGCAACATCATTCATTAATAAAATCTCCATGAAACTTTAAACTTAAGACATGAGGGCTAATTGTTAGCAACATTAGGCAAGGTTAAAGAAAAACCCTTGAACAAATGGACTAACTCAACAGGTGTGGATGATCTTAAAATTCTAATAACCTTGATAGAATATCAAGCTTTCAGTGTTCAGGTTAAAAGCATGTATAAAGGTCCCTATTTTTCATAAATGGGGGTATGTTGACCTCAAGAGAAGTCATCTCTATATCTAATCCTGAAGAGAGTATCATATTGTCACCATTTAACATTCTCCCTAAAATAGACAATGTCATTTCCATCCCCCCAAACATTTTTTTAGTCAATAAGATTAGCCTAGGACCTCTTACCTATTATAGTGTTGTTCCCAAAATCTGTCACTTGCTTTTGTGGACAACCTGTCGACCATTTTGGTCCTACAGGCCAAAATGGTCTCTTCTTTCTTTCAAAATGTTCTGAGCAGTTAAGTTTTTCAAATATTCAAGCCTTTTTAGCTAAGAAAATCACAGGTTCAATAGGCGAGCTTTCTTCAAAGGAATTTCAAAACACTTAAGGTATTTCCTTAGTGTTTTGAGGATGGTTCAATGCAAAGGTTCAATCAAAAGACTTAACGGTGGGCTTCAAAAAATTGAAATGAACAATTGAACCATTGAACCCCACCTTCACAAGGTTCAAAGGTTCAACAAGTTCAAAGGTTCAACGGCTTCGATGGACTTAAAGAATTTAAAGGTTTCAAATAGTTAAGATTGAACCATTGAACCATTAAACCTTGAACTTCTAAGGTTCAAAGATTTAAAGGTTCAACAAGTTCAATAAGTTCGAAGGAATTAGAGAAAAGAAGGCTTCGAAGAGTGAAGATTAAAATGTTGAAATGTTGAACCTTGAACCAAAAAGATTTCAAAGGTTCAAAGGTTCAATTAGTTCAATGAGTTTGATGGACTTAAAAAATGAAAGGATCCAGAGAGTTCAAAACTTAAAAAAATTCAAAGAAATAAGATTGAACCGTTGAACCTTGAACCAAAAAGAGTTCAAAGGTTCAACAAGTTCAATAAGTTTGATGGACATAGAGAATAAAAGGATTCAAAGAAAGAGAATGAATCGTTGAACCATTGAACCTTGAACCCAAAATGTTCAAAATGTTTAAAGTTTCAACGGGTTCAAAGAGTTCAAAGTTCAAGCAGAAGCTTTGAGCGAATGGAGGAAGTGGAAGATTCTAGAAAGAAGTTCAAAGAAATGGTTTAACCAAAGAAGAAAAAGAAAGTGAACGTGGCCCTTCACAAAACATTAAACTATTGAACCATTGAATCTTTAAACCAAAAGAGTTTAAGGTTCAAGGTTCAAAGAGGTTCAAAGTAACTAGTGACATCCCTACAAATGTCAATTTTAGGGTGATGGAATAACTATTGATTTTCAAAAGCCCTGAGAACAAACTTAGCGATCAACCTAAAAAGGAAATGAAGAAGCCATCTGAAAGCGAGAAGATAAGCTCGAGAGCTCAAAGAACTAAGAAGAGACAAATGTGGCAAAGAAAGAGAGAAAAACTATAAGAAATCTAGAAATATATGTAGGAGAGTTATTTCCAGTAGGTGGAACAATCCACTAGGTGGAATAGTCCACCAGGTGGACCTCAGAGAACATAAAACATTCAATGGTGTGGCCTATTTTTCTTCATTGAGTAAAGGTGAATAGACAACTATGTAAGCGTCATAAAGAAGACCAGACAACCCATGCTTAGGAGGAGACATTTGAGATGATTCAAAATGCCAAATTCAAGGCCGATGACCTATTTTAGCATGGCCTTTTCATAGATATTCAATGCATTCAATTTATCATGGGCTATTTTTATGAAAACAAGTGCCCAAGTCTTTCTTGTGATACTATATATTGTAATCTCTTATTTTGTATAAAGGAGATATCTATGTTATTAGAACTAAAGCTCTGCCTAAATTTAAAGGCAATCCTGAAACTTTGAGCTTAGACTGTTAATCATATTTTGTTAAGTGAATGAGAAAGCAAGTGACCTTTCAAAATTTGTGTTTAAATAGCTTGTGTCATCTAAGAAATTGTTCTTATGTCTTTTTCCTAAATACAGTCTTGTCCATTTAATCAAATAAGTAGAAAAAATGGAAATAAGCTAGAAGATGTCCTGTAACTGACTATGAGAGACTTTGTGTTGTCATAATTACCTTCATTCTATGTTTTGTGTAAAGAATACTGGAGAGACTTTGATCTTCCCTTATCTTTCATAATCCTTTACTATGTTGTAGTTGAAGTGGAGACTTTGGGCTATGCTTCAAAATACTATGTTCCTTTGTCTTAATCAGTGGAAGGAACAACTAAAGACTTTATGCTTTTGTGGGTTTCTTGTGGTTTCTATTACTACCCAAGAAGAATCTTGTTGTTGGCTAAATATCACTTTTGAAATAAGAGAAGTGCCTGCAGTAATCACACCAGAATTCTCCCCTATTCTGTGAACATCACCTCTGAAAAAAAGAGAGATGGATGGTATGATTTCACCCCTATGTGTATTTTTAGCTTACATATATATATATAACCTCCCCCTGCTGAGAGGAGAGATTTATCTTATTCTAGCTATGGTCACCACACCCATTTTGTTGCATAAATCTCCTTATGTTGTGGTTGATGTAACCATTTTTTTGTTAGTCAACTGGTGACAAAATATTCAACCAATAGTTTTTGGTGACTCCACTAGGGAAGAACGTATAGTTTGAAGCCTCAAGCTTCAAATTGAAGTAGTTCTAATTCTTTTCCATATCTATTTTACACTCTGGCAGATCCACTATACACGTGAATCCAGAGAGCTCAAGGTATTGTTGACCCTATATTTGAGTTGGTGCAGTTAATTAATTTTGATATTTTTCCTCCACCATCTCACCTTCAGTGAACCAGGAGTTTTCCTCCTACAAACATTAGGTCCCCAATACTAGACAAAGCTACTCTTTCCTCTACTAGCAAAGCTTTGTCTGTACATATCTCACAAAGATTTATTATCCCTCCTTTCAATAACCATATCATGGCAGCTCAAGGCCACTGGGGTAATTCTTTTGGTCCTCTGAATATAACCCCACCTCTACATGAACTACCTTGTAGTTCAAGAAAGAATTTTTCCAAGTTTTATGGCGATGGGAAGGTTCATCTTGATGAACATATTGTAGCCTTTTTCATAGCCTGTGGTGTGATAGGCATTGAATATGAAAACATTGTAGTCAGACTATTTGTGGAAAAATTGCAAGGCATTGTTGTAGACTAGTTTTATCATCTAGAAGCACAAACAGTGACTGATCGAAACACTCTCAAGGCCAAATTTGAGGCTAGATTCAAACATGTAGAAGATGTACATGCCCTATTAGCTCAACTTACACAAATGAATAAGGAGCCTCATGAACCCATGAGAGACTTTATTGCTAAATTTGAAAAGCTGAGGAGCAAGATTCCCACAATTTCTTAGCCGACACTTGAGAATCTTAAATGTTTCTTCATCAATTCTCAGCTTTCTAAAGTGAGTTTCATGTTGAGGTGGGCTGGCCACATAGACCTTACGGTAGCTCAAATTTTGGTGACTAAGGTTGAAGATGACCTTATCTTGGTAGGAAATATAATAAGAGATCCTAATAGAAGTAAATATTCTTCATCTTTTGAATATTGTTCTGTAGGCACTACTAATCTTATGGTGCAAAAGATAGCAAATGAATTGCTAGCTCTCAAAAACAAAGGTGCAAGGGATGTCTGCTGCTCCTTCTTATCAATATATACCAAGGAGGATGTTTCCTAGCTAGTCATATTAGGGAAATGCTACCATAAATTAAGGGCAACCAAATCACCTTCCTCCCCCACTAGGGAAGCTTGCCATTGAAGTAGCACTAGCTAACTCAGTAGTTGGTTATCTTGAAACTGAATCTAATTTTTCTTTCCAACCTGAGTTGAACCAAGAAGATGACATTGATCTCTTTGTAGAAGGCCAAGAAGAATTAGCTGGTGACTCCAACATCGATTTTCTGAATTACCAGTATGAACCCAAAATTAAGGGAGAAGTGTTTGATGGATCATATGTTATATTTACCAAGTCCTAGAACTAGTCAGCTCAACAAGTTGATAAAGAAAAAATAGGAGAAGAATCACGTCTATCAATTTTAATTGCTAAATGAGGAACTTCATTGCCTTTTCAATCAAAGGACCCAGCAAGCAATAAAAAAGTAAGTACCTCAAATATTCCTTCGCCTTCTACTTCAAATTTGCAAACTAGTCCCACACCCAATAAAATCTAGATTGATGGACTGGCTTCCTCTATTTTGAATTCATTTTAGTCATTTGATATAATTCACCATGCTAAGAAGACCAAAATTTAAATGTTTGATTTTGAATTCTTGCAATCCAACCCTAAGCAGTTGGATAGGTTAGTCCAATGTGTCAAGAATAAAACCATCCCTACAGGAAATTTTTTTTTGAAGGTGACTCCTATTCCCCCAAAGAACACATCTACCCAATATAATTTGTCATCACTCTCCAACTGCCCCTAGGAAGATAGAACCATTTTATGTTTCCCTATTGATAAATGATCATCAGTTAAACAATTACATTATAGACTCAGGTGCCTCTAATAATGTGATGCCCACCAAGGTGGAAAAATCTCTTGGTCTCACACTCACCAAGACCTTTGGGAGATGTTTTTCCATGGAAAATAAACAAGTACCTCTACTGGAATAAATCAAAGATGCTCAACTTACATTTGTGACCTTCCTAGATAAGAGAATTAAAATGACAATCCTGGTGGCTGACGTCCCATCCTTCTACAAAATTCTTCTTGGGTGAAATTTTTGCAAGGATGTTGGTGGAGAATTGAGCATGGACCTATCTGAGGTGAGGATTCTTGTCAAAGGTGTCATGCAAAAGCTGCTTCCTGAGAAGGAATCAAAGGACATTGTCACTCAAACTTTAGCCCTTAAAGCTCAAATTATGTTTGAATCTTCAAGCATGGGTAATTATTTTTTGTCTATTAAAGATGTTCCTATTTCAGTAGATGAAAGCCTACTAAGTGACAATCCAAAAAAAATAGATAAAACATTATAAGAATTGGTAGGGCGTAGTACCCATGAAAAGGGATCTTCCCTTCCTGATGAAGAAAATTTTGAAAGAAGATCAAATCTTGATGTTGTTTGGATCCTAAAATTTGATGGAAGTAATTCTTCTACTAGTTCTAGAGTAGGATTTGTTTTAATATCTGCTCAAGGAGATATTTTTACATATGCATATAAGTTGCAGTTCAACAACACTAACAACACTACTGAGTATAAATCGTTGCTACTCAAATTAAAGGCTGCTCGAGATAGAGGTGTTAAACTCCTTCATGTTAAAGGAGATGTTGAACTGGTGGTTTGTTAGGTGAGGGGCCTGTATCAAACTAAGAATGAGAGATTGCAAAATTATCACAATCTAGTGTGGGACTGCATTGAAAGCTTTGATGTTTTCAATATTTCTATCGTGCCTAGAAAATTCAATAGTCATGTAGATTCATTGGCCATCTCTGCAACTCTCTTGGTCCCTCACCAAGATTTCAAATAAGATAGGTACACTATCAAGTTGGTATTTTGACCAAGTGTACCTGATAATGCTGACCATTGGTAGGTGTTCAAGGATGACAACCAAATCATTGATTTTTTGGAATAGATGGATAGCTTAAAATTTTTCAATTTGAAGGTAGTGAATCTCCACCATGGGAATCATCTCTAGAAAGAAATTCAAAAGCTGGTGAAGAGTTCCTTTAGCTCAAAGGGAATAAAATTCCCAAAGTATTAGTTTATTTTGAGAAACTTTTCAACAAGCATGATAGGTTTATTAAGCAACAACAAATGGATTCAAAATCCTCCAAGAATTTTGATCAAATAAATTTGAGTATAGAAGACAATCCAAAAATAGTTAACATCAAGAATTGTTATACCCCTGATGAAAAACTCAAATTTATCACTCTACTTCACCATTACATTGATGTTTTGGCATACTCTTATGATGATCTAAAACCTCTTAGACTTAAAGAAATCTAGCATGAAATTCCTCTCAAGATTGGGTCGCTACCTCACAAGCAAAAGCAAAGGAAATACAACCCCAGGATATCATGCACGATTCTTTCTGAGATATAGAAAATGCTGAATGCAAGAATTATGTTCCCAATCCATCATTCCACCTAGATTGCTAACATAGTCCTTGTGAGAAAGAAAAATGGATAAATTCACTTTTTTGTTGATTTTATAAATTTGAATCAGTCATATTTAAAGGAAAACTATCCCCTACCCATTATGGATCAGCTGCTACAGACAGTGACTAGTGCTGAAATGTTATTAATGTTAGATGGTTTTTCAGGATATAATCAAGTGGAAGTTGGTGAAGAAGAACAATATAAGATCACTTTCACAACACCTTGGGGCACTTTTCATATCTTAGAATGCCTTTTGGCTTGATCAATGCTGGCACCACCTTTCAAAGAGTGATGGATCTTGCTTTCAAGAATGAAATAGGGAAATTCATTGTGATATACCTTGATGACTTAACAATGTTTTCTAAACATCATCTTGATCATGTGCATCATCTACAACAAGTGTTGGAGTGATGTAGGCAAAATGGTATTTCTCTTAATCCCAAGAAATCAATTTTTAGGGTCATAAAAGGTAAATTTTTTGGTCACACTGTGTTTTGAGAAGGCATAAAGATCGACCCAAAAAGGTTAAAATCCATTCAAGAGCTTGTTCTTCCTGCCAGTAAGACCACAGTCCACTCTTTCTTTCAAAAGGTGAATTTTATGTGAAGGTTCATTCCTAAATTTGTAGAGAAGACTCACCATATTGTCAATATGATGAAGGGCAAAGCCACTTTTAGCTGGACTGAAGAAGGCAAGTCAGCATTTCAAGACATCAAGGAAGCTATCACCCATGCCCCAATCCTTGTTTGTCTTAATTACACCAAATACTTCATGATGTATAGCTATGCTTCTGAACACACGCTTTCATCTATTTCGGTTCAGTAGAACAAAGAAGGTGTGGAATCTCCCATATCTTTCATGAGTTGTCCTCTCAAATCTCATGAGCTAAAGTATTCAAATATGGAGAAGCATGCATATGTTGTGGTAAAGGTAATAAAGCACTTCTATTTTGACATCCTGAACTCACACACTATTGCTTTGGTTCCTGATACAACAGTCAAATCCATAATAACTCAGCAGGAGTTTGAAATCAAAAGGGGCAATTGGATTGCTAAAATTTAAGAGTTTGATCTTGTTATTAAACCAAAAAAGTTTGTGTGAGGAAGAAGTCTCTACCAATTAATTGTTGATAATATACTAGAAGAAGTAGAGCATGAAGAAATAGAAGTTGAAGACAAGCCAATAGTTCTCTTTGTCACCACTATGAATGAGTGGTATTCAAATATTGCTCATTTCCTTACCTATGGTGAGTGTCTTACTCACCTATCTCATAAAGAAAAGAAGACTGTTAAGTTGAAAGCTACCAATTTTGTCCTATGGGACAATGGTCTGTATAAGAGGAACCTTGATGGGGTATTCCTTCACTGCGTGGATAAAGCGCAGTAGAACAAACTTTTGGAGTCCTTCCACAATTTGACTTGTGGACATTTTTCTACACTTTTGATTTCCCATAAGATTATGCAAGCTAGGTACTATTGGCCTACTATGTTTCAAGATTTATACGCTTAGGTACGTAGATGTGAGCTATGTCAACAGTTCGTTGGCAAACCCAAGTTAGTTGCATTGCCTCTCAAGCCTGTGGTGATAGAAGAGTCATTTTAATAATGGGGAATTGATTTCATTAGCATTATAAATCCATCTTTGAGTGCTAGATATGATTATGTCCTTACAGCCACATACTACTTTATCAAGTGGGTGGAAGCCATTCTAGTCAATCATGCTACTTTAGAAGTAGTGTGTAATTTCCTCAAAGAAAACATCATTTTCAGGTTTAGGGTCCCAACCAAGATTGTAACAGACAATGCAACCTATTTCTCTTCTCATGAGATTACCCAGTTATGTTACTATTATGGGATTATTCTCTCCCACTCTTCTGACTATTATTCGTAAGGAAATGGTCAAGCAGAATAAAGCAACAAGAATTTGGTGATCATTATCAAGAAACTGGTAGATGACAATTAGAGAACCTAGCATAAAGCATTGCTTGATGTTTTATGGGCAGACAAAATTACACCCAAGAGGGCAATAGGTATGTCCCCATTCCAAATTATGTATGGTCTCAATGCAGAGATACCAATCACCCTAGAATTACTAGCATTAAAGTTAGCAAAGGTAGTGGAAGATTCAACTTTTGAAAGTTCCATCGACAAAAAGATCATGTGCTTAACTGAACTTAATGAGCAATGAACTATGGTGGTGGACCGAATTTTTGCACATTTAAGTTGGGTGAAGAGAATATTTGACCAAAAAGTAAGGATCCATAATTTTTAGGTTGGAGATCAAGTCTTGTTGTGGGACAAGAGGAGAGAACCAAAAGGAATGCATGGAAAATTGGATTCCCTATGGAGAGGCCCATTTTCCATTCATCATTTAAATGGTGAAAATAGTTTTTTACTAAAATATCAAGATGGAAAACCATTTTATATGCCTCACAGTGAGCAGTATCTGAAGCACTTTAATCCTTAAAGTATTAGATAAGTCCATTTGTATATATGTACATCTTTCTTTATTTTGTGTTTTTCATTTTTTTTTGGTGTTGTTTGGTTTTTGGCACATTTCATTTTTGGTAGCATGACTCCGTATCCCAGTGGTATAAATGAAGGCATTAAGATTTTGGTTTGTACTACCTTTGATTGCTTCATTTTTCAATTGATGGAAGTTCCCCAACTGGAGCCAGTTGTTGTTCCCAAAATTTGTCACTTGCTTTTTTGGACAACATGTCTACCATTTTGGTCCTGCAAGCCAAAATGGTCTCTTTATTTCTTTCAAAATGTTCTAAGTAGTTAAGTTTTTCAAATATTCAATCTTTTTTAGCTAAGAAAATCGCATGTTCAACAGGCGGGCTTTCTTCAAAGGAAGTTCAAAACACTTAAGGTATTTCCTTAGTGTTTTGAGGATGGTTCAATGCAAAGGTTTGATCAAAAGACTTCACGATGGGCTTCAAACAATTAGAATGAACCATTGAACCCCACCTTTGCAAGGTTCAAAGGTTTAATGAGTTCAAAGGTTTAATATCTTCGACAAACTTAAAGAATTTAGAAGTTTTGAAGAGTTAAGATTGAACCGTTGAACCATTGAACCTTGAACCAAAAAGAGTTCAAAGGTTCAAATAGTTCAATGAGTTTGATAGACTTAGAAAATGAAAGGATCCAGAGAGTTCAAAACTTTAAAGAATTCAAAGAAATAAGATTGAACCGTTGAACCGTTGAAACTTGAACCAAAAAGAGTTCAAAGGTTCAACAAGTTCAATAAGTTCGATGGACTTAGAGAATAAAATGATTCAAAGAAAGAGAATGAATCATTGAACCATTGAACCTTGAACCCGAAAGGTTCAAAGGTTCAACGGGTTCAAAGAGTTCAAAGTTCAAGCAAAAGCTCGAGCAAATGGAGGAAGCAGAAGAGTCTAGAAAGAAGTTCAAAGAAATAGTTCAACTGAAGAAGAAAAAGGAAGCAAACGTGGCCCTTCACAAAATATTAAACCATTGAACCTTTGAACCAGAAGAGTTCAAGTCTTCAAGGTTCAAAGAGGTTCAAAGCAACCAGTGACATCCCTGCAGACGTCAATTTTAGGGTGATGGAATAACTATTGATTTTCAAAATCCCTGAGAATAAACTCAATGACTAGCCCAAAAAGGAGCTGAAGAAGCCAGCTGAAAGTGAGAAGATATCCCCAAGAGCTATGAGAACTGAGAAGAGACAAAACATGGCAAAGAAAGAGAGAACAACTATAGGAAATCTAAAAATATCTATAGGAGAGTTATTTCCAGTAGGTGGAACAGTCCACCAGGTGGACCTCAAAGAACATAAAACATTCAATGGCACAGCCTATTTTTCTTCATTGAGTAAAAGTGAATAAAAAGCCGTGTAAGCATCATAAAGAAGACCAAACAACCCATGCTTAGGAGGAAACATTTGAGATGATTCAGAATGCCAAATTTAAGGTTGATGACCTATTCTAGCATGGCCTTTTCATAGATATTCAATGCATTCAATTCAGCATGAGCTATTTTTATGAAAACAAGCACCCAAGTCTTTCTTGTGATACTATATATTGTAGTCTCTAATTTTGTATAAAAGAGATCTCTCTGTTATTAGAAGCAAAGCTCTACCCAAATTGAAAGGAAATCCTAAGACTTTGAGCTCAGACTATTAATCATATTTTGTTAAGTGAATGAGAAAGCAAGTGACCTTTCAGACTTTGTGTTGAAATAGCTTGTGTCATCTAGGAAATTGTTCTTATGTCTTCTTCCTAAATACAGTCTTGTCCATTTAATCAAATAAGCAGAACAAGTGGAAATAAGCTAGAAGATGTCCTGAAGCTGACTATGAGAGACTTTGTGCTGCCATAATTGCCTTCAGTTTGTGTTTTGTGTAAAGAATACTAGAGAGACTTTGAGCTTCCCTTATCCTTTGTAATCCTTTACTTTGTTGTAGTTGAATTGGATACTTTGGGCTACGCTTCAAACTACTATGTTCCTTTGTCCTAATCAGTGGGAGGATCAATGAAAGACTTTTTGCTTTTATGGGTTTCTTGTGGTTTTTGTTACTACCCAAGAAGAATCTTGTTGTTGGCTAAATATCACTTCTAAAATAAGAGAAGTGCCTTTAGTAATCACACCAGAATTATCTCATGTTCTATGATCGTCACCCCTGAAAAAAGAGAGATGGATGGTATGATTTCACCCCTATGTGTATTTTCAATTTATATATATACTATAAATTATAGGGAACCTCACCTTGCTGAGAGGAGAGATTTATCTCATTCTGTTGTGGTTACCACATCCATTTTGTTGAATAAATCTCCTTATGTTGTGGTTGATGCACCTATTTTACCATCAGTCAGCTGGTGACAAAATATTCACCCAACATATAGCAATGGATAAACTAAATCCATTCCCCTTACCTATTGTAATGATGAATATGTACATGATAAAATATTCAAACTCACCATTCTTGACTCTAAACTTGGTCATTGATCATAACTACCAATGCTTTGCTTTGGTCCTTAAACTTCAATAATCAACAATAGTCTTTAACCTTCTCTTTAAAATTTTTAGCATCCTCTGGTATATCCTTATTTACCAAGCACCTTGGATTCATTATTATCTATCATTAGACCCCTCATAAGTCTGACATTCATTCCCCAACTCATTTCAATTAGCATTCCATGTCATTTCACTTAACTCATTCACTAGCTTCACTCTAGACAAGCTCTTCAAGGCTTCAAAACATCAATCTTCTTATAGAGTTCATGGATAGAACCTTCATTATTTTATGACCTTACCTAATCACAATACACTTGTCTCAATCCCTTTAAACTTCTCTTTCACTCTCCATCATTGACTGACACACCTCAAACTCAATAATGAGCCAACTCCCTTGTAACCTTTCTTTTTACGAATCTCTTTGGTTAGGACATTCTACAAGTCATCTAAAGGATATAAAACAAGATTTAGATACCCTTTATCTTTTTACTACTTCCCATAAATTTTCCTCACTTAAATCTTTGTGTAAACACTATTTCCTTTGTAAGGTCTTAGCCAATTAGGCCTTTTAGCCCTCCATACACTTGCTTAGTCACCAAATATGTACCAGACTATATGGTAACTAGCCAAAACCTCTTAAAAAATAATGTGATTAAAAATTTTGGTTATTTTCTAATGGTTAGAAACCAAGATATATGGGTTTTTGTTTTCAAAACCCTAGTTAATTGATTATAGAGGTTAAAAGGTTTCAAAATTCAATATATTTATTTTGGGAGAATATCAAACCAATCTGAGACCTTCCCCAAAGGTCTGTCCTAATCATGTCCACCTTAAAAAATGGTTAAGTAACCTTGTTCAATATTTTCATGGTTATAATAAGTCAAAACACATAATTTTGTATCCTAGTGTAGGACTGTGTAAGGTGTTAGTAGCCTATTTGTAATCAAAAAGTTCCAAGACTAAAATAGGGATATTATTATGACTTTTTATCCTTTACATGTATTCAAACTTAATCAACCCAATAACCATACTCTTTTTTCCAATACATACACACTCATTTCTTGGCATTTAACTGAGTGAAACATGGGTTTTTGACTATGTACATAGGGTTCTACCTTCAGGTTGACTGTACATTGAATGTTTGTCAATTATTGTTTATTAAAAAATAATTACCTATCTTTCCAATAATAATTCTTCTCCATAAAAATCATCTCAAATATAACAATGACTCTTTGTTTATAAATACTTCAAGAACATTTGGACCACATACACTTTGACTATCACAAGCACATCATGGATTCCTCTTCAAGAAATTTTCTCTAGGTTATTTCTTTTAAAAATATATCAAATATCAACATTAAACTTATTATTATTTATATATATCATATATATGATTAAACTAACATTCTTTATTACACTAACAGTCATAAACTCCATCAAATCCTTCTCTTGTTTGATTGTAACTTGTGATATCTACTTAAACATTTAACCAACACAAATAATGACATGTACATATCCTCAATGGATTTTCAAAGAAAAATACAATCAATATCAATCCAATACCATTTAAAGGTAACATAGACACACACAATAATATCTTATTTATTCATTTGAATCATCATCTATTACATATACAGTCCATGAATGGACTCTGCCACCTTTTTGGAGAGTTTTACATTCTTATTTTCTTGATTTCTTCTCCTCTCACCTTCTAGATATCTCTATCCTTCATCCAAATGTCCTCTCTTCATACAACTCCTTTCTCATCCAACATCTACATTGGTTTTTGTATTTACAACTAAAACTCTCTTACATTAGCTAGTGTAGACACCAATATTGTGTCAACTCCCCTTGGTCCCTTACACACCTTATTAATTTAAAATAAACTACTTATTTTAAATTAATGACACCACCTATACACCTCACCCTAAGACCATTTCTTACCCCATGAGTCACCCTAAGATTAAGTCATCCAACTCCTAACTACCTAAGACCTATTCCAACTCTCTAACTAACTCTCATGCCTAATAAACCCATCTTTTGGCCGTTCTCCAATGACAAATGCACTTGGCAGATGGAGAAATAGGTAGAGGGATAAAAATATCCCTTTTACCCATTCTTCCTCCACCGACGTCGGTCAACTGTCGACCGACGCCGGTGGGATCGCCGACGTCGATTACATAAACTAGGCTCTAACATTGAGTTTACCCCCCAGACTCTTACTCTCTCTTCCCTGAACTCTCTTCCTCTTCGCCCCCAGACTCTTGGACATCGATGCGCACACTTTGAGACTGATCATCAAAATTTGACTACCGCTTGCCTGGCTTCAAAAACTCTGCACAAGTCACTTCAAATTGGATTGAAACACTGTACGAGGACTTTGACATCAGCCACAACAAGAATAAGCATTCTAACACCTCTAGTTCTCCACCAAGCAGAGCTAATTATTCTTCTATCTCATTTCAATAATTTAGAATACATTAGAAATTAGTTTCTATTTACTATTTATAAATACTATCAACCAAACCCGACTTTTTTTTGTGGAGAGGCTGAAAAGCCTTCCTCTTATTCTTATCCTCTTTCCACTCCTGTCCTCTACCTTTGTCCTTCTTCAGACCTTATCCACCTTCATGTAACCCTGCACAAACCTCCAAACTCCTAGACACCTCTGTTGACCACAGACATAACCTTGAAACCCGTCCAAGGTCCATTGCCCCTACCGACATCGGCAGTATAACTGACATCGGCATCATTGACCAATCGATGCCAGTAGGACTACCAACATCAGTGACTGTGGCAGACTAATTGTAGAAAATAGGTACACATTATCTTTATTTCTCTTTCTTAGTCTTTTACCATTTCTTTTATACAGCACTCTTTTTGTCAAATAGTGGACTGTCATCCCTTACAGAGCTTTACGCTTCCAAGACCGAGCGTGTAGCTTGGCAGTCCACCATATCTTCATCTAACATTTTCTTTGTTTAAGTCTTATTCTTTCTATAGGTGTTTCCTCCATAGCCAAATATGAGCTCCTAAAATGCTTGGATATGGTGCACAACCTAATATGGGTAATGTACAAACGCCTAACCTTCACTTTAGTTTCTTCTTCTTCTAAATGTAATTAACAAAAATGTAGAGAAACATTCTGGCATGCCCAATGAAACCCTAGAGTTTTCCTTGGGTTCATTCTTCTAAAAAGCAAACTTTCATATAGATGCATTAGGAAAATATTCTCTTCTTGCATCCCTTCTTCTATCTCTTTATTTCGAAAAGAAACCATTAGCAAGAGTTAAAAAGAACATTTCTTTTTTTCTTCTTGTCACTTCTTGCCTGCATCTTAGAGTAGTGAAAATTCATACTCTTAACCTCTTCTCCAATTGTTTGCATTTGAACAACATATTTCAATTTGGGTTAAAAAACTATTGCATTTCATTCCTGCTTGAATGCATATTTATCTCATTTAGTAATTAAAAGCATTATGAATAAATCATAGTGCACAAATGTTACACAACCAGACCACAATCACAATCACAATCAAACATTTAAACTTACTTGATACAAGGCCCGTTTAGGATTTCATCACCTAGCGGATACCTTACCCCACCTGGTGATCCTACTTGGATTTCACCACCAAGAGGAGGACCCACTCTATTCTCTGATAGAGTATAAACTATAGGCAAAGTATATATTGGCTAAGCAGCCCAGCTCGGCTCTGGGTTCGTGAAATGAAGGGAGCAAGCCCCAGCACCAAGCCACGTACTAAACCTAACACAAATCTTTGAGCACCAAAATTCAACCTAAAACTAGCCATAGACTTCCTCTTTAAGACCTGTTCTAAAAGCCCAATTCCCAAACACATTCTTCTAAGGCATAAGCCACCACGACTCTAAAATTTATTCTTAGGAATTTAACATTTAGAGCTTGCTTGCTATCATCTATTTTGCTATTTTTATCTAGTTTTTTGAGCTGGTGAGGTCTCATCATTCTGAAACAACTCAAAATTTCTATTCCTTCCAAAAACTTTTAGTTTTTTGAGTTTTTGGAAATACACAGACACCGACATCAGTGTTTCCACCGATGTCAGCAACATATCTTCACTGACATCAGTTGTTCCACCGACGTCGGCAACATATCTTCACTGACATCAATTTTTCCATCGACATCGGTCACTGTCAACAAATTTTCTTTCCAAAACAGCAAGTTTAAAACCTGACTTTCTTACTGTTAAACACAAATTTTGGTTTTCTAAAACCTAAAACCCTTTCGCCTTGAATGGTTCTGACACATAGTCAAGCCAAATCTCTTGTTGATCACGCAAGTCAACAACCACTTCCACCTTCATCTTTCATATCAAGTCCTTTAATGGAGTATACTTCAGACACTGAGCGTACTCCTATCCAACCAACCCTCGATCAACCTCTTCTTGTTCCCAAAGGGGATCAAAATTTTGAGAATTCCTTGACCATAATGTCAAGGCTCTCCAACACTATCTCGCTAGAAACAAAATGTGAGATCCCTCGGGTAACCCTATTTATGGGATGCCAACTTCCTTGGTTGAAGCGGCAATGATATCAACACCATTCGCTACCCAACCCATAATCACTCAAGCCATTGCCTCGACTAATAAACCAACCATGGCCAATGTTCAAGATTTGGCCTCCCCTTCCATTTTTGGACCTACCTCCATCGGGGTTTCCATACCCCCTCAACCACAAACAATTCAATCAAGTTTAACACCTTTTTAGAACTTGATTGTCTCTATGCCACCCACTCTTTCGTCCATAAATACAAGAGTGACTACCTACCCTTTTACTAGTGTCACCACTATTCAACCACCCGTGGCGGCATCTAGTCAAGTTATACCCCCTAACTTCATGGCACAAGCCCCTTTCACCTCAACATCAGTCCCTATGACGAACTACCAATATGTTGCACCTACACAAATGTAACCAAGTACATCATACGCCCCTCCTAATGCCTTCCAAGTACCCTATAACTTAGGGGGTGCCCCTCATGCCAATCTGTTAGCCGATCTAATTAAGATGCTGATGGATAAGATGTCCAATCTTGAGACATCTATTTCTAGTTCAAGTAATGTTCTTTCATATGAACAAATATGCAACGAACCCATCCACCCTTCATTTTCCATTCAACCATATCCTAGCCAGTGGGAACTCCCAAAATTTACTCACTTTCAGAGTAAAGAGGACCCTCAACAACATCTATGAGCATTTAGACACGCTTGCTACCTTATAGCACACGATGATGTGTTATTACTTCGCACATTTCCCATGTCACTTTTTGGTGCTGCCCTTAACTGGTATATCTCTATTACCAGTCATTCTCTCTTTTCTTTCACTCAACTCACTCAACTATTTTTTGACCATTTCTCAATCAACATCACTAAAAAGGTCTCTATTACAAACCTATATTCTATTAGACAGTTCGACGATGAGTCAATCACTGACTTCATCACCTGTTAGAGAGGTTTGATCAACCAACTCTCCTTTTCATTACCTCAACCTGAGCTTATTGAGCTCTTTTCAAGAGCATGTGCCAAGCACATCTCATCCACTTTGCAGGTCCAAACTTTCCACACATTTGATGAAGCTTTCATTATGGCCCAAAAGCTTGAACTCCATGCAGTCGAAGAGGATAGAGTCAAATTGCATAGTAAAAATACCAATGCAAAATCCAATGACCCTTCATCTTCCAAATCTTCTTCTTCCCACTCCAAGTCTAAGGGATCAGCAAATGTTGTGGTACTTAGGTCATCATCCTCTACCACAACCAACCAATCTGATCCCTCCACATCAGAATACATCACAAAACAATTCCAACAATGGTATGTACAGCATCAATACACTCCAATAGGAGAATTATATGCTTTCGTATTGGATAAACTAGTGAAGCAGGGAGTTCTCAATCTCCCTCAGTTTTGACCACCCCAATTTGATCCCTCAAAAGCTATCCCTACATGGTATAGGAAAAATAACTTTTGTAACTATCATCATGTCAAGGGTCATGACATAGACAACTGTAAAACCTTCAAAAACATTAGTCAAGACATGTTAGACAAGGGGGATCTTGTTTTGGATAACCCAAATGCGTCGCCCAACCAAAAAATGGATGTCTTTAAGCAACCATTTCCTAACCATCCCCCAAGTCAAAACAATGTTCAGGCCATGGCCGATGACCTTCAAGAGCACAATATACGCACAGTCAACATGGTTTCTCCTTTCATTCCTGACCAACCTCTCCCATAGTCTGAAGAGGTTACTCAACCTATTTCTCCACCACAGGTAAAAGAGCCTTCTTCTCCTATTCGTCCTCCACAGATGGAAGATAGTCCTCCATCCACCCCCCTTTCACACATAGGAGAGTCTACTTTAACCTCTCCCATATTGGAGGATGCTTTAATGGCACCAACACCAGTTGCCTCACCCTCATCCTTCTTATCATCAATAGGGGATCATACTTTCCCCACTCCTTGACCACACACAAAATCCATGATCATCCCTACGCTTTATCCTCTCGAAGAGCCAAATTCTCCAATTGCTTCTCCACTAAGAGAAGAACTCACCACCTCACCCACTTCGGTTGAGGAAGATCCAGTGATGGTTCTCTCTCGCCTTTGGCCTGAGATCACTACACCTAACATGCTTCCACTTTCACAATTGCCCAAATCCTCCCAAGGATCGATTGTAAAACCCTCACAGGCATCCATCATGTCGAAATAGATTAAATATCTTGGTATTCACCTTATATCAAACCTCACTCACCCACAAGTGAAGGTATATTTGAACCTCTCCCCGTATATTAGTGGTCCTCACACCATATTAAAGAGGGCTACTAAACCACATCGGAGAACTCCTCCCCCACCATCACCATTGCCCTCTATTTTGGGCCCACACCCGTCTAATTTAATAGGAGTGCTCCCTACTCCAACACCTAACAAAAACAAATTGCCTCCATTACTCCCTCTACCCATCAAAAACATACTTCCTCCAAAACATTCGACACCTTTCACCAAGAAAGTGCCATCTACATGTGTGGCCACACTGCCAACCAAAAAGATGGTATGAAAAACTCCTCCTACAACTCCTAAATAGAAGTTGTCAACCCCTACTACAACAAAGAGCGTAAACCGATTAAAGGGTTCCTATACTTCGCTATTATGCCAATTGTAGCAGTCTTCTAGCATCACTCTCCCACCCATTAAACCATACCAACCTCTCAGACCAAAACCATCTTGGTTCGATGACACTCAAATCTGCTCGTATCATCGCACACCTAGACATGATACTGAGTGTTATTGTGCCCTTAAGGTTGTCATTCACCAACACTTGGAAAAGGACACCCCTCACATTGAGGATTCTCCTAACCACTTTTTTGACAAACCACAGACACCATCCCATGTCTCTCAAACCTCTTCACCTTCATCGGGATCCCATCATCAAGCTATGGTCCCTCAACCACCTTCTCCCCCTTTATTCAAAATCAACATAATTAATGTGGCCACCAGGCCCCAAACTCTAAAGGATAAAGGAAAAGAGCAGGTCTCTATCCCTTGGACATATCCATTCGTCAAGCCTTCTCAACCACCAAAACCCAATATTTCTATCTTGGGCACATCTCAACCATCATCTCTGGGGGAAATTCTTCCTAACCTCTCTAGTCCACATGACATTTGGTATAAATGACTTGTTGACTACTTGACATATTCTATCATGCCCCCTAACCTCTCTAGCAATAGATGATAGGCTTTTACCAAGAGTACTGCTTGCTACACCATGCTAGGCGGTGTTCTCTACAAATGAGGTCTAGACGGCCTCCTTCTCCAATGCCTAATAACCACTGAGACTTCCCATGCCATCAAACAAGTCCATGATGGGATTTGTGGGGGGCATTTTAGTGGTAACTCGATTTCAAAGCACATCCTCTACCTAGGCTATTATTGGCCCACTCTTAACCAAGATTGCAGTAATTATGTTCAGCATTGTATCAAATGCCAACAACATACTAACCTACTTCACGTCCAACATTGACCAAAACATGCCTACAACAAAAATCTGAAAGAGCGAGATTTTAAAATCAGAGATTTCATCCTTAAAGAAAACCAACACGTGACCAATATAGAAAGAAGCAAACGAGACAAGTTTGTTCCTAATTGGCTCAGACCTTATATCATAATGCACAAGTATGGATCAGGCACTTATCGTCTATCTTCTCTTGAAGGTCGGCCAGACCCTGAGCCCCTTAATGCCTTACATCTTTGACCATTCTACTATTAATCAAGTAATCATTCACTTGATGTTTAACTTGAGCTCATCCCTTGAGCAACCCTCATCATCCTCATTTCTATTCCTTTCAACCCTTTTTCCCTACAAACATTAGTCAACCCTTTTATAAAGCATGAATGCTTTGTCCTAATAAAAGGGAAACCCCTAAACCTCTATAGTCTAGTCCATGAATAAAAGTTTAGTCAAACATAAAATAAAAACATAAAAATGGGATACATATTCCAAGGTCATAAACTATAAATGTAGACTGCTCCCTCGAAGGACAGCTGCATCATTGCTATAATTAATAGACTGCTCCCTTAAAGGATAGCTATTCAAAGACATCTAAAAATACAAAGTGATATATAGACCACTCCCTTGAAGGATGGCTATGCCCAAATTTTGCTACAGACATAGCACCCTCGTAGAAGCTTCTCGCATCGATCAGCTTCAACATGACCACAAAACAAACAAAACATCCCTAAGTAGACTTCTCGCATTGATCAGTCTACCAAAAAAAAAACTGACAAACTATTAAGTCATGGACTTGTCTATAGTCATTCTCAGGGTCACCTATAAAAGGGGCAAAGTTATCCCTACCAAAAATGGGTTACCCTATCTTCACATATCACATAATCAAACCTATTACCGTAACATACTCAAGGGATTCTAAGCTCACTTAAATGTCAAGTGATTATCATACTTCTCTAACACAAACCAATGGTCAACGACGTAATGCATGAACAGGGCTTTTGTTTCCAAAAACCTTATCTATGTTATCATTATGGTCTTTGTCAATGAAAGAGCAACGTGCCTTTCACTTCCTACACACCTTTGTCACATACAACCAAATCATTTTATAACCAAACCAAACCAAACCAAACTTTTTTTCAAACCATTAACATAACATCATGATTTATTTAATATAAATACCAATTTGTGTTATATGAATTATCATAGCCCATTGACACTAGTTTCTATGGAAAACAATACACATGGAAACTATCATCATACACAATTTATGTCAAGCATATACCATCACTAATATGCAAATTTGCTGAAGCATAAATAATCTCATTTCATTTTTAACATACACCATCACCAATATGGACAATTGATAGGGATGAAAAACCACATAACCAATGTTATAGAATACACCATCACACAATATGGAAAAGGCTATAACATCATTACATTTCATTTTTGGCATACACCATCACCAATATGGAAAATTGCTAGGGATGAAAAACCACATAACCAATGTTACAGAATACACCATCACATAATATGGAAAAGGCTATAACATCATCATACACTTATCATTTTAAGCATGTACCATCACACATATGGGAAATGCTAAAAACACCAACCTGACCAAAACAACTATCAACCACTTTGACCCTCTTCTTCCCTTTTGGGAAGAACTACATTGGCCTGAGGCCCTTAAAATAGGGGCTATGTAGGTAGCACTTAGTTGACATGGAGTCTTCTGGGGTTAGCTCGACCATTCGTTCATTCGTCTACTTGATGGACCAACCATATAACCTTTAACCATGACTTAATCTAATCCATAACCTACACTCTTCTTCCCTTCTGGGGAGAACTACATTGGCTTGAGGACCTTAAAATAGGGGCTATGTAGGTAGCACTCAGTTGACATAGAGTCTTCTGAGGTTAGCTCAGTCATTCATTCGTTCATCTACCTGATGGACCAACCATATAACCTTTAACCATGACTTAACCTAGTCCAAAATCATGACCAAACAACCAGCCCTGACACTGTAGAAGCCATATTTGACTTCTCATGGGGCACATTAGAGATCACATACATCTCCCTGACCACAACAAACAACACTTGAGATCACTTATATCTCAGCTCGACTCGACCAACGACATTGGAGATCGTGACTATCTCCTCAGACCATGACCACTTTTGAGACAACTTTGCCTTGGTTGTTTTGATTGCATATACTACCTCACAAATATTTAGCAAATTGTCCACAACCCTCACACGTATTGTCAGATCACGCCCAATTTGATCCCCAATATTTGTGACATTTTCATGTTTTTTGAGAGCACTTCCTAGCCCAGGATACTTGGAACACGACGACCATTAGAGGTACAGCGTTGATCAAATAACCCAATCAACTACACCTAATAAGCTAGGGACCAGTTATTTCGATTTTAGTCCTCCTCGACCATTGGAGCTACAGCTTTGATCATTTAACCCAATCAGCTACCAATAATAAGCTGGGGACCGATTACTTTGATTTTAGTGCTCTTTGACCTTGCCTATCACGTGAAGTGGTATACATGCAATCTCAACTATTACAGTGTTCACACTCCAACTTCACCATACCCATCCACTGCCTATCAAATTGGCAATCGATTTTGGATTGCCTTCTCTCAAATCTTGCTTTGAGGGGGAATACCTTATCCCATACCTGGGGCAACCTACACTTATTTTTGTCTTGCAGTTCGTCAAGACAAATAACAAGACAAAAAGGGGCAAATGTAGACACCAATATTGTGTCAACTCCCCTTGGTCCCTTACAAACCTTATTAATTTAAAATAAACTACTTATTTTAAATTAATGACATCACCTATACACCTCACCTTAGACACCTCACCCTAAGACCATTTCTTACCCCATGAGTCACCCTAAGACTAAGTCATCCAACTCCTAACTACCTAATACCTATTCCAATGCTCTAACTAACTCTCATGCCTAATAAACCCATCTTTTGACCATTCTCCAACGACAAATGCACTTGGCAAATGGAAAAATGGGTAGAGGGCTAAAAATAGCCCTTTTACCCATTCTTCCTCTGCCAACATCGGTCAACTATTGACCAACGCCAGTGGGATCACCGACGTCAGTTACATAAACTAGGCTCTAACATTGAGTTTACCCCCCGGACTCTTACTCTCTCTTCCTTGGACTCTCTTCCTCTTCACCCCCAGACTCTTGGACATCGACGCACACACTCTAAGACCGATCATCAAAATTTGACTATTGCTTGCCTAGCTCTAGAAACTCTACACAAGTCACTCCAAATTGGATTGAAACACTGTACGAGGACTTCAACATCAGCCACAATAGGAATAAGCATTCTAACACCTCTGGTTCTCCACCAAGTAGAGCTAAGTATTCTTCTATCTCATTTCATTAATTTAGAATACATTAGTAATTAGTTTCTATTTACTATTTCTAAATACTATCAACCAAACCCAACTTTTTTCTACGAAGAGGTTGAAAAGCCTTCCTCTTATTCTTATCCTCTTTCCACCCCTATCCTCTACCTTTGTCCTTCTTCAGACCTTATCCACCTTCCTACAACCCTGCACAAACCTCCAAACTCCTAGACTCCTTTATCAACCATAGACATAACCCTAAAACCCATCCAAGGTCTATTGCCCCTACCGACATCGGTAGTATAACCGACGTCGGCATCATTGACCAATCAATGCCGACAGGACTACAGACGTCGATGACTGTGGCGAACTAATTTCAGAAAATACATATGCGTTATCTTTATTTCTCTTTCTTAGTCTTTCACCATTTCTTTTATACAACACTCTTTTCTTTAAATAGTGGACTGTCATCCCTTACAGAGCTTTACGCTTCCAAGACTGAGCGTGTAGCTTGGCAGTCCACCATATCTTCATCTAACATTTGCTTTGTTTAAGTCTTATTCTTTCTACAGGTGTTTCCTCCACAGCCAAAGAGGAGCCCCTATAATGCTTGGATATGGTGTGCAACTTAATCCGGGTAACGTACAAACCCCTAACCTTAACTTTAGTTTCTTCTTCTTCTGAATGTAATTAGCAAAAACATAGAGAAACAGCTAGCTCAACATATGAGTGGCAATTATATTAGTTAACATGACTCTTTATTTTCACCACCTTAATGACTTAGACATCAAAATTTCTTAAAACTCTATTTTCATTTCCTCATGGAACCTTGTACCAACATTATCTCTCCTAACCACTTCATACTATGCTTATGGTCCTTCTAAGCTTAGTCTAGGATTTGAATTTTTGAACTTACAATTTTGGAGGGGAAACTCCAAAGACATATAAAACTCACACCTGATGACTCAAGATAATTATAGGATAAAAAATAAATCATAAGGATCCATCACACACACCTATAGCCTAAAATGGATCATCTATGATGCCTCACTAGCATATATCACTTCAACAACTTAAAATGGTGTTTTGCTTACTAGATGTTCCTACATCACCTAGTATGGTTGAAAAAGACTCTCCTACCATTCCTATCCTTTAGTGTTAAGATGATGAGTCCATTTTGGCTTACTTAGGCACACAAAAATCACACTTATGTAAAACTCTACCAGTTAAAATGTCTAGTTTGCTAAATGAAGCCTCCATAGATATTAAAATAGGGTCTCGAGACACCCCTCACATCACTAAGGTTAGTAAATATCTAGACCATTAGGGGCATCAAGATTTCACCACATTCTTGGAAAATCATAGTGATTATTTTTCTTGGTCATATAGTGACATGCTAGATGTCGACCCTGTTATTATTTTTCATAATATTTTCACTATCCAAGAAGCCAAATTGGTGAAGTAGAAGCTACATAAGATGCATCATCATATTGCGCTCTTAGTCAAAAATTAACTACAATGCCTTTAGTCTATTAATTTCATTCAACTAATCAATTAACCTTAATGGGTGTCTAATATTATGCCTATCATAAAACCCATAGGGTTTTTCATCTTTGTACCAATTTTTGAGACCTTAACCTCACTTTTCCTAAATATGACTTTCCTCTTCTTAACATTGATCAACTAGTGGACCTAACAATAAACCATGAAATTTTATCAATTATGGAGGGACATAACATGGTAGAGTTTGAATCCCTAATCATAGGGTTTCAAATTGATTTAACACTAGGCACTAAGTCTCTTTTTATCTATGGAGATTCTCAATTGGTTGTCAATCAAATCAATGGTATATATCAGTGTAAGAATGACATCCTCCAAAAATAAAAAATGTTGGTAGATTAGCTATTATCCACCATTAATCACTATACCATCCAAGCCACTCTTTAGTCAACTAATAAGTTCATGGATACCATTGCTTCCCTGGACTCATTTATCCCATCCTCTCCTCAATAATCCAAGATTTTTTGTGTTAATTCACAAAATCAGCCAACCCTCTTATACTAGAATTGATTTACCTTCTGCCCATAATTTGGAAGCAAATGACCTAGATCTATGGTATACACAAATATCTGATTATTTATCTAAAAGTATTATCCCTCCTGATATATCTAAAAATTGTAAGCATGATTTTTATCAATAGACCACTCGTTATGTTATACTATGGGGTGTTTTCTATAAGCAAGGATCTGATGGTCTACTCCCTTGATGTCTTCATAACTCTAAGGCTACCCTTAAAATCTGAGAAATATGTGATGGATTTTGTGGGGGACACTTTAGTGGTCTTGTTGTTGCCAAGAAAATTCTTCAAATAAGATATTATTGGCTTACTCTAAATTGGAACTGTTGTGAATATGTCAAGAAATGCATGAAATTCCAAAAACATGCTAATCTTTTACATGTCCCTAGTCATGCCTTAGAAGTATCTAGATACCTTTGGCCATTTTATCATTGGGGACTAGATACTATAGTAAAAATTACTCCCAAATCTTCTCAATGACATAGTTCTATCATTACCACCATCGAATACTTCATTAAGTGGGTGAAGGCTATTATCCTTATTTCGACTAAAGTGGACAAGATCAATGATTTTATAAATCATAATTTTATATGTCACTTCGATGTCCCTCATAAAATCATTATAGATAATGGAGAATATTTTAAAAATAAATAAGTCCAGAAACTATGTGACTATTTTTACATCAAGTTAAGCTTTTCTTCACCTAATTATCTACAAGCTAATGGGTAGGCTAAAACATCTAATAAAACCTTAATTAAAATTATAAATAAGGTATTTAATGAAGTTAGAAAGAACTGGCACATTCATATTCCCTTCACCTTATGGGCTTATCTTAATATATTTTAAACCTCTACAGGTGATACCCCATTATTTTTGGTCTATGGCACAAAATTTGTACTCACTTTAGAAGTACATATTCCTTCTCTAAAAATTTATCTTAGAGACATCATTTCTAAAGAGGACTACCATCAAGATCATTTAACATAACTTGAACTTTTATATGAGAATCAATATTTGGCCCTCGACCATATCCATGTATATTAAGAAAGAATAAAATGTGCATATAATCAACATCTAAGAGAATGAGAGTTTAATATTGGTGACCTTGCCCTTAAATAAAACTAGAATGTAACAAATATGTAAAAAAGGAAACAAGGAAAATTTGCTCTGAATTGGCTTAGACCACATATTATCACTCATAAATATGGATCTAGGGCATATCATTTCACCTCTCTTAAAGGAAAACTAAAATGTGATATTTTTAATGCTTTACATCTATGTTATTTTTATTGTTAATAAACTTAAAATAAACTATAGTCAGCATAGGCTCTCTTCTTCAAAACAACCTAAAACCACACCTCCCATCACCCACAAAATACCCAATAATGATAAAGAATCATGTGGATATCTGATAGCATGCCTATCCTCACCTTAAATATGAACACCCTAGCTCTATTTATAGCATGTGCTAAATGGATAAGCTCCACCTATCACAAGAAGGAACCTCAAATCATTATTTCTTAAAATCTCTCACCTAAAAAAAAATTATTTTAGGTATAGAAATATCCTCTCCTATAAAAAAGATTTAGTCTAGCCTTGGTTACCTCAACTCAAAATCAATAGTCTGGGATAAAAATATATATATCAAAAGAAAAGGGAAAAATTATAAACTATTCCCTTGAAGGACAACTATTCATAAAAGGCATAAAAATTCATAGACTGGTCCATTGAAGGATAGTTGTGAAAGCATATATCTTAAATTATAGACCACTCCCTCAAAGGATGGATATTTAAAGTAGTAAGTACAATGGAAAACTTCTTGTATTGATCAGTTTTCTAAAAGCATGCCTCTAAAAAGAAAAATACCTGAAGAAAAATCTAAAGTATCCAAAGAAAGCTTCCCGCATTGATCAGATTTCTCAAAATTATAGACTTCCCACACTGATCAATCTACATAAAAGGTTCTAAGGATAACTTTATAGCTCTAAAAACACAAAATGAGACTTATATTCCTAAAAACATAAGCTTTGTCCTACATAGTGTAAAAATCAAATCCATATTAATTCTATTTTAAGAGGTCATGAACTTAATTGACATAAGGTTGTTAAATGTTATAATTAACAATAAACAAAGGATACACATGCAGATGCAACAAGTTGTTTATCTCTGGTTAAAATCCAAGCCAATAAGGAGTCATAAAAACCTTCTTTATTATTTAACATTAAAAATTTAAATCTAATCACATCTCATAATGGCATACTATAAAATCATTAATCACTTTAATTTATCCCATTATTACCATCCATAAAAACATGAGGAAATAAAATTAAAATACAACATCATCTAAATCACATAATTAATCCATAATCATAGCAAAAATTAAATACATCCCATAATCTAAATCTATAAATCACATCACATCAACATAATCTAAAACTATACAATGCTAATTCATTATCAAAAACATGTATATATGTATAACTATAAATGTCTCAAAGTATAAGTATATAAAATGGCTTTCTAGCCAATAACAATATACAAATGGCTATCTAGACAAGTACAATGTAAAAAATATGACTAATTAGTAAAATAGATGCAACTAAATGAATGTTATCCATGCCTCTACCTCTGTATCCTTCCCTACCTCCTCTCCCTCATACTACACTCCCTAAGCTAGGCGTGCCACCTTGTGACCATCGAGATGATCTTGCCTATGTCAAAATATAGATCACATATTGAGGTACCTATGGTAGCTACTCTAGCACAATCTTCTCATACTATTAGGGCTCTACGACTACATCCTAGTACCTATCAGACTCATTATCCCTCTCTACTATGTGTTAGGCCCTATTCCTCCTATGCCTCTCTACCTGGCCACCACCATAGCCCCTCCCCTTATACTATCCCTCTTTATCCTATACCTATCACGATCCCACTCTATCTGATCATGACATCATGTAATATCTCCAACTGAACTTGTAAACCATCATGGCTCCTATGTACCTCTACCAAAGTCTCCTACAGTGTGATTACATAGTCCTATTATTCATCCCATTCTACCCTTACTGAATCATGATTTATAATGATATCTTGTATACCTATCTCCAGTTCTTCATTTGTTGGCTCCTTCTCCACTGGCTACTCTTCCCCAACCTCCTCAATCTCCACATCCCATACATACTATCAAGGTCATACTACCTTATCCTACCTCACTCCTAAGTGATTTGACCACCATAATGAATATGCCAAAGTTGGCCATGTATCATCCATATCTATGACCACTAGGTCCTATTTTAATCCTACTTATGGCTTAGTGTACTGGGCCTCTAGTATCCCAGTGTTTGTGTCATCCCTCCTATATAGTTAAGGTGCATCTGGGATACCCTAAATCAATTTGAATTTTATTCACATCCTCTTAAATTAAAATTAATCTAGAAGATCCACTCTCTTCCCCTACAACCACATGTCCAACTATCTCTTGGATATCTCTCTCTCCACTCTAGGCCATGTTAGAAACCCCACATATAGCCTCTAGATAATGTCCCCCTCATGTAAACCCTTCATCACCTATTGATAGTATTCCAATTCATGTATAACTCCATCTATATAAGATCTAACAAATTCTTCTTTCCATGGAAGGAAGCCCATATTGTATGTTATCTGGTGTCACCATGCCCATATAGTGCCAAGTGGGAAAAATACCTTAATATGCTCATAGGCCAAACATTGGAGCACAAATGTCACATCTAATCCAAATCCCTATTATGTCATCCATCCCCATAGCTCTATTTATACCTTTGTAATAAGAGTAGGATCCCATGCAAATATTATTTGATGCTCCCACATATCTACCACCACACTTATCAAACTCAAGGGAAATCAACCTCCCCTTAAATCTAGTAATACATAGTTGGAGATAACTAGCATCATTATAGTCATAACTATTTACCCCTCTATATCTTTTTCATATATCTCCTCAAAAAAAAACACCAATAGTGAAGGTGATGTCTAGTGAATCCACTCCATATACTCATGCCAATGCCACTACACATCCCTTCTCGTTAACTAGTACTATTGTTTGACCCCATACTGATAGCTATAGTATAGGTAAATGTCCTCCATCATCATATTAATCTCCCTAGTAGGTAGTTATAAGGTCCCTATAGACACATCCCATTACTCTAGAAATGCTGTCAAAATCACCACATATTTATATACCCAAAAATAGTGGCATAAACCTTCAAATCTAAAATCCTCCAGATGCTCCCAATCATCATCACCCATATGATCATGTAACTACTCCAATAGTGATGGAATCTGGTCCCACATCATAGTTTGTTTCTATATTTTTAATTATAGGTTAGTTTTAGTACTTTTATTTCATGTGCTACTAAGTTCTCAACCTTTTTTATATCCTAGCTTAAATCATCACTAATCTTGAATGATCAACACTGATATTTTAGTATCATTATCCATAGAAATTTGATCGATAATGATTGACCTATGATTAATGTCACTATATAACAATCAATGGTGATCCCTGTACATCCATCCATCTATGCAAGAATGACTACCAAAAACTTTTAACACATCCTAAATAATCTAAAAATTCTACAATAATTTAAAATAAACTCTAAAAACATTCCAAAAATAACTAATTCAAATAATTCTGAAAAAATCAAGAAAATCTAAAAATCATGTAAAACATTCAAAAAATTTAGAAACTTACAACAAACCAATGTCTAATCGTCATGAGATCATCATCACCTCCTCTATTTGGTTCTACTAGCCTCCATCATTTGTACTTAGCCCTGACATGTAAATGGGTGTCAAAGTTGTTGGCTCTCTCTCACAAGTTCTCGATCATAAATGAACACCTAACATATTAGGCATAATATTTATAACCCTTATGGATTGACATTTATTTTATTGTGATCAATATCAATTTTATTACTATTAACATCAGTTTTATGGAATTAGCATCAATCATGTGGATCGATGTCGATTATATCTATTTGGTTTGTTCTTTACACTACTTTCAAAATTTTATATCACTCTAGTCTTGACCCAAGGCCACTTAAGTTATGTTTTATTACATCTATCCCATTATTTATTACCTAGCATTATTAGCTAGTGGACATAGACCCCCTATTGGTCCCACAACCTTTGAGAGCTCTGTTGACGCAGGAAATTGCACCCGAGGCAAGGAGGTCAAACTCCTGCTTTCTCCTCGCAACATGGAAACTCCCCTCTCACTTGTGGGACTGGCAAAGCTAGAGGGGAGAGTCTCTAGATAAGGGCTAGCTCCCTTTGATGTATAATGGTTGTCTCAGCAAGTGCAAATACATACAGGTATATATATATATATAAACAACTATATAATAAAAAGTGGGGGGGATGAAAAGGGGAAAAGAGAATGCAAGAAACAAGCCTACTCTAAGGAGGTGATACACCAAAACAAGATGACCTTCTCACACCCACTCTCAAAATTAGACAAACACAACATACATACACTTAGACTTGGTAGAAATACCAGGGTGCAGGAAAATGACAGGGAGGTTCTTATGAAAACACATGAATAGGGACTCACCAAGATGCTATGAAATACATACTATAAATGAATTCCTCTATTATATACTTCCAGATAGAGCTCTCCTCCTATCAACTATATAAAATGGCACCTTGTAGATAGCTGGTGTGTTGGTGCTGAACTTGTGAGAGCATCAAAAGACAATGACTAAACACAAATCAAACACTCAAGACATACACAAAATATCTATCCAAGAAGAGGTAAAAAACTACTTTTATTTGATTTAGGTGGAAATTTTAATAGGGCTATACCTTATAAAATTCATGAAAAGATAATTACAAAATGACCAAGTTCACAATATATATGGAAAAAACCAAGAGGCTCATTTGGCACTCCTTGTTTACAAGTGGTCAATCGCCTATTCATGAAAAGAAACAAGTCACTCAAAAGCATTAATGAACTATGCACTTTATCCCCTTAAAATCTACCTTTGTCAAGGTCAATACATGATTCACCTTCTCATTTAATGAAAAATAGAGAAAACTGGTTGCTTTACTTGCTGCTTGCATCCCAAATGATCAATTTGCTGGCACTATTTCACCCACCAGAGTCGCTTCTCAGATTGGTGCTTCCTCTTGCCACTTGGACTAAACTGCCTATTCATTCCATATTTATCGCTTTGTCTTTTCTCCATTTGTCTTATCTGGCTTATTCGGTCTCTAGGGTGAACACCTTGGTAGGTCGTTGCATTTCTAGCTCTTTTCCATGGTTTGCACTTCTTTTGCTTATGAAAACAAATGGCCACTTCCCTCTGTGAAATTTGATGTTCGTATGGCCGTCATATTTTGAAAACCAATGGCTAAACTATTTTACTAAACTTGATGTCCTCCGGGACGTCATCATCCTCATCGCAACACTATCGGGCCTTCATATGATCTCTTTTGCGACTTCACTTTTTTGCTAGCACTCTCTTGAGCACCTTTTTTGCCTTTGAAAAACACCCTTTCATAATTTGGGCTGGAAGTCCTTCGCAAGGGCATCTACCCTTTGGGGTCCTTCAGTGGGTCCTTTGTGTCTGTGTGAATGTCCCCCGGGTCCGCCTTTGCTTTGCTTGTATTTCTGTGGACTTTGCTTTGAGCTCAAATGTATGCAGCCTGAATTCCTTCAAACAAAAGTCTGAAGGAATTGGGACTTAGCCAATTTGGATCAAAACTTGAACTTGAATTAGAACTTTTGCCTGGGTCCTTTTCCTTTGAAGTGTCAACCCTCTAGAAGGGTACTGGACCTTTGAACTGCCCCTCGGCCCAAGGGCATACCCTTGAACCAAGCATTGAACCAGGCCCATTGAACCAAGCCGTTGAACCAAAATGGTTCAATGGTTCAATTGGTTTAACCAAGCACATTGATGAACCTTTGAAATGAAACTGATGAACTAAACTATTGAACCTTTGCCTTTAAACCAAAACCATTGAACCAAAATGGTTCAAAATTTCAATGGTTCAACCATTGAATGCCGACGAGCCCTTTGAATCGATTGAACCAAGCCGCTTTGAACCAAGCATTAACCAAGCCCATTGGACTAAATTCCTGAACTTGATAAAACTGAAAAGGCTATCATTAAAATAGTAGGGGAAGGTGACCAAAATTTTGCCTATGGGCAGAATTGGTCAACAGATTGGTGACTTACAGGGGAAGCATGCCTGCTACGCTTAAAGACCACCTTCCTTGAAAATCCATTGGGCATGGAGTCAAATAGTAACTTTGAAAACCAGTGACAACTCTATTAAAACTTAGAACTAGTCACGCAGATCTACCTTCACAAAATGAAAACACACACAAGACTAAGAAAACTACTACTGTGCAACAGCACTTAGGGAAAATAGGAAAGAAAACAAGGGAAAAATATGTACAAGTGAACCAAAAAATTAGTGGCAATGATTCAGATGTATCCCATTAACTAGGATATGCAGTTCTTCGCCATCTAACTTGGAAAGTTGGAACACATTATGCTGCTTGCACTGAGTAATTATGTAAGGGCCACTCCATAAGGTGTCAAATTTTGCATGCTTTTCAAGCTTAGCTCAATCTTTGTCCCATTTCAAGACAATGTCTCCTTCAGAGAAATCTCTTGACAAAGATTTCTTGTCGAAGTGTCTTTTTACTTGCTATTGGTGATTGGTCATAGAAGCCATAGCCTGATCCCTTACCTCTTGGAGCTCAATTAGCTCAGATAGCCTAATCTCCATGCTGGTTCCTTCTTCTAACTGCAGCTGGCGGGTGAGATCCAATGCTGGTAATTCAAGTGAGATGGGAAGCCTAGCTTCCCTTCCATATACGAGCATATATGGAGAATTTTTGATTGCTCTCTTCGGAGTAATTCGATCAGCCCATAGAGTTGTCTTTAGCTTGGCATGCCAAGTCCTCTGATTTTCTTCCATGGTCCTCTTTATGATTCTGATCAATTTTTTGTTGGTGGACTCAACCAACCCATTCCCCTATGGACAATAGTTTGATAAAGTGCTGAGGTTGCCATACCTTAGCACCCATTCACTAGTTTTGATTCCCAGAAAAGCCAAGGTGTTATCTGAGATTATGGTGGTTGGGACCCCAAATATTGTTACTAGGTCCTCATAAAACTCTAGGACTACGCTTTCATTCACCTCTTTCAAAGTGACGGCCTCCACCCACCTGTTGAAATAATCCATGGCAGTCAGCACCCACTTGTGCCTAGCACTGGAGGGAGGATTGATCATCTGTATGAAATCCAGGACCCACTGCATGAATGGTTGCTCAACTTGAATGGGCTATAGAGGCATGGCAGCCAATCACTATTTTCTATCAAAAAGTGCACACTTATGGCACTTTCTTACCCAAGCATGGGTGTCCTTGAAAAGAGTAGGCCAAAAATAGCTAGCTCTCATTATCTTTGCTACTGTAGCTCTAGGAGCGAAGTGACCACCTGCTGGCCCATCATGGAACTTAGCCAATACCTTATTAGCCTGATTTGGGTCAATGCACCTTAGAAGGCCCCTAGAGAAATCCTTTCTAAACAATACTTCATCAACCAAGACATATGGGAGAGATTGGAGTTTGAAATACCTTCTTTCAGTCTTATCAAGACCCTATGGGCACTCACCAGTGATAAGGAAATGCCTCAAGTCCAACGTCTAATCTTTTATGATAGCTAGCTCTTCTACTGTGGCTGTATCATGAATTAACAAGCTTTCTTCCCCCTTTTTCTTGAAGTCTACAGCAAGCTATTCACATAGGCCTCTTCCTCTCACTAGCTTGGTGATCTTAATGTCTACATCATACTCCATCACTTTGGTAATCCACCCTGCCCTCTTCTCATTCAGGTCTCGATTGGTCAAGAAATCCTTAATGCCAGGGTGTGGGACCATGAGGTGAATCCTGCTATTAGACAACATATGCTTGAATTTTTTTAGGCTCTGCACTACTGCCAGGACTTTCTTCTCTACATATATGTACCTAACTTCAAAATCCTCTAATCCTTGGCTAAAAAAAGCCAATGGTTGCTCTAGGTCCTCACCATTTGCTTGGGTAAGCATGGCAGATATCACCTCCTCATTGCTGAAAGTGTAGAGGTTGAAGTCTTTGTTGAAGTCAAGGCTGATCAAAGTGGGAGCCCGGGTTATGGCTTGCTTGATGGCTTCAAAGTTGTCCTTCCTTTGAGCTATCCATTTGAATTCCTCACCTTTCTTTGGCATAGGGGTGAGTGGCTTGACTGTCTCTAAAAAATTTGGAATGAATCTCTGAATGAAATTAATCTTTCCAAAGAAACTCTACAGGATTTTCTTGTGCTTTGGTAGGGACATCTCCAGGATAGAGCGAACTCTCTCAGGGTCAATGGATAAGCCCTCCTTAGACATAATGTGGCCAAGGAGTTTCCCTTCATGAATAGCAAACGCGCACTTCTTTGGATTAAGGGAGATGCCAAACTCCCTACACCTTTCAAAAATTTCCCTGAGGTGCTCTATGTGTTGGCTCGCTTCCTTGGAGAATACCATCACATCATCGAGGTAGACTAGCACGTTGTTATTCATCAAGCCTCCAAAATCCATATCCATGGCTCGTTGAAAGGTAGCACCAGCATTAGATATCCCAAAATGCATCTTCTTGTAGGCAAACGTCCCCCATTTAGTAGTGAAGGTTGTTTTATGCTGATCACAACCTCTCACTAGAATCTGATTATACCCTGAATAACCATCCAAGAGGGAGAAACATTCACTACCTGTTACCTTTTGAAGGATCCACTCCATGCTTAGAAGGGGATAATGATCTTTTAAAGAGACTTTATTAAGGTCTCTAAAGTCGACACACAGCCTGATCTCCGCATTCTTCTTTCTAAAAGGAACAAGGTTGGCCAGCCAGCTAGAGTGCTTGATTGGAAATATAATTTTGGACTCAATCAATTTGGCCAATTCCCTCTGCATGAGGGGCTCAATTGTTGGATTGATAGGTCTTTGCTTCTGTGTGACTAGCCTGGTGCCTTCTTCTAATTCAATAGTGTGCTGGGCAAGCCTTGGGTTGAAGCCCTTCAAATCACTGTAATCCCAAGCAAAGACATCAGAGAACTCCTGACACATCAAAACAAAAGCCCACCTTTCTTGAAATGTGTAGACTTTTCCAAGTGTAAGAAGCTTGTCCTTGAAGATTTCAACCCTTTCATAATTCTCCTCTTTGGTTGTGATGCATTCTTTGTCATTTCTTAATTGGTCATCTCTACTGAAGATGCTTTCAAGCGTGACCAGACCTTTAGGGAGTTTATTGTTCTTTAACTAAACAATCTAATTTTCGTACTGCTGCTGCAATTTTGCTTGATTTTGTGTTGTGAATTTAGCTTCTTCTTGTAAGAAAAAAGCTATTTGCTGGTTGCTTTTGAAAACTTGCCAATTTGCAATGTTGTCAGGGACTGAATGCTGAACCACCACTTTCAAGTGGCGCAAACCACAGTCTCATCTTATTTCCTTTGAAATGTCAAACTAGGCACCAATTACTGCCATCCTATCCACTTGTTTCTTTTTCTCTCTAGGAACGGAGGTAATATTGAAAGCAAGAAAATCCTCCACCAAGTCCTAGACTCTATGCTTGTAAGACTTCAGCAAGGAATTCTTGGTCAGATTTAGGCCTTTCACCTGATTTACAATCAGCTTGTTGTCTCCCAAAACTTGCAACTCCTTAATGCCTCTTTTTCTTGCCCATTCAAGGCCATGTATAAAAGACTCATATTCTGCAACATTACTTGTGCAAGAGAATTGGAAACAGAAAACTAAAAATTACCTTTCCTTTGAAGGGGAGACTAGCATTGCCCCACCTCCAGCACCTAGCTTACTTTTGGAACCATTAAAATATAGCTACCATAGGCCAAGGTCTTCTTGGCCTACCTTCATTAAATTTGGCATGAAGGTGCCCTCTTCGTGCATGCAATAGACTCCAAGGTCTGCCTCCTCAATGAACTTGTAAGGATCATGTTCAAAATTATCATTTCCCCACTCATCCAAGAGTAGGTCTGTGACTCCTTCAAGGGCAGAGGACAGAGCTTGGTCTATCTGAGACTCTTATGAGTCGATGATTATGTAACTGACATTCATTGCCTTGGGTGTGTATGGTTCTAGATGGTCCTTGTAGAGTGGCTCAGACTCAATTTTTACCTTGGTCCCATACTTGGTTCTAAAAACTAGATATGACCAATTTGTTGCTAGATAGCCACCTATCTTTGACGTGAAGTCCATGGACAAGCAAATTGCAAAATAAGGAGGAACATCCGCTACCACTATATCATGGGGAATTGAGAAGGTTGGGCAAGCATGTAGCATCAAGCCTAAACCCTTCACAATCCCAACTATTTTTGCAGGTGTTCCATCTAGTTGTAGGACTCCTTTGTTTATCTCTTCATACTTCAGTCCCATCTTGTCAGCAATACACTTGGGCATCACTGAGGTGCTAGCCCTGCTGTCAATTATGCAATTGTGTACCAAAAAATCCCCAACAACCAAGGATACATAGAAAGGGGGAGTTTTCTCCTCCTTCTTTACCTATCCTATAGTGGAAGGCTATCCATTTGTCATCAAGACATTATCAGTGCTTGCTGGGACAGCTTGACAATCTAGCTCATGCAATTCCTTCTTCAATACGTCCTTCTGACCTGGAAGAGACAATGAATCCCACAAGGAGATGTTCATGTGTAGCTTCTTCATCTAGTCCACTATGATTATTTGAGGACTGCCTCCCTTCAAGTTTTCTTTGGGGGGAATTCCAAGCTGAACTATAGGTTGAGGGGCTAAAGGTATAGATGGCTGCCTAAAATTTGGGGATTTTGAAATGGAGTGCGATGAAGTACTGCTGCCATCTGAGTAGTAGCTTGGGCCTCTGTCACTACTCTTCTTTTGAACCTCATGTTGGCTGCAACACAATCAGCCTGACTATCTACAGTGCCCTCATAATTCACTAAATAAAATTCCCCCTCCATATGATTCATGAGAGTGGAATCAGGCTAGGCCTGATTACTACTTGTGCTAGGTTGCATTGAAGGCTCGAGGACCTGAGATTGAGTAGCTATTTGGTTGCCTGCATTCTAAAAATAGTTCATCATCTCATTTGTGTAAATAACATGTTCTTGACCATACCCCATGGTTGAACAGCTTGGCTGTTCTTGTACTAGATTATTCTAAACCGGCACCATGACTTTAGATGATGAAAGGGGGCCTGAGTTGTAATTTTGAAAAGGCCTGGTTTGAGTGAGCTGACCCTGTCCTTGATTATATCCTTGAAAAGGAGGTCTAAGAGCTTGACCATAGTGCTGATATCCCTAATTTGGCCTGTTGCTTTGAGCTTGTTGCCTTTTTAGAGCTACAAGTTCATTTGACATGTTTTACAATAGGCTTTTAACCTCGTGAAGTTCATTAGACAGAGCGGTAGCTAGCTTTTCAACACTAGGCAAAGGAGCTAGTGCTGGAGTGACAATTTGCATTAGAGGCAACATTTCTAGAAAAAGTGGCATGTGAGGCCTAGGGGCTATTTTCCTGGCCTAAACCAAGCAATTTTCTATTGTTATGGCTACGTCATAAGCATCAAGCAGTATATGCCCTCCCATAGATTAGATCATCACAGTAATATCACTAGTTAATGCTTTTAAATAATACAAGAAGGCATAACTAGGAGTCGGTCTTACCAGAATGGGAATTCTATCCCAAGTCTTTTAAAAACATGTGTTGAAGTCTTGCATATACTCGTGTGGAGCTCTCCTTATGGTCGTCAGCTACTCAGCAAGCGAGAGGTTGTCACTCTTTTCCCAAAAATGATCTATCAACTGAGTCCCTAATTCATTCTAGGAATGTATTGAATTCACAGGTAAGGTCCCATACCAGTCAAGAGCCTTGCCTTTCAAAGACAATGCTAGCAATCTAATGGCAATATTTTCTTTTGTTATATTGTGAATATTGTAGAGGTTGGCAAAATTCCTAATATGCTCGATGGTTGTAATGGGCCCCACTCCATCGAAAGAAGGCACATTCTTGAGAGCTATTCCCAGAATTGGATCGTAGCGTGGGAGATTCAAGGGGCTCTCACCACGAAAAGCTGCAAAAGGCAATGCCATGTCTGAGATTGGCTGTAACTAGGGTTCTGTTGCAACTGTGTCTCTTTCAATAGGTCTAGGAGGATTACTTATTAGATAAGGATGGGTCCTCTCAAATCAGTCTTTTAGCAGAGTTTAAAGGTAATTCAACAAAATTGAAAGGGACCCCTTTTGAAGCAGACCTTGTGGTGACTTTAGGCATAGAAAGTTGAGAAACTAGTCTTAATTAGAGAAATGAAGCTCTTACCAATGGAGTCGCCAGATGCTAGAAAACTTGAAATTATTATGACAGGACCATCATCAATCCTAAAACCTTACTGAGTTATCAAAAATATGTGTCCCACTGGGCGTGCCAGAACTGTTGACATAGGAAATTGCACCCAGGACAAGGAGGTTGAACTCCTGCTTTCTCCTCACAACATGGAAACTCCCCTCTCACCTATGGGACTAGCGAAGCTGGAGGGGAGAGTCTCTAGATAAGGGCTAGCTCCCTTTGATGTATCATGGTTGTCTCAGCAAGTGCAAATACATACAAGTATATATATATATATATATATATATATATATATATATATATATATATATATATATATATATATATATATATATATATATATATATATATATATATATATATATAGCTATATATATATATAGCTATATATATATATAAATAGCTATATATATATATAGCTATATATATATATATAATAAAAAGTGGGGGGGGATGAAAAGGGGAAAAGAGAATGTAAGAAACAAGCCTACTCTAAGGAGGTGATACACCAAAACAAGATGACCTTCTCACACCCACTCTCAAAATCAGACAAACACAACATACATACACTCAGACTGGGCAGAAAGACCAGGGTGCAGGAAAATGGCAGGGAGGTTCTTATGAAAATACAAGAACATGGACTCACCAAGATGCTGTGAAATACATACTATAAATGACTTCCTCTATTCTATACTTCTAGATAGAGCTCTCTCCTATTAGCTACAGAAAATGGCACCTTGTAGATAGCTGGTGTGTTGGTGCTAAACTTGTGAGAGCATCAAAAGACAATGACTGAACACAAATCAAACACTTAGGACATACACAGAATATCTATCCAAGAAGAGGTAAAAAACTTATTTTATTTGATTTAGGTGGAAATTTTAACAGGGCTGCACCTTGTAAAATTCGTGAAAATATAATTACAAATGACCAAGTTTGCAATATATATGGAAAAAACCAAGAGGCTCATTTGGCGCTCCTTATTTACAAGTGGTCAATCACCTATTCATGAAAAGAAACAAGTCACTCAAAATCATTAATGAACTTTGCACTTTGTCCCCTTGAAATCTACCTTTGTCAAGGTCAATACATGATTTTCCTTCTCATTTAATGAAAAATAGAGAAAACTGGTTGCTTTACTAGCTGCTTGCATCCCAAATGATCAATTTGCTGGCACTATTTCACCTACTGGAGTCACTTCTCAAATTGGTGCTTCCTCTTGCCACTTGGACTAAACTACCTATTCATTCCATACTTGTCGCTTTGTCTTTTCTCCATTTGTCTTATTTGGCTTATTCGGCCCCTGGGGCGAACACCTTGGTGGCTCGCTGCATTTCTAACTCTTTTCCATGGTTTGCACTTCTTTTGCTTTTGAAGACAAATGGCCACCTCCCTCTATGAAAGTTGACATTCGTATGGCCATCGTGTTTTGAGAACCAATGGCTAAACTGTTCTGCTAAACTTGACATCCTCCAAGATGTCATCATCCTCATCATAACACTATCAGGCCTTCATATGATCTCTTTTATGGCTTCACTTTTTTGCTAGCACTCTCTTGGGCACCTTTTTGCCTTTGAAAAACACCCTTTCATAATTTGGGCTGGAATTCCTCTGCAAGGGCATCTGCCCTTTGGGGTCCTTCGGTAGGTCCTTTGTGTCTGTGCGAATGTCCCTCGGGTCCACCTTTGCTTTGCTTGTATTTTCAAAGACTTTTCTTTGAGCTCAGATGTATGCGGCCCAAATTCCTTCAGACAAAAGTCTAAAGGAATTGGGACTTAGCCAATTTGGATCAAAACTTGAACTTGAACTTGAACTGGAACTTTTGCCCAGGTCCTTTTCCTTTGAAGTGTCAGCCCTCTGGAAGGGTACTGGACCTTTGAACTGCCCCTCGGCCCAAGGGCATACCCTTGAACCAAGCATTGAACCAGGCTAGTTGAACCAAGCTGTTAAACCAAAATGGTTCAACGGTTCAATTGGTTCAACCAAGTGCACCGATGAACCTTTGAAATGAAACCAATGAACTGAACCATTGAACCTTTGCCTTTGAACCAAAACCGTTAAACCAAAATGGTTCAACCATTGAACACCGATGAGCCCTTTGAATTGATTGAACCAAGCCACTTTGAACCAAGCATTGAACCAGGCCTGTTAAACTAAATTCCTGAACTTGCTGAAACTGAAAAGGCTGTCATTAAAATAGCAGGGGAAGAAGGTGACCAAAATTTTGCCTGTGGACAAAATTGGTCAACAAGCTCTACACTCATTTTAGAGTCTATATAATGTGGAACTTGAAACTGTACCTCACCTTGAGAGCAACTATCTCTAGGCTATGCACATGTACCAAGCACACTAGATGGTTTGGTCAGCCCATCCTAGCCTCTTTTATCTTGATTTCCTTTGATTGAGCCCACTTTTTTGTAGTTTTAACATTCATTACTTAATTTCCTTAGGGAATTTCTTTTGGATATCCCATATCTTATTAGTGTAACATTGTACTTAATTATTATCCTCACATCTTTGACTCTCATTTTCTGTCTACCTTATCTATCACCACCTCATTTTCAAACCCATCACCACCTCGTCATCCATCATTAACTCTAAAATTGAGGGGGGATACCTCCTCATATAAACTTGAGGCATTAAAATTCTTTTAATTTTTGTCTCATGATAGGTTATTATAAACCACTCAACAAAAAAGGGTAAATATAGGTAGTAGGATTTTGTGCAATAATATTTGTGCTAGTCTAGATCTTGAGTCCCCTTTCTTGTTCATTCCTATTTCACCCTATGTAAATATCCAATTACTATTTTACCATTTACCTTATGTAGTTAGTTTTATTAATTACTTTCACTTAATTAAATTACTCTAACTAATTACCTACCATAAAATCTAAATAAATCCACCCAAATCATAATAAAGGTAAGTTGTTTTAACCACCAACAACCCCCTTGTTATCCTAGATTCATGTAAACAACTTAAGGCTTAATTTGAATTCATAGTTGAAACCATTAAATAGATTTAATAATTTTAGACTCAAATCATTACTAATTTTCATGATCAACATCGATTATGTTGAATCAATGTCAATTTAACTACATGTCCCACTTTAAGGACTAATTTTATGCACTCATAATTACACTATGATGCTGAACAATTTTATGTGGAATATTAGTTAGTAAATTTCTTGATTTTTGGAACCTATATCCTTACATCAACACATTAAACACCCATCCATATATCAAGAATCCTCTCATCAATTTTGTAGTTCACCACAGGTTTGAAGCACTGTAAAGGTTAGTACATCATTTGTTGTATCAATTTATTATGTCTTTCATTATGTTTTGCATTAGTTTTATCTCTGTAATCAATATTTTAGTAACTTGAGCCATCCTAAGATTATTTTAAGCCAACTTAAAACCATCTAAAATCTCATAAAACCATCTTTTAGATCCCTATCTTCATAGCCTTATCCATATTGAGAGAATCAATGTTGATTTCTTGAACCAACATCAATCTCTATTAAAATCCCATTTTGTCTATAACTTGAATCCTTTTTAGTTAACAATATGACTTAAATTTTAAATCCCTATTTCTTCAATCCATAAGTTTCTTATAGATGACTCAGCCTAGATTTATTCATGATGTGATTACCATTTGATATCTTCCTATAGTTCCACATCCTCTTTTATCAGACCAAATCAACATTTCCTTCAAATTAAGAATTTATGTAATTGTGTTCACCCCCACCTTAGAATCCATTATTGATCAGATAGAATTAATTTAAGATGAATAAGATGCATTTGAATATTATTGAATATATGTAGACATTAGAATTATGCACACTATAGTTCTAAATGTCAAAACACCCCTAGTTGAGACCATTATCTAACCCTTGACCATGACCCTAAGTTAGGTTAGCTAATTAGATAACCAACTCACTAACTTACCCCTTTTTACCCCATTTAAATTTCAACCCTCGACCATCGACAATCAGCTTGATCATCAATGCTCACCCTGACTGAAGATAGTCATGTCCCTTTCCCACCAACTAAACACCAACTATATATAGGCTAGCATAGCATAATTTAATCTAATAACCTTAACCATTTCTAACACATCATGATGCATCAAAATAAGTAACACTAACCTCCTATGGAACCTTCTACCTCCATCTTTATTTGCCTATAAAACAAGGGGATTAGGAGGTGAATAGGGATCCTTCACATCCATAATTAAGCATTCTTGCACATAGGTGATCAAGGCATCAACCAGTAGGTCTTCCTTCCAACAATTTATAAATTACTATAGAGACGTAAACCTCTATTGAAATTGATCTTGAGGCAAATCAATGTTACTCTACCAAAATTTCTCCAGGATCAGCCATTAAGCAAAAAAATAGGTAAACTTTATATTTCTAGTTTTTTTATTTTGGTTTTTGACCTCCCTACCCTAATCAGGCCTTTATGCATCCTAATTTATAAATATTAGACCCTTAACCAAACCCCAAACCACTCACTAACCCATTTTTCAACTCCTTTTCTAAACATCTCTAGAATCCATAAGAACCATTGGTAGTCACCTTGACCACTGACGATCACCTATAACTGTCAACGGTTACCCAACCACTGATGGTCAAATATCTATTATCACTATGGCAAGAATAATAGAAATTTATTTCCAGCCCCTTATGCCCAACCAAATCTATCTTTTTATGTCCCTATCTATTCATAAATACCTTACCTATTTTTTGAACCTGACCTGACCTACTTTTAGCACTAGTATTGACCCTCTATTACTATATTTAGTTCATTTTATTTACCAAGCACCTAAGTCTTCCTATATTTCATTTCAATTCTTTTTGTTATTTGATACAAATATTTCATTTTATCTCTTTCAACTTAATTATTATCAAAGAGTGGATTGACAGCCTCCTAACAAGCTTGTACTTCTTAGATCTAGCTCATGCTAGGCAATCCACCTTACTATCTTTCTAAAAACCCCTTTTGTTAGTGATTTCTTATCTACAATTCATCCTTCCCAAGACAAATAATATCTTTCCACACTCATCTAGATCATGCATTCATAAAAAACCAAGTACTTCTACCACACCCTTATTACTAGTTTCTTACTTTTCCTTTTTTTTTAAATATAGTAGAAATTGAGAGAAACATTCTGGCATGCCCGATGGGACCTAGTAGCATTTAGGTGCCCTTTTATTCCTTTATTTTATGCTCATACAATGAAATTCAAAATTTCTTTAGGGTATAAAATAAACCTTGCATACATTGATTGCTTGCATGTTTAGTTCATTTAATTAAAATTAAAAGACAAAGTATCAACCATATTTTCACTCTTGTTATCACACACTATACCAAACCATATAATCAATCAACACATCAAAACAATTGACATAAGGCCTAATTTTTGTTTCATCTCCTATCAGATCACCTTTACCTCAACAATTTTTCTTGGAGGTCATTACCAAAGGGAGAACCAACTTAGCTCTCTGGTTGAGTATAAACTCTGAAAATCAGTATATACTAACTAAGCACCTAATACCCTTATCATTTCAATGTGTGAAGTGAGGGGGTAGGCCCTAATACCAAACCATGTATTGATTTCCAATATAGATTCTTTTTTAGATCTTTTAACACTTGAAACCAACCTTAAACTTCCTTTCTAGTACCTGATCTATAAACCAAGTTCTTCTTCACACTTTCTAAGACATAAGCCAAAAGTGATATAAAAAGTATCCTAAGTTTTTAAACACACTTTAGTGTATGTTTTGGTTTCCTTGATATCTTTTTATTTTACTTGCTTTGTGTTTGATTTGTGATCGTTCCTTTATTCCTTTCTATTTCTCACATGGTCTTTACTAGACAATAGTTGAGAAATCAAACTAACCAAGAACCACCTTCCTCTTCTTCTTCCTCTATGGAGTATACTTTGGATGTTGAGGGTTCTCCCCATTATTCTCCCCCTCCTACCATGCCTCAAATAGTTGTTAAATGTGATGTAGATTTCACCACATTCCTTGATAACAACCCTATGGCCCTCCAACATTACCTCAACACCTTATCTTACTACACCCCTGCTTCAGTTCCTCCTAGTGATCCACCTTATGGGATGCCTCCTTATATTATGGTTGGAACTACCTCTACCCAACCTATGATCACCCAATAATCTCATTCTACCAATATACCATCCACTACCTCCACCCAGACTCTATCAAACATCCCAACCAATAACCAAACACCCCTACACCAACCAACACCTCCTAGGGGAAACCTCATATTTTTATACCCATACTCCACACACTTTGGGGATGTCTTCTACTATTTCCTTTATCACTACCAACCCACCAATATCCACCCCACTTCAAAATGTGGTGCTTTCTATAACTTCTACCCTTCCACCTTTCAGTACTAGAGTTACCACTCACCCCCAATCCACACCCCTAACCCAATCCATATCAATTTCCAAACATACCACTTCAATCATACCTTCAAATCAACCACTATCAATCCCTCAACAAATGCATATGACACCCTAACCATGTTATATTCCTAGTCTACAAGGATATATAGTTCCATCTTCTACCCCACCTTTTATGCCCATTAACCCTTATGTGGCACCATCCCAACCCTCAATGACCATGTACCAATATGTGGCATCTTCTAAACCTTCTACCAGCTATCCATATATTTCATCCACCCAACCCCAAAAAAACTTACCATACAACCATAGAATTTCCCAACCTCAAATATATTTGGTTAAAATTTTAATGGATAAAATGACCAACCTAGAGTCATCTATCTCTGGGACTCATAACTCTTGTCTTATGATCAAATCTAAAATGAACCTATTCACCCATTTGTCCCTATCCAACCTTACCCTCCTTAATGGGAACTACCCAAATTTTATAAGTTTTAAAGTACGGAGGACCCCCAACAACACTTAAGAGCATTTCACCATTCTTGATATTTGATTGCATATGACGATGATCTTCTCCTTCGTACCTTCCCCATATTTTTATCTAGACCAACCTTGGATTGGTATATTGATCTCACCAAGAACTCCATGTTTTATTTTTCCCAACTAGCCCAAACCTTTTTAGATCACTTTTCCATCAATATATCTAAGAATATCTCCATTACTGACCTCTACTCCATTAGACAATTTGATGAAAAATCAATTGCCAATTTAACAGCACAATAGAGAGGTCTTATCAGCCAACTCTCTTTCTCATTGCCCCAACCTGTGTTAATCAAACTTTTCTCTCAAGCTTGTGCCAAACACATTTTTCCTACACTATAGTTTCAAACTTTTTGAACCTTTGATGAAGCTTTCACCATGGCATGTAGATTAGAAATCATATCCATTGATGAAGGGAGATTAAAACTAAGAAATAAAAATTCTAACTTCAAATCAAATACCCTCCCACACCCAGAACCACCAACCCATCTAACCACCTTAAAACCAAACATAAGGTAGCTACAAACATGGTTGTCCTTTAAATAGCTCCACCTCTAAGTGTCAACCAAACCAACTCTTCTAACTCCTCCAATAAATAAACCCAAAATCAAAACTAGGCCATCCCAAAATAATATACTCTAATAGGGGAGTCATATGCTTCAGTTTTGGACAAATTACTCAAAGTCAACCTCATAAAAATTCCCCCCATCAAACCTCCCCAGTAATTTGATGCTTCTTACCCTACACCTATTTGGTATAATGAGAATGACCTATGTGCCTTCCACCATGTCATTAGACATGACATTTGTAGGTGCAATACCTTCAAAACCATTGTCTAAAATTTGATTGATAAAGGAGAACTTGCATTGGACAATCCCAATGCACCCCTAAATTAGTCACTTGATATCTTTCAATAACCTTTACCCAATCATGCCCCTTCTACCAGCCATGATAACAATAAACTAGAATCATCTCACACTTGTGAGGTCCATACTATCAATGTGGATAAACCATTACCTTAACTACCTCTTCCTCCACTCCACTCATTAAAGTGGTAGAATTACCATCCATTCCTTTGAACACCCAAACAAAGGAATCAACCACCCTTTTTCCTTTACTTGAGGAGATAATAGGCTTACCCACCTCTCCTTTGATAGAAATACCAAAGGAGGAAACCATTGTCATCACACCTCCTTCCCACACCATGGAATCACCCATTCTCTCTTTTGAAACCATTACAAAAGGAGATATCACCTTATCTACTCCTTCCATGGAGGAAACTTCTTCCCAAATCTTGGAGCCTTTAATCAAGGACAAATATGAAAAAACTACTCCATTACCTCAACCTATGGGCCTAATCTTTGAATCCAATGCCCAAGGAATCAAACCCATCTACAAACTTTTCTCTAGATTTGTCCAAAACCTCAAATTCTCTTCTCAACCCAATTTAGATTGAGCCACTTTTTGTCACCATCTTGGGATCCCCTACCAAAACAAAAATAAACCCTTAACCTCACTTTCATCCACCATTAAACCTATAATCACCTCAATCCTTTCATCAAATACCTCTTCCTCCAAAACCATGGAATAACCATCCAAATCACTTTCATCCAAAATTGTCAAATCACCTTACACATCTTTTACCAAACATATAAATAACCTAGGGGTACTTCCTACTCCTAGCCCTCTCCACCTCTCTTTGAAGTTGGATTTAAACCCATCTATTGTACTAAAGAATACCTTAACTAAACCAGCCAAGAAGGTAAAACTACCTAAACTCCTACTAAAATCTAGATACATACCACCTCGTTCCTTCTTACCTTCTTTTTTGGCACCACATCCTTCTTCCATCCTAGGAACTCATCCTTATATCAAGAAGGCGAATTATCCAAAGACCACACAAACAAAACTACCCCTTTTTATCCTACCTTCACCTACCCTTTCCAAATCATCAACATCCCTAAAAATTTTATTTGAGTTATCTACTTCTACCTTCCCATCTATCTCCAAACCTTCATCATCTTAATCATAAAAATATTTTACCTTTAAAGCCTTCACCTCAAAACTAGCCAACACCAAACAAACCTAATCAAACCCAACTACCAAAGCCATTATACCACCCATAACTTCAGTTGTGAAGCCTCCTTCTAATAAGGCTCCCACCCCAAAAACTAAAATCCTATCACCCATAACACCTTTGCTCGAATTTTATTTGAACATTCTACAGAGTTTTTTATAAACCTCTTCTTTAAGCTTGCCACCTATCAAAACTTTTGAACCTTCTAAACCTAAACCATCTTGGTTCGATGATAGTTTAATTTGTTCATACCATAGGACACCTATACATAACATAGATAATTACAAATCTCTCTAAACACTTGTCCATAACCTATGGGATGAGGATGATCTATTATTAGATGAACCTCTCTTGAGCCCATTACCAAATTAACCACCAAACCAACTTATCTAAAACTTACCCACTCCCATGCTCTCACCCAAGAGTGAGGAAAAATCAAAGTAACCTTTTATGCTAACACTGCCCCTCATTTACACTATCCATATGGTCAACTGATCGTGGGCCCAACAAAAGGATAAGGGAGAGGCCAAAGTGTCTATTCCATGGACATATCCTTCCACCCCTCAACCTTCCAACTGACCTCAACCACCTTCACCCTCACCATCACCAAAACCCAAAGTGTCCATTTTGTTTGCATTTCCTTCTAACCCTTTTGAATCTATCCAATGATTGGTTCTAAAACAACTTCACCAAACACTAGTGAAGATGAGCTTATATGATTTGATCAACACTTCACCCTATCACTACCAATCATTAATAAAGGACCTAATATCTATAGAGGTTCAACCTAAAGACCCTAAACCTCTATTAGCCTTTGTCAAAACCCTTCAACTTTCATCCCTTGTCACATTCAAGGATTTAAAAATACCTTTTATTCATCCTAAAAATCTCGATCATCCCCTCTTCATCACTATATACATCAATCAAACTCGCATCAAAAGGGTGATGATTCATGGTGGAGATAGCATTAACATTATCTCCTTTTATGCTTATGACCAACTCCAACTGCTAAAGAATATAATATCATAAACCTCAGTAGTCCTCCATTGTTTTAATGATATTATGGCCATAACCTTGGGAATAGTCATCCTCCACATCCATTTGGGACCTCACATGCTTCCAGAGCTCTTCTATATCATATAAGGATATTTTCAATACAAAATCTTACTTGGAGGCCCTTAGATCCTTGCCATGTGTTGTGTCTCATTCAACTTGCTTTGATGTGTCAAGTTTGAACATGAGTGTCAAGTCATTACTATATAAGATAACCCTAGTCTTTTTACATTTACAACATGACATATTGGCCTAATGATGTTCTTCCTCCTCACACATCCAACTCATAACCAACCAATAACAACCCCACCTCTACCATCAATGAAGCTTCAACTAGCTCATATATCCCTTCTTTTCAAATCCCCATAGAGGACCTCTTGGAACCTACATTCTAATGTCTCTCACTGGGAGAGTATCATCTTTTGGTCATGGATGCCTTCCCTACTCCTAAAGAGTATGGGAACCTAGACCATGATCCTTATTATGATCCCAATATCAAAACCATCATTTCTTTCAGACTTCCCAACCACCAAACTAATTTCATTTATGGGGGACTCGATCAACCGCTTCTTGCTTCCTCCACCACCTCTTATATCTAACCATTTACTTTTGATTTCTCCTATTTAAAAAAACTAGAATTTATCAAATTATACCTCCATAGGTGTGCTTGGAATGGATTCAACCTCGACCATTATGAATTTATACCTCATGATTTATGTTTGATCAAAACCCAGAAACCTCATGAGCTATTTGGCCTTGGGTTCATACAACTAGAAGAACCCACTAATTCACCCAAACCCATCACCACCATTGAGGAGGACATTCCATCCTCACCAACCCCATCTCCTTCAAAGTATAAGTATTTTGAAACCATCCTATCCAAAAAAAAATTAGTAAATACCATTAGTTTGGGCCCCTTAACCTATCAAAAGGATGGCCAAACTAAAACCTTTCCTCTAATTCATCCTAAAACGGTAAAAAAAGATTATCCTACCATTTACACCATCTAAAATCAAAACAATGATTCCATTCTCTCCTATCTAGGTGCAAGGGATTATTCTATCCACAAATCCCTTCTTCTTAAGAACTAAACCATGTTAAATGAAGCCACTATCGATATCAACTTGGGTGCTCAAGATAACCCTCTCATTGTAAAGATTGGTCAATCCTTAGATTTCTTGAAGAAACAAGATTACCACTCCATGATTTAAGAATATAATTTTCTTGGTCCTATCAATATATTCCCATAATTTATCCTTTCATATCTCTCCACAACATCATCATCCATCCTGATGTTAAGCTAGTTAGGCAAAAGCTTCTCAGGATGCACCCTCACATCAACCTTCTAATCAAAGAAGAGATTCAATGCCTCTTATCTATCAAATTCATCCAACCCATTGACTATCCCCAATGGGTTTCTAACATAATTTCCATCGCCAATCCCATAGGGGGACTTTGCCTCTGTGTTAACTTTCATGACCTCAACCTTGCTTGCCCAAAGGATGACTTTCCTTTGCCAAGCATCAACCAACTTATTAATATTACAGCTGGCCACAACATATTATCCTTCATGGATTGTTTCTCAAGATATAATTAGATCTTTATTTCCCCTAAGGATTAGCATAAGACTTCTTTCATCACCCCATAGGGAACCTTCTACTATCGGGTCATGCCATTTGGTTTGAAGAATGCTACAGTAACCTACTAGCATGTGATGACATAAATATTCCATGATATCATACATACAATCATATAGTACTATGTAGATGATCTCCTTGGGAAGCTCAAATATCACAAGGATCATCTAGATGTTCTCAAAATTATCTTTGAATACCTAATCCACTTCCATGTCTGATTTAACCCCAAGAAATGTATTTTTGGGGTCATATCTAGAAATTTTCTTGGGTTTATCATCTTTCTTCAAGGAATCAAAGTAGATGTTGCTAAATATAGAGCAATCTTGGACATGCCACCTTAAACCTACCTTAAGCAACTCCGTAGCATATAGGGGAAACTCTAATCCATCTGTTGCTTCATCTCTCATCTATCAGAAAAATGTCAACCCTTCCACCATATTATAAAGAAAGATACATCTTTTAAGTGGACCAAGGAATGTTAACAAGCTTTTGATTCACTTAAATAGTACCTTCTTTCTCCAATCATTCTTACTGTAGACACTAGAAAATTGTGAACTTGTAATTTTCAATGACTAAATGCCTGGAGATCCCCCTAAAGACCCCCTAAACCTTCTTAAACCTTAACAAACCCATATTAACCTAAAAAAATAATTATTATTCTAATCACATAATATTATTCAAAAATAATATTTGAAATTACTATTCAAGAGTACTACTCACTATCACTATTCACTGTGGAACCCACTATCACTATTCATGATGACATGGCAAGTGGCATGGCATGTGACATGGAAAATGACATGGCATGTTACATGTCAAATGACATGTTATGTGACATGGAAAGTGCCATTTCATGTGACATGTCAAGTGACATGGAAGGTGATTTGGGAGGTGATATGACAAGTGACATGTCTTAGAAGTGAGGTGGCTTAATGTGGGACATCATACCCCACTTGGGACCCTTCCCAAAGTTCTTGATGACCTCATTTAAGCATCACAATTGCCCCTCCTTTAAATATGGTTAATTTCCCCTTGAGATACCATTATTCAACATGTATTTTACCTTCACATATGAAATTAAACTCCAAAATAAGATACCTACCTCTTTAAGATAAAGGGCACCCATTTTTGACTTCTTAACCCAAATGAGACACTCAACAACCCAAATGGGAATCCCCACCCACCTCATTTTTACTAATTCATACATCACATATAAAATGGTTACATGCCTATATTATTCCTCTTTTGGCATGACTCTTCACAAAATATGTTATAAATACCCCCCCTCTCATTCACCCAAGGGGAGTTAGAAAGTGGCAAAATAGTATTTATTTTTTGTTATTAACATTTTGTTGCAAGTTTTTGGATGAGGTTATCCACTTTAGAAAGAGTTAATTCTCATATTGGAGGATAAAATATTAAAATCATTGAAGCTCTGTCAAAATCACTCCAGAATTTCATTAACAATATCATCAACAACACCATCATCGACAACCATCTCAAAGGTAACCTTGTTTGTTTATTTCATTTAAAATTATTATCTCCTTTAGATTCTTCTCTCTTGACTTATAAACCCCGTCCTTATCCTATTATTTATTTACTTCTAAATTATAACCCCTTTACCTCTTCTTTTTATCCCATTTAACCCATTTACTTCATTTTCACCTTCATCCCATTTATTTTTTTGCCCCTTTACCCATTTTCCCCTTTTGACATATTTTTTCCCTTGACCATTTACCTCTTTTCAACCCTTACCCTTTTACCATTTTAACCACTTTTAAACCTCAAATAAATCATCCTTTTTACCCTTACGAAATTACCAAACCAAAATCATAACCCTTAACTTGGCCAGTTTTCAGCATTAGCATTATTCAAACTACTTTCTTAAGTTTAATCATCTTAGCAAAGTATTTTGGTTTTGTAATTAATTTTATATTTTTAGTCTCAATTATATGTTATTTTATGATACCCCTCATTAATTTTTTCACACTTAACTTGTTTTAAATTAGGTGGATTGATAGCCTCCTAGAAAGCTTTTACTTCTAGGATCTAGCTTATGTTAGGCAATCTACCCATCTCCTTGTCTAACAAACAAGTGTGTGGTAGTGTTTTATTATTTTCAAACATTTTTTACTATCCAAATAAGATCTATCCATAATCATCTTGATTCAAAGTGTGCACTTTTAATAGTTATTTCTACACACCCCTTATCACTAGTTTATTTCTTCCAAAACTAAGGAAAAGCAAAAAAATAGAGAGAAACATTTTGGCATGCCCGATATGACCCCTTATGAGTTTGTATTTTTTTAGGCATATAGTTACATTTATTGAAAGTTAAATAATCTTGAATCTTTTTTATTTCTAAATTATGAAAAATAAAAAATTCTTTCCTTTCTTCTTTTCCAAAAAAAAAAGTTTCATCCTAGAAATAGGTTGCATTTTACATCTTGCATTTAAGTGCATTTTAGTTATTCCTTGTTTGCATGAAAAGAAACCAAACTCTTATTTTGAGTTAAACTTAAGTACATTCATTGTATTTCCTACTTAATTATTAGCTCACCTAGATTAATTAAATGCATTATGAATTAATCATAGCACACATATGTTACACTACCAAACCACACGCACAAATTAAACATAAAAACTTATTTGAGACAAGGCCCATTGATATTTCATCACCCATTGGATCAAATTACCCTACTCGATGATTCCAATTGGATTTCATCACCAAGGGGATAACCCACTCTATTCTCTAATGGAGTATAAACTCTAGGCAAATGGTATATATTGGCTAAGTGCTCACACTAGATGTGAGATCATGAAGTGAGGGGAGTAAGCCCCTAATACTATGCCACGTACCCAATCTAGTGAAAATTATTTGAGCACCAAAATTCAATCCAAAACCATCCTTGAATGTATTTTCTATTACCTGACTTACAAGCCAATTTCTCCTTTTGTACTCTTTAAGACATAAGCCAAAAGTGATTTAAAATAAATCTTAGGATTAATTATGCTTTTAGTGTGTGTTTTGTTTGCTTTAGGTTTTTATTTGTTTAATAATTATTTGAGGTGAGAGGTTCATTATCCATTTCTAAATTTCTCATATGGTCTTTACCAGATAATAAGTGAAAAACTAAAACGACCCACCACCATCTTCTTATTCATCCTCATCCATGGATTATACGTCAAACGTTGATATATCACCCCATGTTTCACCACACCATTATCCCCCACCTACAGTGCCTCCAAAAATCCCTAAAGATGATTCAAATTTTGCAACCTTTCTAGATAAAAATCTAGTTGCTTTACAACACTACCTTAATACCTTAGCCTACCATACTTTGATGACTTCAGTTCCTCTCACAGATCTACCCTATGGTATGCTACACCACCTCATAGTTGGTGTTGCATCATCCCACCCTTCTGTTAGCCAAGGTTCATCTTCTACCATTGGTTCATTTACCACTACCACCCAAACACTTGTTACCCCAACCAATACCTCTAATGTTGGCTTAACCTTACCCCTTGTCACTTCTACCTCTTTTTCCAATGTGGTGTCTTCCACACCTATTTATACCATTCCTTTTAGCTTAACCAATATACCAACCTCAAAACTTGGTACTCTCCATACCAAAAACACTTCCCCCTATTAGCACTAAGGTCACTATCCCTCAATAGCCCATAAACACTTTAGCATTACCAACCCAACCCATGCCCCTATCAACCAACCCAAATGTACCCCTAAACCAATCACTATCAGCTCCTTTACAAGTCTTCATGGCCTCCTATCAGTATATCCCCAACCCGTTGGGATATATTGTACCTTCCACCTAACCCTTAATGCCTATCAATCTTGTAAGGACACTATCCCAACCTAAAATTACCACATACTAATATGTGTCCACTTTTATACCTCCTACCACATACCAATTCATAGCTACAACCCAACCTCAGCAAAACATGTCACTAAATTATGTAGCTGCCCAACCCCAACTTGACCTGATCAAGATGTTTGTAGATAGAATGACCCAACTTAAATCATTTATCTTTGGGTCCCATAATCTTTTATCCTATGACCAAATCTATAACAAACCTATCAACCCTTCTGTCTTGATTCATGCTTATCCTCCTCAATGGGAGCTTCCCAAATTCTCTAAGTTTTAGGGGAAGGAGGATCCTCAACAATATTTGAGGGAGTTTCACCGTTCTTGTTAGTTGATTACCTATGGTGATGCCCTCCTTCTCTAAACATTCCCTATGTCTTTATCATGGCCCAGCTTGGATTGGTATAGTGCCCTTCCTAGACATTCTATCTTGTCATTTTCCTAATTCACCCAAAAACATTTAGAGCATTTTTTTATCAATATATCCAAAAAAGTCTCCATAACCGATCTCTATTATATCAAGTAGTTTGATGATGAATCAATTTACAACTTCATTACACAATGGTGAGGCTTATTAATCAATTATCCTTTTCACTACCCCAAATGGAACTCATTGAACTTTTCTCTTGGGTATGCATAAAACACATCTCTCCCACCATTTAGGTGCAAACATTTAGAACCTTTGATGAAGCATTCACAATGGTGTGCAAACTCAAGAAATGAGCCATAGATGAGGTTAAATTGAAATTATGAAATAAGAATTCTAATTTTAAACCCAATGACCCCTCTTCCTCCAAAACAACTAACTCAATTCTAAAGCCAAAACATCTACAAATGTGGTTGTCTTGAAAACTGCCCCATCTCCATCTGTTAACCAACCACATCAAAACATGCCTTCCAATTCTTCTCACCCACCAAACTAAAATCAAATCTAAGTTCCCCCTATAAAATTTACCCCTATAAAGGAATATTATGCCTTTATGTAGGATAACTTGATAAAATATAATGTTATTCAACTTCCACTGACCAAGCCACCTCAACAATTGACCCTTCTCACCCTATGCCTAGCTGGTACAACAAAAATGACCATTGTGCTTTCTATCGGGTCATCGAACATGACATAAATTGGTGTAAAACTTTTAAATAATGCTACCTATCTGTGATTAACCATCTTTATGTCTATCAAGAATGAATCATGTGCACCTATAACAAACACCTGAAAGAATAAAATTCCAACATCAAATATCTTGTCCTAAAGGAAAATCAACATGTGACCAATATGGATAAAAGCAAGAGAGGAAATTTTGCTTTCAATTGGCTTGGACCCTACATCATAACCCATAAGTATAGATTAGGAATTTATCATTTGTTCTCTCTCAAAGGCAAACTATAACTTGAGCTTCTTAATGTTTTGCATCTACATCCTTTCTTTTATTAAAAAGGGATTAAACTCACCTTTATGTCTAACTTAAGCTTGTCCTTTGATTTACAATCTTTTCACCTTCCTTATACCTTAATCCCATCCCTTTGAGGACAACCAATTACAATATAGAACCATGTGATTAACCATCATAGTTATAACCTAATCCTAAATATGGGTACCATGGTTCTACCCATGGCATGGTTCTCATAGATGCTTTTTGTCCCTAATAAAATGGAATCCCATGGTCATTGTCTCTCAAACAACTCCTTTCAACTATCATTAACCTTCTCCTGCTCTAGGGTTTTCCCTCATAAAGGTTAACATCTACCTAAATAGACTTGTCCATGTCTAAACCTAACATCAAAACAATTTGGGATACCAAAATATCACTTAGATCAAAATACCTCTAGCATATAAACTACACCCTTGAAGGATAACTACCCAAATCTAAAATTTCTTAAAAATATAGACTTCTCCCTTGAAGGATAACTACCAACATGAACAAATCCAAACTTAAACCACTCCCTTAAAGGATGGCTAAGTCAAAATTGTCAAAATCAATCATTTCTAAGCTTCTCTCATTGATCAGATTCACAAACCTATCAAAACAAAGCCACAAAAGACCCTATATCAAAATCAAAATAAGCTATCCCAAGAAAGCTACAATCAGCTTTCATAAATAGCAGCAATAGACTTCCTACATCGATTAGTCTACACCTTGTATAAAAACATGGAATTATCTATTATGGTTCTCAAATCACCTATAGAAGGGGTGAACCAACCCTCAGGAAGGTTACACTACCCTTCATATCACCTACCCCCCATCTCCCCTTTTTACCATCTACAAATCAAGGGATTCAGAGCTTACTTGACATGATGTGATCAAGATGCTATTTTTCAACTAATGCATGTTGATGCAAAGCATTCTAAAGGCTTATGTTCCTTAAGTCAATCTAACTTTGGGTTTTTTTTAATCTTTGATAATGAAGAAACATCATTCATTCTTCTTCACCCTCTCATAATTGGTTCATGTATTCACTTAGACATATGTATTATGATTTTCCTCTCTTTTATCACATCTAGTTTGTTATCTAACTTATTTTGTGTGTTATCATCAACAAATTAACCATAACCATACCTAGAATAATAACCATGTACCATAATCATTCTTAAACCATAAACATCACAACTTCATCTATAATCATAAGTAACCTCATAACCATAATCTAGAACATAACCACATCGCATATCAATAACCATGGCCAAAACATCATAATACCACAACCACATCATAATAATGATCATAAAAATCATAAAAACACCATAAACATCATAAACCACATTACATATATAAATCACAAACCATAATCGCATCACATATCCATGATCATAAACATTTACCATAGCATCTATATATACATCATATCCATGTGGAAAACAAAGCATCACCATAATCATTTATAACCAATCATCATCAACATTATACATCATCATCACATGCCTAAGCTAGTGAGTCTACATCTCATAAGCATATAAACATTTAAACCATGAACCATGAACCATAAATCATATCTATATATCATCGTATAATATTATATATATCATTTCATCATAATCAATAGTACATGTAATAATGTGCATCTCTTTGTCTCAAAATATACATCTCGCTACATCAGCTTATAGACTGGTATCAAAATCATACATATCATATCATAGCATGCCCCTAGGACACCACTACCACCTGGTGTTTGTCAACCTAAGATGCCTACCTTCCCACTCACTAAAGTAGCCCACTAACTTGGGGTCACTATACCTACACCACCCACCAAGTTGGCTCTCTACTCAACCCATTAGGGCTCCTATGGACACTATGTCAATACTATGGCCTCATAATATCATAACTCCTCAAATGTAGCCAATTATCACTCTATAGGGATACTACTTGGTGGTCCTACTATTGCTGCATCTACTCCTCCATATCTTAGAGAGTCCCTCTCTTGGGTCACCAATCCTAGTGAAGTCCTAGCCTTGTCTCTCTCCCTATCATAGTAGTAACCTAACCCTATAATATCACAATTTGGCCCTACAATGTAACCACCTATCCTTATAATTTTGTGATATATGCCTGTGTAGTGGCTAGTGCCATTCCTACCTATCCATCAAGACCACCTCCTTATACCTATACCTATGATCCCCTACCAGTTGTATCTACATCCATAAGCTACCTACCCCCATCATCCCACCTAAAATCTATAGCTACATAAATAGCCTGGTACCATGTTATGTACCCATCCACAAAACCAACATCATCGATCTTTACTCTAACTGGTATCTCCTTACAATATAGAACCACCTCCTTTGGTTTTGGTTAGGGAAGTAAAAACTCAACATCTTCCCTCTTGTACCTTAAGAACAGACTTGGGATCCCCTATTGTAGGATTAATTACCTATGAACTCTATCAAATAAGATGAGCTTAGTCTCACCATCTCTCCTCCCATAAATCCACCTCTAGCTCTCATTGATAAAATATGTTGAGTGTAATGGGCCCACCTCAAAAAGCTAATAAATGGCCTCTAAACCACATTCCCAACTACCAAGGCCTCCAGTGCCTCCCTAAATCAATCAATATCCCTCACACCTCTTCCAAATCCTATCAATGTATAATCACCCCTCTAATGCATGAATCCCACTCTAATGTCCATCTAGGTGTATCCCTCACATGATAGACCCATCAGCCTCAAGAACCTAGTATGCTTGTAGGCCCAATAATGCAAAACAAATCCCACACTAATGTCATATCCCTAATGTGTTTGGAACCCCCATAACTCTAAATATATATAAACTAACAAAACCAGTGCCCATCGAAAAATCATCTAACTAAACAACATATCCACCAAAACACCAAGTAGTAGATATGGAAACCACCCATTTCTTGAATCTAGCAATGTAAAGCATGACACTACCATCATCATCATCATTTTCATCAAATTCCTATCAACCCTGGCTCTCTGATATAGAGGTTTGTAACTAAACCCTCCAGCATGCCATCTCATGAATGTATGATCATCACCATACAGGATATCCATATGATCATCTCTTTCTTCTCTCTTAATATGATATATCAACTCCCCCTAAATGGGCAACTATGTAATCATATGTAAATCCTCTAGTAAAATGGTCATCTCACCCATCGACAATAGAAATGTGTTTATCACTGGATCCCATCTCTTCATAAGGGCCATGATCATTGTTGTATCTCATATCATGAGCTAAAAGTGCCTCATCATGTTGAGGTTGACCTTCTCCATGTGCATCTAATCATCATCAGTCATCCCCTAATGGATCTTTTCAAAGATCTAAGAGACCCGACCCTACATCTAGATTAGATATCATGCCTACAAAATCATTAGAAAACACACTTAACTTTTTATTTAACTACTTTGCACATTGATAACCTCTTTTTCATCTCATTCATTTAACCTAAACCAACCCCTTTTATTAACCTAAACCAACCCCTTTTTATCAACCTAAACCACCCTTTTTATTAAATCAACCTATTTATCAACCTAGATCAACTTAAAATCAACATATTCCAATGTTACCCTTAAAATTCTAAATCCTAAAAATATTTGTAACTCAACACTAACCTTCATATTTTATCAAAAACACTACCCTTAACATTTTATTAAAACCTTCTAACTTATTTATTTAATCTTTTTTTCAAACACACCCAACTCTTTAGTCAATCACTGATAATCACTACAACCACTGATGGTTGACTAGCCCTTTAGCCTTAGGTCTTTGATCATTAATGGTTGACTATGACCATTGACAGTCAGGTATGACCACGATGATCATTGTGTGTGACCTCCAGTAGAAAATAAATAACCCTCCCTACCCAAAACCATCTTAAATTTCATTCTAACCCTTAATAAACCCATCATTATACCTTTTTTGACCCTCTCTCAACCTACCTACATTCTCAATTTCACTTTTCATCCACTAATTCAACTAAAAATAATAGACTTAACCTAATACCTAGGGTAAACCCAAAATCCTATCAAACAACAAACAAACTAATACCATTCAACTATCAACTGACTAAATCACTCTATACTATCAATTCAAGGTAGCACCTACCTCATTCCTCAATCATCATCGAGGAGGAAGTCTAGCTCCCATCACTCAATCTTATCCTCATCTACCCTACATCCTCAGTCCAATAGTCTATTCCACCTCAACAATAACAACACCAACCAACCAATTAAAAACTACCTTGTTTGTATGCTCACATAATATGCCAAAATCACCAAGTGTATATGAGTTAGAGATTCAAAACACCAATAGTGAAAATGATTTCTATTTTCACTTTTAAACATTTAGACTTTTAGGTTTTTCCCTTAATTATTAATGGTTAGGGTGAGTTTGGGACCCCTGACAATTGATGATCAGGAAACCCCCTTTTTCATTTTTTTGGCATCAAACACCTTCATGCCACCTTTTTGGAGATTAACCTTCTTTTCTAACTAACCATGAACCATCTGAGAACACCCTCTTCAACCATCCAACCACATTTACCTCAACATTGGCCATTTTGTCCTGAATTATCACATATTTTGTGATGACCTTATCATGGTCCTTTTGATCACACAAACCAACCTTATCATGTTAAACATTTGAATTTACACCACCTAGTACACACTAGACCATTTATGTTTTTTATGAGAACACTTCCTACCTTAGATACCCATAAAAATATTGACCATGTTTAGGAGATTTAATAGGGATAACCCAATCAGCTATGACTAATGCTGGGGATTGGTTACCTTATCACTTATCCTTCTAGAAATAACCTAGTTTTCATTAATTATGGTAACTTATTCTTTTCATGATTTATATATCACACTTATTTGCATTTTTTGTGCATGTTTGTGCTTCAAATGCCCAACCTTTTTTTCACCAACCTTATGACTCACTGAAACCACTGATCAAACACATACCTAATTTGATTTCACCTCATAAACTCTCGATTTGAGATGGAAAACCTCCTCCCATAATTGGGTCATCCAAACCCTTGACCATCAATTCATTTTTATTTTACAGTTTGTCAATACAAACTATATAATTAAAAGTGGCAAAATATAGACATAGAATTTTGCACACTACAATTTTGAATGTCAAAACACCCTTAGTTCAGACCATTGCCTAACCCTTAACCATGACCATAAGTTAGGTTATTTAATTAGCTATATAACTCACTAACTTAACCTTTTTTACCCCATTTAACTTTGAACACTCAACCATCAATGGTCAGCTTAACCATTAACAGTCACATTGACTGATGACAATCAAGTCCCTTCTCCACCACCTAAACAAACACACCAGCTATATATAATCTAATATGGCATAATTTAATGTTTTTACCTTTCCCATTACTAACACATCATGATGCATCAAAATTAATATACCTAACCTCCTATGTAACCTTCTACCTCCATCTCTTTTCGCCTATAAAAAGAGAGGAGTAGGAGGTGAATACAGATTGTTTGCATCCATAATCAAGCATTCTTGCACACAAGTGATTAGGATATCAACTAGCAAGTCTTCCTTCTAGTAATTCAAAAACTAAAATATAGACCTGAACCTTTACTAAAATTTATCTTGAGGCAAAGCACCATTACTCTATCAAAATTGCTCCAAGATCACCCATCAACCATTAAGCAACAAAATAGGTACACTTTGTATTTCTAGTTTTTTTTATTTTGGTTTCTAACCTTCCTACCCCAATCAGACATTTCTACATCTTAATTTATAACTCTTAGACCCTTAACCAAACCCTAGACCACTCACTAAGCCATTTTACAACTTCTTTTCTAAACATCTTCAAAATCCATAAGAACTGTCAACGATCACTTTGAATTCCAACAATCACCTATAACTATCGATAGTTACCCAACTGCCAATAGTCAAATTAACCATTGACGGTCAACCCAACCTCTGATGATCACTATGGCAAGAATAATAGTAAGTTATTTCCAACCCCTTACCCTCAACCAAATATAACTTTTTATGCTCCTACTTGTTCATAGAGACCTTACCTATTTTTTTAGCCTGACCTGGCCTACTTTTAGCACTAGTATTGACTCATTATTTCTATATTTAGTTTATTTGCTTTACCAAGCATCTACTTCTTCTTGTATTTTATTTCAGTTCTTTATTTTATTTGATACAAGTATTTCATTTTATCTCTTTTAACTTAACTGTTATCAAAGAGTGGATTGATAGCGTCCTAGAAAGCTTGCACTTCTTGGATCTAGCTCATGCTAGGCAATCCACCTTACTATATTTATAACAATCCCTTTTATTAGTGATTTCTTATCTACAATTCATCCTTGCCAAGATAAAGAGGATCTCTCCACACTCATCTAGATCATACATACATAAATAACTAGGGTCTTCTACCACACCCTTATTACTAGTTTCTTACTTTTCCTTTCCTAAGAAATATATCATAAATTGAGAGAAATAATATACATGCAATGAATGCAAATTAAACCTTTAAATTTCATTATATTATCTAATATCATTATATCATTTATTTTAATTTCATTTATTATATTTATTTTCTTGAGTGCTTAGAAAGTGGGCAGACATCCTTATTAGGAAGTGTACCACTTCTTAAGACTGGTCTAGTATTAGCTAACCCACTCATATATACTATTAAGCTATCTTTGTTCGAATTGTCTATTGTATGTAGGTAATCTTTCCAAGACAAAAATGATTTCTCGTGTCATTGGATAAAATGGTGCACGACCATTTCCAACGATAGGTAATCCTAAAACCCTATATCTTGCTTTACTTTTTTAAGTAGTTTATTTTATATAAATAATGGACAAAAATACTTAAACATTGCCATCTAATTATGCCTAAATGGTTATCTCTTATTTGTATCCATGTCATTATGATGACCTAAGTATCATGTATTACATATAAATTTTAAAACCTAATAAACATCCTTCACTATCAATTTTATATGTGTACCTATTTTCTAGCCTTTTAGACACTACCAACCATAGAGGGACATTATCATCGATGGTAGTTTCTAACTCCTTATATAGTGTCCAATTGCTAAAATTCATCCAAATTACAAAATGATCGAAACCTATGGGTCATCCTAATTGTCTTATTGAACCCTACTGTGAGATTGTTTTTTATTAAAAAACACATTTTCATTAATATAGCTTAATATAATACACCACTGGTCATATAGAAAATAATGGTTGGAAAAATCACAACCCAAAATCCAAGTCATATAGAGTTAGACAAGCCTCAAAAATATAACATGATTACAAAATGGTTGACCCAAACTCTAAAGCATTTAAAGAGCAACCCATGAGTGATGTTTGTCAGATTACAAGCTAAATCACTATATGCATCTTCATATAGTATATTTCACCCTTGTGCACACACTTTACCACACATAAGGGAAAACTACATAAATGTGAGGCCCTCTTTGGAGTATTGGCTATGTAGACAACATGCATTGACAAGGGGGTCTTTGGGGCAACTTGACACCATGAGCCTAGTAACCCATTTTTTAGCAAACTCATTCCAAGGGTGAAAAGGGTTGAAGAGCTAAGTTTTGATCAATTAGAAAAGAATGAAAACATGTATCCTATATCTAAATACACTAGTAGAAAGGTGATAGAAAACCCAAAATAATGAAGTTGGTTGCATCCAAATCGAATCATTATTTCGAACTAGACATTGTATCATAATCAGACATTAGCATCAATGATAGTGTCTGCAGTCATAGAATTAAAATTTATAGAATCTAACCATGGATTTAAAATATTTATCCTACATACTTTACACTTGTTTCTAATCCAAATGTACATGCACATAGTAAACCATCTAAGTACCATTATTTTTTATTTATTACAATATCTTTCAACCATTATACTTTACTATTTTTATCAATCTCAATTGTATAAATTTAGAATATTATTTATCTAAGTTTTATATTAATTAGCATGTTATATATTATTTTATCACCCTTGTGTTATAACTATTTCTATAATTATTAACCCTATCACCCACTACTTAAATTTAGGGTTAACCATATACAACTGAATGCAAACAACATCAAATACAATGAATTTGTTTAACTGATTAATAATTTGTATTTTATCTCCATTGTTCTTTTTTATTATGGATAGAATTAATCACACCCGTATGTCTTCAAAAATAAACAACCTTAACTCATCCATTTACATAGGCTAATACTATATAAATAATTTTGAAGCCTAAAATCAACTTATTATGCCCATAATTATATAAAAGGAATCTAACCACCAAAATGAATTCATTCAAACAGTAAGACACAATATTTGTTCAACATGCTATTAAAATATTCATAAATCATTGAAAGATATTGACTAACTTATAAAATTGAAGCTTTTGAACTGTAAGCTTAAAATTTCAAGCTACAACCATGTATTGACTTTGAATGAGTAAAATTTAAAAAATAAGTGAACATTGAACATCTAATTTAGTTTGAATGAAAATATGAAGTCCGCTCATCATTATATAAGAGCCATAACTTATGAACAAACATTGAATATATGACTATTATGTGATGTCAAGATTTATTGCTTGAAAGAAGATGTCGTAATGAACCTTGCCTTCACACATGAGCATATAAATAACTCAATGTTATTCAATACTAATAATAATAAATTGCATTAGAGCTTAGATAATGAAATGATTTATTAAAATAGCTACTCAAGAATACAAAATTTTAAAGCAAACTATAATATTATCTAACAACTCAAATCCTATCACTATTACATTTAATGATTTGGTTCTTGCTTAAGTAAATAACAATGTTTAAGATGGTGAAAAGTAAATCCAAGTGCCTCATAAATAATTAACATTAAACTATAGTCCATAATTTATTCTCAACATTCTTTTCTACCACAACTAACAAAATTACATTCATGAAATCCCTATGCAGAAGCAACCACCAAAAAAATGTGAAAGATGAGCCCATTTATTCAGTGGTATCCATACCCACCCCATGCATCAGTATAGGGCTATAAAAATCCACTTAAAAATAACCCAAAATCATAAAATCAAATGATAAAAATATTTTAGAATGAGATTTATTGTCCACCAAATTTAGGGTTTAACAAAGTCTGAATAAAATAACAACATTCCACCCAACCATAAGGAAGCACACAAGCCATAATCAAAAATCATAGAAACTGACTTCAAAACCATGTTCCATGTTTTGTCATTTATTTTCATGCCATATGAGAGTGGCATGACATTGTATACATACCCAAAATGTTTTCCCATGGGATATATTATATTCACCATGATCATACTTAGATATGAATGCATCTTTAGCTACAACAGTTATAAGACTTTTATAGTAATAATGGTGGAGTTTTGAGGACAATATTGAAGAGGTAACTGGTCTCATAGAATATTGAAAACCCTTTTAGATTTTCCATGAAACCCAACATGGTTATAGGGTTCTCTAAATAATATAACTAATACAACATAGATAAAATGCATCACACAAAAGATAATGTTAGGAATGAGTAAAAGAGACCTAATACTTATTTAAAAATATCTAGCTAAACCAATAAAATTTCCTTTTCATTTATTTTTACTTTTTACTCGCATATCTCCTTGATCCTTTATCACTTTGTATGCCTTTGCAAAAAAATTCAAACTACCATAAGACCTCATACTTTATTTCATGGCTTCCAATAAAATTAACTCATATATATATATGTTCTCAAAATATCCATACCAACCATTACTACAGTGGCTAATACATATTTTTTCCATAGGAAACCTATGTTTCTTATTATTTTCCACTCCTTGCCTTCATTAAATTAAAAATTTGTAATATATGGAGATTCCAAAAAAAATTCCATGCATGCTAAAACCCTAATCATTATATTAATTATTATTTATCCAATGTAAATTCAAATTCCAAGCTTAGAGTTGGAGGGCCCTCACTCCATCATGGGTCAAAAGAAAATTTCATTTTTACAATCAAGTAAATCATAAATAATTAACAACCATTAATCTACTTAAAGAGTCCTAATATCAATTATGCCCCAAGGCACTATCATCATGGTATTATAACAACACATGTTTAAAGCATCTCAAAGATTTCAAAGAATTTTTAAATCAACAAAAATTGTACCCTTTTCTACTCAACAACCAATCCTAGGCCCTTCAATTTAATCATTGAAATCAGACACAACAAGCACAATTGGCCATGCACCAATGATGACTACTAATACAAAAAGAATAGAAAAATTAATTAATATCATTCATTTACCTTTATTCTCATTTACTTATATGAATTTATCATGATAGTTTGATGGTTATTCTAGTCCTATACCTAGCTCAACTCTCAGAAGTTACATGCAATAATAAAGTGACATCACAGTACCGGTTCCAATAATAATCATAAAAATCATAACTTAAAGTAATGTAACCATCTATAACATAAATTGAAATGGAAACATGAAGCCCATAAAATAAGTATAACTCCATACACATGCCAAATCTCATAAACAATAAAATGAATTGTTAAAAAAGTGTAGTGGCCATGTTATTCAAAGTCTACCCAAGCAGGATATGACGTCCACCCCTATAAAGGAGGCATCATCCTAGGGCTTAAACAAAGATATGAGGATAGTGCTTCCTTAAGATATTTTCATCTTCCTGGGTGGCAATTTTCTCACTTAGTTGGTCCCATTAGACCAATAATTATTGAATGTTTATTTTTCACAAGTTAATGCTACAATGGGTGAGGATATTTATTGGGTCCAACTATATATTTTCCTCATCCATCACCTGGAGATTGTTCCAATCTAGAATGTGAGAAGGATTGGAAACATAATTTTCTAAATAAAGCTACATGAAACACACAATGTATTCTAAAAATAGAAAGAGGAAGAGTTAGGTGGTAGACAATGTGACTGATCTTTTTCACTATATCAAATGGATTGATAAAGCATGGAACTAGTTTGGATGCCTTACAAAACTTTATAGATATTTTCTAGGTTCTAACCCTCAAAAATGCTTTCCATCACTTCAAATTTCATTAGATATATATATATTTATATAAGCATAGCTCTTTTACCTGTCATAGGAATCCTTAAGCCTTTGCCTAATGAGAGTATTTTTTCTCATTGTACTCATGAAAAGTTTATGGACCTATAAAAATCTATTTTCCAAACCATCTCAACTAAGAGGAGTCCTACACCTTCATCCATATAAGGATTCAAAAGGCGCCTTTTTTATAAAAAATTGGTAAGTATTATTATATATAAATTCAACCAAATTAAGGTGATCTTCTCATTTAGACTGTTAATCCATTACACACATTCTTAGCATGTCTTCCACTATGTGGTTTAATGTCTCAGCTTGGCCATAGGTTTATAGGTGATATGTTGAACTAAAGTTCAATTATGTCTAAAAAATAAAAGTTATTATTTATCAAAATTGGGAAATAAATAATTTATCCCTATCAAAAATAATAAATTATAGAACACCATGAATTCAAAATATCTCTTTCATAAACTTTTTGGCAAATATTGGAGCATCATCAAAAAGATTACTTACAATAAAGTGACCAACCTTAGTAAATTTATCAAATGCCACTAAGATTGTGTCATACCTGACCCAAGACTTAGGCATTCTTGAGAAAAAATCCATAGATATTATGTCATGTTTCCCTACTAAATTTAATAGATAAATATAATATATAATATTAAAATTATATTGAGAAAAAAAATTCATGCATTTTCTATACTAACTAGTGAAACCCAAATTTTGACAATTTTCATGGAATAGCAAAGTAGCTCCAAACTATCACATATGTTAACTTATATTGCATAAAAATGAGTCAAAAAACATTAAAATCACTATAATAATCACTCACAATAGTTTCAAATCAAAATATAATGTTTGGGTAAAACCCTTGTCAAAACTACAGAGCTACACTTCAAACGATACTCAAAATAAAACATAAATTCATAATACTTATAGGTTCAATACATAATATTGAAAAATATTAAATAACCCCACAAGACACTTTTAATCTATTTTAAAAACCCATAAATTTAAAAATACTTATATAACCTTTACTCACACTAATTGCCTACATAAAACACTGAATACTGGTTGAATCTACACTCCTTAAAGCTCTGTTACAATTTCTATGTGAAATTTTATCTTTGGATCATATGTGTTTGATCCTAGAATCCTTAGGATAAACATTTTTCTTTATAAATACCTTAAACATTCAAGATTTTCCATTTCATTATGGTTTGAAAAACGTTATTCAACAAGAAAAATTAATTAGTTTGGTAAAAGATCCCTTATAATGAAATTGTGGCATATAAATACACAAGAGGGCCCAAAAAGAGTGACAAAACCCAACTCCTTAATTTTTAAAGATAAAAAAAATTATAAAAATCTAGTAGTAGTCATCTTTCTCAAATTCTCATAATTTTATTTAATCTTTTGCTTTACCTGCTTTTGTCTTATTCTAAAAAATTTCCAAATTTTGTCAACTTCTCTTGAGATTAAGAATGCAAACATAATTTATTAATTTGATTTAAAACATAATGATTATCATTCTCTTTAAAACACCATGTCCCACTTTATCTAATACAATATTATTATTTATCTTGGTCCCCTATTAATTTTCAAACTTACCAATTCTAAATAATTAATTTTTTTTTCCAATTTTTTTCCCTTATTCCCCTATAATTGAAAATTGGATTAATTAATTATTAAATGGAAATTAATTAGAAAGGGAACATGAAAATTCCTCCCTCTTTAATTTTTTGTCCTAAATCAATTCAAACTTGGATGATTTAAAATATCTGGAATTTCCTAAGTGGCATCCTTAATTGACAAGTTGTAACATCCCCATTGGGATCTGCCTAGAAATACATGATTTTTTTAAAAAAAATATATGATTTCATTATATTACACCACAATGATCTACTTAGTGACCATATAAAATACTCTAAGTGTGATAATTGTAAATGAATCATGTGATATCATACATCACCAATCACTATCATCATAAGAAACACATCATAACTAAATATAGAAAGTAATTAAAGATATCCATCCATGGCTGGTAAAATCATGTAACCATTGGTATCAATGTATAATAAGTAATTATAGTTCATCATAATAATATTTTAATAATAAATACAATACAATGTACATATATAAGATACATGGCTTCAATGAGCATAAGTTCTCTAAACTCTAGTATATGTGGTAATATCAAGGTCATCTCCAAGTAAATACTATTATGGGGAGGGAGAGCATCATCCAAGCACTTTTCCACATCAATCACGGACCATTGATCCCCTACACAAATATTATTATGCAATGCCCCTCCTTTCATGGATGAGTAGATAGTGATGGTATGGGAATTTAGAGAGACAAGCTACTACCTGTGTGTTGTATGATTTCTTAAACTAAATGTGTAGTATATCATAAATAATTCCATTAAAATCAAGATATCACAAAAACATGTAAGTCATACCTATAAAATGAAAATGTCTCACTAACATTACTTTGGCCAAAGTTTTTAATAAATAATGATCTATATGATCAGTCAAATTTATACACAACACTTGATCGGATTACCTTCATCTAGTATTGTGATGCTAGTAAGCTAGTGAAATCTATCTCATTACTTACTCATTGTCAACAATGTGAGATTTGGTTAACATATTATAACCAATAGATTCATATAGATTACATCCTACTATCAATCATAAAACATGCTAAACACATGAATAATCTAAATACATACATTTATTCCATCAAATGTATGAATAAATCTCACAATATTATCTATCACATAAATAATAAAAATAATAAATATAGTTTATACCATTTAGGTATAATATACATCTAACTGAAATATCTAATTACTATAAATAATTTTCAAATATAATGCACCCTATGATAACCTATATTATCATAGTCTAGTGTTCTTAAGCACAACTATGAAATACCACAAGTAGTCATAATAAAGTAGTTATAAATCAATGAAAACATAAGATTTTGTTCAAACAACTAGTTATAACAAAGAAAGACTTAGTTCTCATGAAACACATAATATTCTATTCTAGCATTTGTTATACTTTCAGGGGAGGTTGTATGCATGCATAAATAAGGTCCTATTATACATAAAATTGTGATATAGTTTTGAACCACCAATAGAACTATAATTAGAGGTACACACCATAATGTACATGTAAAAGTTATTAGGCATATGTATACCTATATTATCTTTAAGCATACTAATAATTAATTCATTAATATGTAGTTTATTATAGTATTATATCCCCACTATGTATTTTATTTCACATGCTACATATGATAAGTGATCGCATACATAACGTAAAGCTTATCATAAAATAATGAAAGACTATGTTTGAGCTTTATATGTTTCACATACTTTATCAATGTTATTTTATGATTTTCAAAATACTATAACTACCTATATGTAGGTATAAATAAACTTAACCATTTTAATAGCTATATGATAAGCCATAATTTATATGCCCATAAACTTAGTTCAAAGGTTATATAGTAGCCCTAACATTATGAGTTCTATAGATCAGAGAATATAAATAATCCTTACTCATAAATATAATAATAGGTAGTGATGGGGTATATTTATTAAGTTATATTTAATAACTATGATAACAACCTTCTTTTTCCTTTTTTTAGCATAATCGCCATTCTTACATTCTCATATTATATTATAGGGACAAAGCATCAACTTATATTAAAATGTTGGTGATTAGAAAGTTATGAGTTCAAAATTTAAATTGGAAGCAATATGTTATTTATCCATTAACCTAGAGTGATCCACTAAGCTTCGTTTTATTTTGAGTTTGTTAAGATTGATGTTACAATGTTTATTCCACATTAATGTTATTAATATCAATGTACTATTAATATAAGACAACCCCATTCAGAATTATACAATTATAAGATATATCATGGTGCCATAAATACATCTACATACATATATTTTTAATATTCTCTATTTATGTATCAACTTAGGTATATCACTATTCATTACTGCATAACTATACTTGGATCGCCCAATCTGCTTAGCAGGAACAAATAACATAGTGTGACAGTTGCATGAGCACCAATGTATTTATTGCATTAAAGAAACTTACTTCATTGTACATATAATCTCTATTAAAATTAGTTTATTTGAATATATGTGGTGACTTATTTATCTACAACATAACATCCTCAAAATTGAATGACTAGACATTATATGAATTTGTTAGTATGCTTTCCAGTGTATCTCTTGTATAAAATCTGACTTAAGGTACTTGGTGCACTATATATAGTGACTTATATTTCTAAAAATAGTTTGTTTATATGTAATTTTTCCTCATATACATATATAAATTATTAATATATAGCTTTCCTACTAATATAATAGATCACATAACTCATATTTATAACCGTGTTACTAATATTCATAGATTACATATTGTTTATATATATATATATATATATATATATATATATATATATATATATGTTAACAAAGATAAATCTCTACTAATTTATTGATCATAATATTACATCCTCCATTAGTTGATAGTAATAATATAACTACTAATTTGTTTTGGTTTGTTGAATATTATATCTCTCTACTTGTTTTATTTTTCTTCTATAAGTAGATCGACCTCTATGTTGAGTTGCCCTATATATTGGGTTTCATTTAAACATGTATACAAATTTTTATTTATAAATCTTATAAGCAAATATATGTAGACTGATTTCCACCAAAAATTCAACATGAACCCACAAAATAAACTAGCTACATTGCCTACCTGAAAATGCACTATTATTCAATCTTGTTTATCTTCTCTTTCTCTTCCAATCTCCCTTCCACTGTGCTAATTTATTCTCTTTTTCATGTCTATTGTGCCCCTTTTCTCTTTAGATAGCCCCTTTTAGTCTTTTATGCACTTCCATAAATAGGGCATAATTTTTTTTATTTTTAGATTTTTCCCTTTTATTTTTTGTTTTTCTTTATTTTTATTATTTTTATCAATATTTTTCTTTTCTATTTCTCCTAAATTTAAACCTTTCTATTTTCTCTTTATTTTAAGAATTTTCTTCTTTTTTTTGTTTTTCCTCCTAAATGTTAATTATCATATTTTATTCATTTTATCACTAATTACAAAAATTAATATGTTCACTACTTAAATTAGCACTTCAAATGTCATAATGACTTAATGATAAATTCATTAGTCAATAAATCCAAATTTGATCTAATTACAAAAATCATAACTTACACACGAATCATGTAAGATGAATTTAAACAACATCAAAACATATTATGCTAAATATGTTATAAACCATGTGTGATCAACTATTTAATGCAAACAACATTAAAACACAATATGCTAACCATTCCAATAGCATCTAACATGTATTACTAATTTGGTTTGTGTAGAGTTCTATCCAGTTTCTCTATCATCCCCTAGCAACTCCATCTATGTCACCCTTTCAGATGATACTCTCCCTCTATTATAATTTGAGGGATGAGTTCTCATGCATCAAACTCACAATAAGTAGGTAGTTAGGCCATAACATCATAATATGCATACATCATAAAGTATAATTGAATGAAAAAATCAACATGATCATGTTGTAAGAATATACACTATAGCTAACTCATAGAAATGTAATCATGTAACCCAAGCAATATCCAACTACCCCATAAAAATATATATCTCAAATCTTAGTCAATAAATACCAAATCAAATTGTAAACTATAAATATCCATGGATACTCAAGTAAGTATTTTTGTGAGGAATTGGGATGTAAAATCCTTCACCCTAAAGCTAGTCATCATCTCAAATGAATATTATTCAAACATAAGTTTTGAATTAAAAACATTGGTAAACAAAAAAATAGCATAATATAAAGTATCAAATTAGGAAAATAAATGTGGAAATAGCCTATAAAACTCATCATAGTCCTCCCAAGTATCACTATCCTCAAATTATTAGTCACACAAGATCTTATACTACAACATTTCTCTATTACACAAATGAAGTTTTTGAGTATCAATTACTTTGATTGATTCTATAATGACCACCCCAATATCTATAACCTGTAAAGCATTCCAATCCAACACATGCATAAGATCAGTTATATAATTTTTAAGATAAGAAACATGGAAGACATTATGTAATAGAGTTAGGTATGATGGCAATGCAAGCTTATATGTTATACGATTGACCATTTCGAGCACCTCAAATGGTACCACATATCTTGGTGATAATTTCACTAATTTCCCAAATTTAATTGAGCTCTTTTATGGCTTAACCCACAAGAACACTTTATCACCTACTAAAAACTACCTATCTATCTTCTTCAAATCAACATCATTCTTCGACCTATCATTGGCCTTAGCTAATCTCTACTTGATTAATCTAACTTGATTTTCCATTTTTGAAATCATCTCAGGTCTAAAGGATAACCTATCCTAACTTTTGAGTGTCCTACACTTTATTTTGTATAGTACCTCAAACAATGCCATCTTCAAATTAGATTGGTATGAATTATTGTATGAAAACTCAACCAATGAAAAATAATCTTCCTACTTTTATTTTTTATCCATGCAATACATATGAAAAACATCCTCTACACACCTAATTAATTCTCTAATTTTTTTCATTAATCTTTGGGTGATATGCAGTGTTAAAATTTAGTTGCATATCCAAAGATGAATTCAAAGTACCCAAAATCTATAAGTCATCTTTGTATCACAATCCAAAATAATCTTCTCTAGGAATCCATGTAACCTATACACTTCTTTTACAAACCTCTTCATAAGAGTAGGTGCATCATCAGTTAAATCACTTGGTATAAAATGAGCCACCTTGGTTAATTTTTCCACTAATAAAAAGATCTTTTCATGCCTATTTTATAACATCAATAAACTTTAGACAAAGTCTATACTGATCACCTACCACTTTCATTCTGGTATATCATGTGGATATAACAACCCAATTGGGTGCACATGTTTAACTTTCACTCGCTAACATTCTAGAAAACATGACACATAGTCTAATATATCTTTCATGATTCCCTTCCATAAATATAGTGGTGTAAGCTGTATCATGAGTTTGGTTACTCTTGGATGTCCTAAATATGGGGCATTGTGAAATTATTTTAGAACTATGCTCCTTAAATTATCTTGATCTGTCACATAATCCTTTCATTATAATGTAAAATACCATCACTCTCTTATTTGAATCCTTTATACCAAGTATTTTGAGCATTATCTAATAATTTTTTTCTAAAATGATCACAGAATTCATCTTCTGATGAGAATTCAATCACTTGATGCCTAACAGTACTCTTGATAGTAGCTATGGTTGTTATGTATCTTCTACAACTTAGGGCATTGGATACTTTATTCTCCTTTCATTTGATATAGTTGATATCAAAAATGTAATCAAATAATAACTCTATCCAACATCTTTGATGAGCATTCAAATTTAGTTGGGTGAAGATGTACTTGAGTCCTAAGTTATCCATTTTGAGATCAAATGGTCTTCTTAATAAGTAATGTCATCAAAATTGAAAAGCTTGCATAATTTCTAGAAGTTCCAATTCATGAGGGGCATAGTTCACCTCTTAAGGCTTTAGATTATTAGATTCATAAGCTACCACTATACCATCCTATATAAGGACTCCTCTTATTCAATCCCCTGATGCATTCATGATCACTAAAAACTGATAATTAGGGTCAAGAACTCATAACACTGGTGCCAAAGTAAGCCTTCTTTTCAATTCCTAGAAAGATACTTTGCAGTTCTCTAACCAGATAAAACTTTGGTTCTTATGTTGAAAAGAGGTAATTGGATTAGCTATATTGGAAAAAATTGAAATGAACTTCTTGTAATAGCATGTTAAACCCTTGAAACTTTTTACCTCATGCACATTCTTTAGCATCAGCCATTTTGTAGCTCCAAGAATCTGAATGGAACCACTAGTGTTTGGTAGGGTGCTAAATCAAATCACTAAGAGGCTAGAATGCTCAGGGGTTATATGGGCTACAAGAGGTCTATAGTGGCTATCCATTTTTTTGGCTTGTACTAGGCTATAGAAAAACTTGTAAACTAGGTTGGGGCTAGTACAAATGAGTGCACAAAGTATGTAGAAACCTCTAATAGATCCAATTATAGTAAACCAAGTGGATAAAACTATACTATGGATTGTATAAACAATACAAAAGCAATAATATTGATTGAAATGAGAAAACCAATGAAATGTAAATCTAAAAACTAAATCACTTTGAGGCCAATTGAAATACATTTTGAGAAACAAAGATGTTTTCAAGCAAGGGTTTAAGAGAATGCCTATTCTATATTTGAGCTACCTTTCCAAAGCAATACTATTATTTTCTATTAATGCAATATTTCTAGTTTTAATAAGAGAAAGAGAGCTCGAGGGTTTTCACAAGTTTTCTAGTTTTTTTTTAGCATATAGAATCCTACCATGTAATGAGAGAGGTTTCTAATGCAAGCATAACATGTAATTGTAAGCATTTAAAGAAATGAATATATCTGGTAACCAAATGCAAATGCATAAACTTCAAAAACTATTCTAAATCATGCACAAAATAACTGATTTATTAAAACCAAAAACAAACCTTAGCATTTATACTACTAAAAATAAATGAAGAGTTTCACTTTGCAAAGCAAAGTGCCCTCATAACAAACTCAATAGAGATGTGAAGACTTTCTACCAACTTATTATCCAAGTGAGGAGGCAAGAGAGGAAGAAGATCAGGCTGTGTATAGGCTAAGTCTAGACCAAGAGCCAAAAGCTATGGAAGAGATGAAATAGAAGCCACTAATCTATGAGAGCTAATGCAAGTAGCACAAATGATAGGTGAAATGAAGTCTTAAGGAGGCAAAGAGTAGTCCACAAGCTTCATGAACACTATCAATAGCAAAGAGAATCACCAATGGAAGCAACAGTAGAGTAGGGCATCCATTTTCATAAATAAAGCAATTATGCCAAGCAAAAATCAAGAGAGATTCAAGTAACCAAAATTTCAATATGAATAATCAATGGAGATGATCATAGTAGAGATGTAATAAAATTAGAGTCAAAGTGAATGTATATTGTGAATGAATGATGAAAAACCAATATAATTCATCCCTAATCCATAAAACCATAAGAAACTATTCATGTAGGTCCATTTGAGACACTTTTCATCCATTTTGCCTGGGTTTTAGCCTATATCATAGATTTTATGAAGGAAACATGTAGCCTAGGTCATAGCTTTCCTCCCTAAGCTATGACCTAGGTCAAACAAGGACTCAAGTAAGACAATAGTCTCCTAAATGGGTCTCAGGGGGTCCTAAGAGAGTCTACTTGGCATGAGAAAGGGTTGAGATGGATTAAGGATGTATGGGGTATGATAATATCATGTAATAAGGGGTCCAAGTAAGTGGCATATGACTCTAAGCAAGATAACTAAGGTCGGTATTCTACACATTAGCTGATGTGTAATCACAGGGAGGAGTAAGGTTATGAAAAGTATGATTACATATGCCCCTAAGGTACAAGAAGTTGGTGTTTGAATGAACAAGGAGTGTTGTGAAGTACCTAGAAGCCACACAAAAGCAAAGAAAATCAAGTACTAAAAATATAACATAAAACATTACCTTCACTTACTAGATAAGGACAGGGATGGAAGAATGTCGATAGTGCTATCCATAGGTGAAAGTGCAAATGTTACATAATCTAGAATCTAACTCAAAATCTAGCTCTAGATCTAGCTCCAACTCCTACAAATAAGGAACACAAGTGATATCAAATCAAATCATATTATCCAAAATGACATTCACTAAGTTGTCATCCCTAATGTTCTCCCTATGAGGGATATGGGTGAGCTAGATGTCCTCAAAGAAGGAGAGAAAATTACACAACGCCTTGAAGAGGGAGAGTAACTTAGAGCTAAGAATGGCCCAAACACTGATGAGTTAAGATATAGATAAGAGTGAGTTAGAGAAAAACTAAATATATCCTGCACCTAACTCATAGGTTTGGTCAAGGTACTAATGATCATGTGATACTTAGTGACATTATTCATCTCACGGATCAAGAAATGACTAGCTACAACAAACTCATGACCCCATAGATCATCAATAACCCAAGCTATAGTTGAAGGTCCTAGGTTTCCTTTACTTCCACCATCTGTGTGAATCACCACTAAGATGTATATGATGGGGGTCAAGGATGAAAGACTAGAAATTAAAGACAAGTTATCTCAACATATGGTGAAGTAAGTGAGTTACAAAAGGGAGTCAAAAAATGTAACCAACCATAACCAAAGTGGTTGACCACACCATTCATGAGAAGAGGTAACCAAGGAAATTCAAGGGAATTTCAAATAAGATGAAGACCAATCAATAAGACTAGAGCAAGTCTCAAACCACCATAGCCAGCTAACATTGTCAACCTAAAAACATGATGAAAAAAGAGACAGGGAGTTAGAATGAATCATTTGTATGAAAGCAAATAAATTACTAACTAAAAGTATAGAAAGTAACTTCTATCTCTGTGTGCCCATGAAATGGGGCATGAGCTTGAGAGGTCAGTGGGGACTTGGAATAGGTCTTAGGGACCAAAAAAAGGCTAGAGTGGGCCCAAGGAAGCCTTAGATTAAAATATGAAGGCTTTTAATGCACTCAAAACATGCCAAAACCTCTAAAATGGAGGTCTCATGGTCTAAAATGCAAAAATGGGAAAAAATCCCAAAAACGGCCCATAGAAAATGCTAAAAAAGAGGCTAAAAGAGGAAAAAAGAGAGAAAAGAAGTCATTTTCATTCTTTTTTTCACTCTGGGAGAGCCAAAAGATATCCCATGAGCTACCAAAGACCAAGTAGAGTGAAAGAAGACATGAGAGCATGCCAGAGATGCATAAGATGGTCTGACTAAGTCCATTAAACAAAATTTTTTCTCAAATTTATTTAATTTTTAGGGTTTAGAAGGCCCTAAAGTAATTTTGAATGATTTGATGAGAAAATAAAATAAAATAAGGACTCAAAACATTAGGCTTGGGAAGACGAATGAAATGGGACTAGTGGGAGCTCATCATATTTCCCATGGAGGGAGAACTAAGGAGCCCAAGATGTCCCTGCATAGGCCACAGCCTAGTTGGGCTAGGCGATGGCCTAGCTATGGGGGAGGATTTAAAAATTATGGATTACCCCACTATAAGGTTCTATATTTACCCAGAAAGCTATGGATCAAGTTAGCAAAAGCCTAGGATGAGCCTCAATGAGCTCAAAAAGGCTTGGGAGCTCTTGAAAGGGGATAAAAGCAAGGAAGAAAGAGGGAAGTAAGTGAAAATATATAGAAATTTTGTTTTTTTCATTTCATTTTATCTATTTCATGACTAGTATGCTAGCTAGGTTACATGTTACTCTCTTATACACACATGTAGAGGAGTGAGCATATTAGAGGAGGGAGAGCCTTCATAGGTGAGAGAGTAGCAGGCACAGATGGATAGGTTATGCAAGGTGTCCAACTAGGAGAGATTCCTATTATATCTAGTCAAAGAGGTGGATGTTCTACCTTTAGAGGATTAGGCATGCCTATAGAGTGTAAAACTTTGAAGGCTGACACATGTACCTTCACTATGTAATTTTAGAGACCTGGTAAAAGTATTAGCCACCATATGGGTACTAGAAGGACACGTATTCTAATTAGGGCCTAAGCTAGAGGCCATCCTTAGCATAGAGGACATAAGCATAGATATAGACCTCCACTGATACAAGATACAGTAGTAATAAAGGTTTACTTGGTGGGACCCCATTCTCAATGGAATAACCATGGGATTTATATCACACAATAGTCACCTAGGGTTACACTACTCAAGATGGTGATAGCAGGTACTTTGTATAAGAGGCTCTATGTCGACCAGAGTATAGGATGACTAACACTCTCATGGATAAGAGTTTTCTAATGCATGGAGAGGGGCCAGAGACATGCCTATAGCCTATACATCCTAGGCAGAATATACCAATATCTAGATCATATCTGATGCATAAGTATAGGTAAATTGATACAACCTAGTCTACTCATGGCTTAGGCCTACAAGAGGCTCCCCTTAATGAGGTTGAGGGTAGCATATGGTAATGATATATACCCAACACTAGAGACAGACATGGTATGGGTTACACACTTTATAGATAGGGTTATTCCCATGAGAACTACCCTAGATCTAGATGTAGTAGCAAGCTATGTTTGTGATCCATATCAGTTTATGGTATGTCTGGAAGATGCAAAAGTAGAGACCTATGTGGTCATGGAGGATCTTTGAGGTCTATAGGGTCCATACCTTCATCCTAGGAGGTAGGCTATGGTGGTAAGAGAGAGATATTCTCAGCCCATGCTAACTAAAGCTAAGCATGGCTGACAGCCATGCTAGAGTGAGAGGAATAGTGGTAGAGAGAGACCTACATGGCAAGGACCACTGCCACTAAAAGGATCATAACCTGTATGGTTTCCATAGAGGCCATCCACACTATCAAGTAAGATAAGTGTATTTTCTAGATGACACTATATCTTTATGCTCATCCTAAGTGAGAGATGAATATGTATCTAACACATGTTCTATGTATGTGTGTAAGAGACTAGCCTAGCTAGATAAGACCCCAAGTGGACCTCCTACTGAGGGAGCCAATCCTTGATGTGGTGAGCACACCACTGATGGAGTGGGTACGACATCTATTAACTGGGGCAAAACCACATAATTAGTTTTAGCATGTGGGTGCATGAGCCTCACTCGAGTCTGTGAGGGCATGGAATAGGATTCTATAGTTAGAAGCCAATTCAACAAACCATAAGGTGACTATAGTAAATAATGAGGTAATACTAGTAGAGTCAAGGCTTAGATCAATCAACTATGAGGTGATTTATCTCAAGAGCATACTAGAGGAGCTGAGACACTTGGAGTGAGGGTAGATTAGCTAGTTTCACTAGAGGAGATTGTATCTCAACTGGTTTAGAGGTAGAGATCCATATCTCTACCTCGAGTATGACTATCATATATACTACTTGGTCATAGGCTAACTGGATATGTATATGTAGGCATACCCATGGCATATTTTTGGGACTATGAGTCCATGTAATGTACCTAGAGAAAAACAAGTATTTTTTATGATATATATACATCCCTTTCTCATGATTATCACATGTGTGTATATGATTTTGTGTTTGATTTTTATGCTTCATCTAATATATATGACTAGATATAATATGATTAGATAGTAGACACTTCTAACTAAGAACCCACATGCACACACATATACTAATGGCATGAAGGTAATGGTGAGAAAAGAAAGGAAAGGTTCACCTTACCACCATAGGTGAATTTTTTGGAGGGTCAAATGGGCCCTAGACATGGAATGTCTTGAGGTAGAACCCATTGATCGAGTGTTGTAGGGGTTCAGCTTCAAAGGTCGAGAGATGATATGCCACATTCTTGAGAGAGGTAATGATAACAAAAGGACCAAACCAATTGTGAGAAAGATTGCCCTTGTTATGGTACTCCTTATCAAAAATGAGGACCATATCACCTACCTTGAAAGGATAAAGGTGCACCAACTTTTGGAATTGATTGCATTGATGGTGTTGGTAAGCATGATTAAGCTCAAGAATAACTAGGCATCACTCATCTAACTACTCAAGATTGGTGAGGTGAGTGGCACATTCTTCCTCATTAGAAATAACTCCAAAGGTCTTAACCCATAGTGAAGGGATTAGGACCTCTAAGGGAATAATATCCTCAGACCCATTTATGAAAGAGTATAGGGTTGGCCTTATGGTTGTTATAAAGCTAGTTTGATAGGCCCAAAAGGTATGATAGAGCATGAGTTGCCAATCCCTCTTGGACTAAGCTACGGTGTGGAGAATAATCTTCTTCAAAGTTTTATTTAAATATTCTTCTTACCCATTTCCCTAAGGTTAATGGGTAGAGGAAAAATTGAGCTTGAAATTGAAACGTTCAATGAGCTCACATATCTCAAGGATTTAGAATCCTGGACCATTATTGGCCATGATCACTATAGGAACCCCAAACCTATAAATAAGTTAGTTCAAGAAATATTTGGTGATAGTCTTCCCACACATGCCACTAAGGGGCATGGCCTCAACCCACTTCATGAAATAGTTAGTGATGGTGATGAACCAATGATGGCCATTAGAAGAGGCTAGTTTGAACATTTCTTATAATGTTGAGAGCCCACATGGAGAAATTCCAAGGAGTGGAGATGGGGTATAAGAGGCCTAATGGGGCATTTATGGCATCCTCAATGATTTGTCACATCTTACACTTCTTAGCATATTGGATGGCATCCTTAACAAGAGTGGGCTAGAAATAGCTCATCTTGCTAATATGTTGAGTGGTGGCCTATATGCCCAAGTGACCACCACAAATGTTCCAATGGGATTCCTCAAGTGTGAGAGGAACATCTTTAGAGGTGAGGTATTTCATCAACACACCATCAAGACCTGTCTTAAATAATATGTTGCTAATAATGACATAGTGAATTATAAACTTACTAATCTGATAACATTCCAAAAAAGGAGCCTCAATGGGATAAGAGTGGTATGTAAGGTAATAGATAATGTCTTGATACTAATCATACTTAGAGACCTTAGAGTGGTCAACTGAATAGACCATCTCATCTAAAAATGCATCATTAACCAACTCTACACAAGGATTGCGTAGTGGGCAATCAACAAGCTGATCAGCCATGACCAAGCCCTTGGTGGACTTTTGGTTGATGATGTGAAGATCAAATGCCTAAAAAAGCATGATCCACCTCATAGGCTTGCCAATAAGGTATGTATTTCTAAGTAAGTAGTGGAGTGGATCAGATTAGACAATCACATTGGTATTTTGACTCAACATGTAATGTCTTAACTTCTTCATGGAGAAGAAGAGGGAGAGGCACTACCACTCAACTAGAGAGTAGTTCAGCTCAGGGATAACTAGCGTATGAGAGATGTAGTAAATAACTCTCTCTATTAGTGTCATCTTTTTGACATGGCATGCCCTTGATGGAAAGATCAGTGACAGAGGTGTATAAGATGAACTCATGCCCCTCAATGGTTTCTATTAGGATGAAAGGATTATGAAGCATGCGCTTCAATTCCTAAATATAAACTTGGAATTTAGCGGACCATAAGAATGGTGTGTTCTTGTAGAGGAGATGTGTGATGGGTACAGACTTGTGAGCATACTCCTTAAGAAAATGTCTAAGGAAGTTGAGCCTTCTGATAAAAGACTATAACTAAATAATATTATATGTGGGAAGCATTTGGGATTGATTTTCTCAAGATCCACTTCAATTCCACTTTATAAATAAGGAAGCTAAGAAGCTTTCCACTAAAAATGCCAAAAATGCACTTCTCAGGGTTGAGACTAATGTGATACTCTCAAATACACTCAAATATGATCTTGAGCTCTCGTACATGCTCATCCCACTTATGGGATTTGCCAAAGAGATCATAAACATAACACTCAATAATTTATGGATAAGGTCATGAAAAATGTGGGTCATGGCATGTTGATATGTAGCCCTAATATTCTTCAAATTAAAAGGCATGATGGCATAGCAGAAGGTACCCCATGGGGTAGTGAATGTCATCTTGTGTTGATCTTTGGGAGTAATATGAATCTGATTGTACCCAAATAACCCATCCATGAGGGACATGATCTCAAAACTAGCAATGGAATCAATAATTTGGTCAATCAAAGGAGTTGGAAAGTTATCCTTTGGGTAAGTCATATTGAGATCTTGAAAGTTGATGCAAATCCTAATTGCTTTATTATTCTTGAGAATGGGAACAATATTGGAAACCCATCTAGGGTAGTCAACATCCTAAATGAAACCCACTTGGATGAGATTTTTAATCTCAGCCTTGAATAACTAAGATACTTTGGCTGCCATTGGTCATTGCTTCTAGTGAATAGGGTGGGTTTCATCATTCATAATGAGTTTATGGACAATGATGTTAGAATCAATGCCCTTCATGTCAGCATATTCCCAAGTAAATACATCCAAAAATTCATGCAACAAGGTGACCAAAACATCCCACTCCTCTAGAGTAAATCTAGCATTGATCTTAATGATCCATGGCCTTGATAAAGTGCCAAGGTTGACATCTACATATCCTTCAACATCCATAGCATTTCCTTCCTTGAAACACTCAAGAGTAGGAGGGAGTGACTAGTCTAACACTTCATGTTTAACTACAATGACATTCGCTAAGGGAATGCCTAGAGTTGGACCTTTAATGAGAGAGAGATCCAAACTAAGGTGATAAAAGGGATAATGGTACTTATGGTAAGATTTCATGAGCTTGGTATAATCCTTTCTCTCCTTGAATAGGTTGTATGTCATAACATGAATGAAATAACACTCAATATCAGACTCAGCTACTCTAGCAGTCTCAATAGGAGATATGTTGAGAGAGCCTATACTTTGATGGGAAAATCATGATAAAAAGGAGAGCTCAACATCTATAGAGACATCCTAGAAGAGGTCCCTAAAAAGATATGGGTTGGCCTGACATTGCAGAGTAGGATAGGGAGTTGGTTGACACATGTTAGACTCTGAAGGGATGAATATAGACTGATACTCGATCAGATCACAACACTCATGTTTGAGAAAATTAGATTCAACCATGGAGAGCATGTGGGAACCCATAAAACCCCATGAAGAGATAGCCAAATCTTTGTTTAAGGGATTTTCCTTTATGTAGAGCAATGCTTAGGGATCTAAGTCAACCTTTATGGCTAACATGATGGCATGTATGGTAGTAGTTCAAAGATGGCCAAGAATCATGTTGTATGAATATTGAGTTCTAACACACAAAACTCAATTCAGACCACCTTAGGACCAAACTTGATGTAGAGCTTCACATTCCCCATTGGCATAGCTATGTCATTGTTGAAACCAACACACCTATGGTGATAATTGAAAAGCTTCTTCCAACTAATGTTGAATTAATTGAATACATGCAAATGCATTATATTCAAGGTGGCTCCTTCATCAATAATGTATCACTTAACATGGTAATCATTAACATAAGTCTTGATGTAGAGAGGGAACTGAGCCCTCTTTATTAGAATCGAGGCATCTGGCAAGGAGGTTGGGTTGAAAGATAGAACAGGTAGATGAGGGTGCTCAAGTATATTAGATTTAAACAACACTTTGATATCATCCTATAGTGGATATTCATGAGAGAGACCAATTTCATCAAAGATGAGGCCCCTTTGTTTAAGACAAAGGTGAAGCAAGTCCTAAATGGATATCCTAATTGAGATGCCCTATAACTCCTCTATGATGGAGTAAGGATGTTGTTTAGCCTAGGGAGGGATATTACACCAAAATCCAAATCTAAATTTAGGATTCCCTACCCCCATGGTTTGGACAAGGGATCCAACACCACTAGTCTTTCTAGTGAGGTAGGTGGCCCAACCTAAGCACATGTTGATGAATCACTCATAACTAGTAGGAGAGATGTCAATTGTAGCAACAACCTTGACAATATCATAATTGGCTTTCCCTCTTAGGTCAGCCTAAGAAGAGGAGTTAAAATAGGTGAAAGAGCAAGAAGTAGAACATGGGGCCTTAGCCTTTGATTTCTTGTTTTTTCTTCTTTTTGTTATCTTGGTCTAGTAGAGGCTACTTGAAGACATCCAACTTATGGTTGGGTTTTGCAAGAGGATAACTCTGAGATTGAGGTGAAGCTTTCCCACCAAAATTTTGGGTGACAAAATTAGCATCATCATACCCCTTCATCTGATGGTAATTATAAATCCTGGTGGGGTCATAAGGAAACACCATCCATTATTTTGTTAGACCAAATTTAGAAACCTTCTTGTTAGTTGGTTTCTTTCTCATGACATTCACCTCATAGGTTTCCTTCTTGTCCTTATTCTTAGGAGGATAATTAGTAACACCATCATCAATCACATTGTGGTTGTGATCATGTGATGAGGATGACTTTTGGTAAGGTACAAGATGCATGCCCACATGCATCTTAAATACTTTGATCTTTAGACACTCAATAACATCTTCATCATAAAAGGTGGGTTCATGCTTGAGAACCTCAAGGTGAATCTCCTGCCTCAATGCTCATGTGAACATATCATAAATTTGGTCATATGAGAACCTAGTTCTATAAGTATAAATATTTGAATGCCATCTACACACAAAATCAAACTTTTACTCACCTTTGGTCTATGCCATGGAGGTGAGTGACTAGGTACTGAGGTTAAAAGGTATATAAATATCAAAATATTGGAGGAAATCATCTAGAAGGAGCTAAAAACTAGAGAGAGAATTTGGAAGTAGATTCTAAAATTAGACAAGAGCTTCAACAACATACCTTTATCTTATTCATAATCCATACATGGCATCATGAGTGTTGTAATATGTTCCATAAGACTAGAGTCTTAAATCTCATTGAACATTGGTAGTTCAAGGATAGGAGTAGGGAGGGGAATAGCATGTACCCAAGGGACTAGAGGATTTCAACAAAGATCCTCATAAGCATGGTTGATAGCTAGCTAGAAATGAGATCTAAGAAGGGTCTCATGATGTTAATGATGTTGCCTATGCCCATAAGCATCATCATAACCATGGTTTTGGATAGCATAATGCTAAGGTGGCTCCTGATAAGGAGGTCGATCATAATGGAAATCATTTCTACCATGAGGTGGAGAATGGCCATGGGAAGTGTGATGGTCCCCATAGGGATGATGGGAAGACATGGCATACTCATGAAAATGGTGGTGATGATCAAAATATCCATGATGTTGGTCACATGCCATCAAATGGGCATCAACCAATGGCCATTGAGACTCCTAATATGCATCCCATGGATCTCTAGTCTGTAAATGATGATTGAAATCAACATGCTCATTAGAGACTCAGAAAGAAGGGCTAGGAGGATGGGAAGAACCCTCATGTCAAAGATATCTGCCTAAGTGGGAATACCTATGATCCATGACATGGGCATGTGTATGTTATTACAAGAGAGTTTCCTATCAAGAAAGAGGTGGGGAACTCACATGAGATCTTGTCAAGGCACTTGACACTGAATGGGTATGACCTCTCTCTAGAGGATACACACCATCAACTCTTAGGGGGAGAAGGATGAATTTCATTCACTTTAAGATGTCTATTATAATAATCAATGATTACATGTAACTCATCTAGACCTAAATGATCAAGAAGATCCTCATCACCTCAAACAGGGGAGTGAGATGTAGCACGAGGATGATCAAAAACATACTCAAATGATTGAAGCTCAGACTGGTGAAAATGAGACTGAGTCCATTATTTATAGTCCTAAAAATATTATTCCCTTTTGAATGTGAGAGGTTGTATACTACCATGTTGGGTTAAGGGAGGCTCCTAGATATTATGGTGTTTATGGCATTCCATTACAGCCATGACTTACTCATGAGTGAACTCAGGGATGAGACCTTGAATCTGAAAATAATGACTCCTAAGGGTGGGAGGTTGACCATGGGTGCAATGAAAGTGGAAAAACATAGAAGACAACAAAAAAGTAAAACTAAATGATAACTAATAGGTATAATAACACAAAACCAAATTAGAATACAATAACCAAGGTGAGAGCTAAAACATAACCAAAATCAAAGCCTAATAGCTAATAAAGGGGAATTGGATAAAAGAGCTCTAAATTAGATAAAAATAGCAAGAAACCATATGTGAGGTCCCACCAGGTGTGCCAATATGTAGATCCAATAATCTAAATGGAACCACTATTATTTGGCAATATGCTAAAGCAAACCACTAAGAGGCTAGAAGGCTTAGGGATTCTATGGGCTACAAGAGATATATAGTGTCTATCCAATTTTTTAGCTTGTACAAATATATAGATAGACTTGTAAACTAGGTTAGGGATAGTACAAATGAGTGCACAAAGTATACAAGAAACTCTAAGGGATCCAACGATAGTAAGTCAAGAAGCTAAAACTATACTATGGATTGCATAAACAATATGAAAGTAACAATACTGAATGAAATGAGATAACCAATGAAATGTAAATCTAGCATCTAAGGTACTTTGAGGCCAAGTAAAAGACATTTTGAGAAAAAAAATATGTTTTCAAGCAAGGGTTCAAGAGCATGCCTATTCTATATTTGAGCTACCTTTCCAAAGAAATACTATTATTTTCTATTAATGCAATATTTCTAGTTTTAATGAGAGAGAGAGAGAGAGAGAGAGAGAGAGAGAGAGAGAGAGAGAGAGAGAGAGAGAGAGGGTTTACAAAAGTTTTCTAGTTTGTTTTGAGCATATAGAATCCTACCATGTAATGAGAGAGGTTTTCAATGAAATAATAGCATGTAATGGTAAATATTTAAATCAATGAAGATATCTTGTAACCAAATACAAATTCATAAACTTTAGAAACTATTCTAAATCATGCAAAAAATAACTAATTTTCTAAAACCAAAAATAAACCCTAACATGTATACTACTACAAATAAATAAAGAGTTTTAATTTTCAAATAAAATTACCCTCATATAAAACTCAATAGAGATGTGCAAACTTTCTACCAACTGATTATCCAAGCTAGGAGGCAAGAGAGGAAGAAGATCAAGTTGTGTATAGGCTGAGTCTAGACCAAGAGCCAAAAGTTGTCGAAGAGATAAAGGAGAAGCCACCAATCTATGAGAGCTAATACAAGGATCACAAATGACAGGTACAATGGAGTCTTGAGGAGACAAGAAGCAATCCATAAGGTTCAATAACACTATCAATGGCAAAGATAATCACTAATGGAAGCAGTAAAAGAGTAGGGCATCCCTTTTCACAAAGAAAGCAATTATGACAAACAAGAATCAAGAGAGATTCAAGGAGGCAACTAAGCTTTCAATATGAATGATTAATGGAGATGATCATAGCAGAGATGCAGTAAAAATGGATTCAAAGTGAATGGAGACTATGAAATAATGATGAAAAACTAATATAACTCAACCCTAATCCACTAAACTATAAGAAACTAGCCATTTGGTTCTGTTTAGGACACTTTTTCATGCATTATTCCTAGGTCACAGCCTAGGCCACAAACTTTATGAAGAAAACATGTGGCCTAGGTCATGATTTTACTGCCTAAGTTGTGGTCGAAGTCAAATAAGGGCTTAAGCAAGTCAACAGTCTCCTAAATGGATTTGGGGGGGGTCCCAAGAGAGTATATTTGGTGTGAGAAAGGGTTGAGATGGACTGAGGATATATGGGGGATGATAATATCATACAAGAAGGGGTCCAAATGAGTGGATTATAAATCTAATCAGGATAACCAAGGTTAATAGTATGTACTGTAGACACCTAAAACTGGCCACTAATAATCTCTAATTAGGCTTTTGACCAATTTTCACCAAAATGCACAATTTGGCCTAAAAACACTAAAACATGCTAAATGATGTGAAACTGACATATTCAAGTGTCGATTTAGCCAAGGTATCCCTAAATGGGGCAATCCAATTTATGGGCTAGCTAACTTTGATCAATTCATTTTGAGTCCAAATGCCACAATTGCACCTGGGTGCTCTAGATTGTTCTTCCCTATAAAATATTTTTCACAATACATGTGCCTTTGTTATTTATTGTTGGAAACATCCTAAATGGGAATATGGTTCTAATACATCTGGCGTTTCCTTCCAATTCCAATCCAGTCAAATTTTGGACCAATAATAAGACATTCTGATCAATTTGGGTAATTTTTACACAAAGTGCTTAATCATGCTTAAGAGCTAATTAACCCAAATCAAGGCATAATTAATAATTCTATGGAAATTTGTTGAATATTTGTTTTTAGAAATTAATATTGAATATATGCATCATTAAATGACCTCATTTCTTGTGAAGACATCCCTAGGCAATAAATGCCACAAATATCAAGATTCATGCCCTCCATGCCTCATCAATGACTTACATAATGCCCTCCATGCCTCTTAATTTCCCCTTCTTCCAATGCCATGATGAGGATAATTACAAACTTAATTCCAAAAATTGAATTAATCCTTAACCACACATCTCAATCTTGATATGGATGGTTCAAGTTGATTCTGATCAAATCCAAAAATCTACAAATAAGAGGCCTCACAACATTATTTCTAAGCTTAATTAGTGCAAATTTATAATGCAGGATTGGTTCTAAAAGCTTCAAGAAACTAGTTTTACCATGCCCAATTGATTCCAAGCCAAGTCAAGCCATAACCCAAAGGTGCCAAGGAGAAGAGGAGATAGCCAAGCCTCCTTTGATGAAGACTTCATGAGCACAAGCCAAGTAAGCCACTACTATAAAGGAATTTGGAGCATCCAAGGAAGGTGAAGGAATTCTTGTGTTTTTATTTCTTGCTTTCAAGTTGTGCTTGTCATTTGTGCTTGTTAACTAATCTCTCCCTAGTGTTTAGGCCTAGAGATGTTATGTTATTAGTGTGTTTATTTCATCTTGTTTTCATTTTGGAACTAACACCATACTAACCATCCTCTCTTGAGTCAAATTCATAGATCACATAATGGCATGCCTGGTGGGACAAGACACATCTCAAACCTAAGGGAGATCATTTTACAACTCTAAAATATCCATTTGGACCTTTAAAACTCTTACAAATTGATTTTCTAACTTTATATTGCCATTTCTTATTGCCACAGGTTTACACAATAACCGACATTGACAGGAAATAAAGACATTGGTTACTTGGCTTAACTGACATTGGTTAGCAAAATCGACATCAATTAGATCTCAGTTGGCCGTAACCGACATTGGTCATTGTGTTTTCTTAAAAACATAAACTCGAGAGCTATTTTAAAATGCTTGGTTTGGGGTCATATGGACTTTGTTTTGGATATATATATTTTTAAACCATGTGTTTTCTCTTAAATTTTCATAATTTGGAATTAGTTTAGCTTCAATTTTCATATGTTTTTTACAAAATTTGGAAAATGTATTTAAAATATTTCTAATCTAACATATTTTCTTTTGGGGTGATGCCTTAAGGGTAGACAGGTAACCAACGAATTTCAAATTTGATAAATCATGTTTTAGACCACATTTTGAATGATTTTAAAATGAATTAGGAACATTATTTTGGTGCTTAAAGTAAAATTTAATGTTCTTAAATAAGTGTTTTTATCATTAGTTTTCAAATTTACAACTAAGACCAAGGGGTCAAATGAACACCACCAAATATTTCATTTGGGCTTAAAATTGAACACACTTGTCATTTTTGTCTTCAATAGTTATTTGATCTAATTTGTTTTTGGAAAGAAGAGGGATTTTGTGTGTATGCTCTTCCATTTGTCCCTTACAGGGCACCCTTGGAATCAAAAGTTTCATTCCTATTACAAGTATCCTAGTCCAAGGCTTAGAAAGAAAGTCATCTAAAGCACTCCCCAAAAACTCATCAAAGTTTGGGCAACCTTGAAAATGAAATTAAAGTCTTTCTAATCTCATGCTTTATTTATTTTTTATGCATCTTGGATTGCGAGGGGGACTTCATGACCTCCCACAAGTTATTTAAGAAAGCTTTGACCCAAGGTTTCATCTCCTATCATTGACTTCATTTGGCTCCTTTAGAGTTGCACATGGAAAATAGTGGCACTTTAGACATCACACTACATTAAGTGAACAATAGGATGTAGTGGTTGAAAAAAGAACTAGACTTTTTTGTCAGGATCTTGCTCCACCACAACTAGAGCTCATATGATTACTTCTTGTATTAGCAACTAAACACGGAATTTAACTAGAATCAATAAAGTAACTAGAAATATGAAACAACACAGGAATTGAGAGACAATACACAATTGTATTAATAATCACTCAGAAGAATATACAATAAGGAAGATGCCACTTCTTCCTCCACCTCAAAGGCTCGCCACACCTCAAGACCTTCTTCCCTCTCTCTCTTGGTCACAACAATCAATTCTAGTATATAATTGATGTTCACCTCTCCAACCAGTCAGTAACACGCTGCCAGTTCACCAAGCACACAACCGTACTCCAAGTAGATCTCTCATGAACCTTCAACCTGCAATTCAATAGACCATACTCACAATTGTAGATCTCTCTACACCCATGAAGAACCCTTCTTCAACCAGTACCCCGATGGATCAGCTCCTTGACCTTGCAGACCTTGCAACTCTCCCTGATCAGACACTCTCAGCACCCCTTTGGAACTAGGAGGAGCTACACTAGCTCTCTCTAAAAGCTCTATGGCTTTCTAGCACACCCTTACAACACAGCCCATGAGTCCATATATAGATCTCATGCTTACAATAATTAGACTAACCTAATTACAATAATTAGACACGCAACTCAAGACCAAAAATAGCCTTTGCATGCAAACACTCGATTCAACAAACTAACTGTCTGTGGAACAAGTAGTTCTAACTACCACAAGCGACTGACGTCGGTCCCTGTCTGCTTGAAGTTGACCATCATCGACCGACATCCTGCGGATGTCGGTTGTCTTCCTGTCCATCATGCCGTCGTCGGTTTCCCTATGCACTACACCCTGCCGACGCCGATCTCCCTGGAACTCAGCAACCTCCTCCCTGTTTGCACCAGATGAAGCTTTTAGCTCCACAAACTAACATTTTTTGCAACAATCCAAGTGATATGGACCCAAAATTTGTGCTTTTTTTTGCATTGTTTCGCATGAAAGTCATTGTGTAATTGATTCTCCTATATCATTTGAAAACTTGTTATATTTTAGACAAATCCCCACTTTTCATGGAAGTAATTTTGGTGTAAGGTGCACCTCAAGGTCCATGTCATACTAATATCATTTGAGAGAAGGTGGGGTGTAAAATCCCTACTATATAATGTGCATTTACTTTTGGATGAACACTTAAAATCCTCTTAAATGATGTATATTGATAGATTCCAATAGTACCAAGCAACCTTATCAATTTAGGATCTAAGGGTGATTAATTAGTTAGTCTTGTCCTAGATTAAAGTCTTGTTTGGAGTTAAAATTTGGTGTAAACAAATAATCCCAAACCAAACACATGGTCCTCATTTTTCTTTGAACAAAGAGGCGTTATGTTGCCCATGTGAGATCATCAATTTGCCTTGTTTAAAGTTCATCAAAATATTGAGAGTCATATCATCCACTTTAGTGCAAGTATGCTACCCAATTGAGTCTAGACCTTGACCAAAGTTATTTAAGTCATTCACTTGTAATATAAACTTGGAATTACACCTTTACAAGTTCATAGGGTTGATGTGTTAAGTGGGTTCATCATTTGCACTAAACTTGAGGGAACTTAGGTTTAATTTCCAATTTGGGTTGAAGGTAGTTTAAGACTCATAATCATTGTCCTCACTTGATAGACTTAAGCCATTTTATGCTAAACACTTGCACTTTAAGTCTATATACCACAACATTTTGAGTTAAGAAAGGCATTGTTCTGCTATCAAAATTTTAGAAAAATGTCTTTGCCTTAGAGAGTCTTTGAAAAAAACCTTTTATCACACCTTTTGGGTATTATAGTGCCACTACACTGCCCAAATCATTTCAAACTTGTTTCATAGACCCTCTTACATAGAATTCCAAATTTATTCCTATGTTTTCAGACTAATCCAAGTGTACTTTTGTGATCCTTTGTCTAAAGCATAGTTATACTGTTCACCTTTGTCTAGCTTGTTTTTCAAAAACAACCAATATTTATACCATTATTTATGAGAAAATAAACTATTGCTAAAATGCCTTTTGCTTCATACCTTATACCTAGTTGATCAAGTTTATGACCAAGAATTGAATGCCTAGTTTTTGTTAGAAGTGTTTCAAATTCATTAGATTAAAACTTTCATCTATTTTCAAATTCTAGCTTTTTATGTCGTTTAGCCAAGAGTCCTTACATATGCCTTGTTTAAGCCTAGATTTTGATGCCATGTTTGGCCAAAAGACCTAGTAACTTTTAAATTCCTAGATTAGACTAATTTGAAATACTTCGACCTTAGATTTTGGCATTTCAATTTTTTGGTCCATTTACTTGCTTATATTTATGTGAATAGTGAAAAATTAGATATTTAATGCTAGTTTGTTCCTCAAAAATATTTTCATAAACCTTTTGATCCTTTTGACAAATCTAGACCAATTTGAAGGCATCATTTGTTTTAGATTATATCATTTTTAGAGTTTATAAAACTCTTTGACCTTTTATCACAAAGCATTGACTATGGATCCCAACATGTATTCCTACACTCATAGTGGACTCATGTATAATCTAGATACTAATAATGTATTTGCACAAGAATAAATGGTGCAAGACCCCTATGTGGGTAATATTGTTAATGATATAGATTTTTATCCCTCATATAATACTCAATCAGAGGCCCAAAGCCAAGATCCATTGGCTAACTATCTGGTTAACACACCACCTCACTTATAGCAATACCAAGAACAAACTACACAATACCTAGCTATAATACAAACAATGGATGAACCAATTCTTCAACAGTCATATTCTATTACTATAGCTTCCACATATGATCCATTTTTGTTTGAGCAATATTTGTCAGAGAAAAAAGATGAGATTTTGGTTAGAGCCATAGAGGTAGGGGCCAAGTTTATAGTAGGATTCCCCCATAAAAATTTACCAAGTCTAGTAAGAGTGCCCCACAATATCATTTACAATCAACAAGCTTCTTCTAGAAATCCTATGTCTCTAGTCCAAACAATGTATTAGGACCATAATATATCAAATCGAGGCAAAAACATCATGGAAGATGACTTTAACCAAATGCAAATAACATACCAAACTTACCTAAATTTAACACATGATTTCAATTATATGAACATGATAAGCCTCTTATTGACCTAGTACCTTTAATAGGAGTGTTGATAGAATTCACTGGAAAATAAAATCCAAGTCTTGACCCATTTGTACAAATTGCTCCAGTAGATAACTTGATGTATATACTAGTTATTAAAGAAGTGTCTCCAGCCTCTACACTGAGTACTAAGCCAAACATAGTAGATAACATGTAGATAGCATCCAATCCTAATCAAAGTGGTACTAATACATAAACAACTAGCCAACAACATGTGCTTATAGTTAATCCCATCAGCAAATCATCATACCAAGGAATAGGAGTTTTTACACACTAGCCTCAACCAACTACTTCCTCAAGTGTACAACCTATAGGATTAGATAATCAAACAATAGCTAATGTTATGCCTCAATGATATAATGTGATCAATCCTACTCCCTCTCAACAAATAGTGAGTACTATTCTACAAAAATAGACATAATCTAGTGTATCAATGCAATAGAGGATGAATACATTGCCACCTCAATCCCGGGCAACTAATGTACCACCTCGCCAGCTAACGATGAACATACCTCTTTAGTCACAGACTAATATGCCAATTTAAAACCATGCAATGAAGAATCAATAGCATGCAGATATTGGTCAGTGATAGATTCCAAATCTACAACATGCTTTCCCTTCTTCACAGGGATTCATGCAACACGGAGGTCCCAATGTTTCTCAAGTACCTACTAGATTTATGTTGGTTCAAAATGTGCCATAAATTCAAAGACAGGGTCTTGGTCCATAAGTTCCCACTCAACAGTAAGGTTTGATTAGTCGGTAACATGTCCCTTTTCAACCACAACAAGTATAGTATAGTTATATCCATCCACCCAAACCAATTTTCTCCCTCAAACTAATATCCCTTTTAGTTTCCTATCCCAAGAATTGCAATAGATGAAGGATGTAATTGCTACTATTTGGGTAGGGAAGCAGACTAAAAATTTCAAATTGGATGATGTGTGTTTATATCCATTCAATAGGGAGTATTTGCAGATACCATTTCCTCCAAGATATGAACTAGCCAAATTCAACAAATACAAAGGGAAAGGTGATCCTAAGGCCCATTTGACTGAATTCTTTGTTGTATTTCAACCAGTGGAATATAGTGACATATGCCTTTTGTTTTTGTTTCCAAGGAGCTTGGATGGACAAGCCTTGGAGTGGTTTTAAATTTTCCTAAGAATTCAGTAATGGACTTTGATGATCTTTTTGATAAATTTTTGCAACACTTTTCCTATAATCTCGAGCTTGAGATTTCAGTAGTAGACCTAACACAAGCAAAGAAAAAGGTTGGAGAGAGTTTTGAAATTTATTTATAGTGATGGAGAGCCCTTGTAATCCATTTCAAACATAGTTTACTAGATAAAGAATTAGCCACTGTGGTTACTAAAAATTTGCATAGTGAGATAGCTTACCATTTAGAACTACAATGTGCACATACGTTCAAATATATCATTAATAAACATTTATTGATAGAGTGGGCACTCATAAATAAAGGAGTCATCAAACTTAATTTTACTAATTTGGGAAATGGCCAACAACATCCTATTCAATCACAAGCAATGCAACTTGCATAGGCCAATAACCAAGAAAGACTGAAGTAATTCAATTGAAATAGGAATGTTGTGGGAATGAAGTAACTAAATCTTCTCATGTGTAAACTATATAAACCTCATTTTCACTACCTTTTTAGCTTACTCTTACCCATCAACCTATCCAACTAATGCCACAAGCACATTAACCAAAACCTACACAACAAATACAACAGTGTTTACCATTGCAAACCCTTCCTCCTAAGAGAACCATGCCTGTATGACATGTCTTTAGTGACCTAGGAGAGACCATTAAATCTATATTTCTCAATATTTATGCTTCTAATATGATTAGTTGGCTTATACCAAAGTATTATCCATAAGGAATTCCTTACCTTGATTGGTATCATCAAAATGAATTTTGTTACTATCATCGAGTCAATGGGCATAATTTATGAAGATGTCCAAATCAAGCATTTAATTGAAAATATATTGGAGAATGGGGAGATAACATTGGAAAATGGTACATCTACTTCCAATCAAACTCTTGTTATTTATCAAAACCCTTTTCCTTGGCATAATAATTAGTAACCGTAAAATAATCATCAATAATAACAATAATAATGGCCAGTGTAATAGCAAAATTAACAATATCAAAATCAACAGTCAAACCAATAGAATCGATAAAATCAATAAAAAAACCCACAAAGACAAAATAATAGATAGAACCAAGGTCAGAATGGTAATAACCAACAAAGCTACCATGTAGTTTTGCATGACTACAACAAGGTTATGGATCATATTATAGGGGGTAGCATTAATACCATCTCCATTAATCCTAGATCAAGCACTAACTAACTGAGACCATTACTAAACAATACTATCTAGCCAAAATATATGGATAATCCTTCTTTGACCTAGGAGTGCATACAGGTAAACTAGCAAACTAGAACTTCCACTTTTGGATCTTATAGCAATAACTTATTCTTACCATGTGACCACATGCAAGTGCACCGATAACCAAGACTTGTCCTATCTAGTCCCACATTATTTCCAATAGTAGTTAGTAATAATGGTCTAGTATTTAATCTTGATTGTGTAATCATAACTCAGAGGTTGAAGATTACTATCTTAAGCCCAAACCATCCACCATTTTGCCTATCATCCAACCAACTACTTAGCCTTAGAATAAACCATTCACTATTGACCAAGACAAGAAGTTTGATATTATGGAATAATTATAGAAGACACCAACACAAATTTCTGTTTTAGATTTATTGTGAACGTCAATAATCCACAAGAACATCTTGAATGTGTTTTTGACCCAATCCACTATTTCTAGTGACATATCCCCTAATAAATTTCAAGCTTTAGTTGGACACCTATCTCCAGCCCAACAAGTCACATTTAACCAAAGCGATATGTCTTCCCTTGGCCCACTCCATAATCATCCATTGTACATAGAATTTTATATAAGATGGCATAAAAGTGAAATGTGTCCTTATAGATGATGGATCTGGCCTCAACATAGTGTCCATAAAGCTCATCAAGATTCTTGGGTACACAATGATAGATCTCCAGCCAGAGATAATATATATCAAAGCTTATGATAATCAAGAAAGAGAATCACAAGGCACCATTAGTCTGTCATTTATCACTGGGCCTTTGACCCATGATACACTTTTCCATGTGCTTGATCTTGATTTATCATACAACATACTTCTAGGTAGGCCTTGGTTACATGAGATTCATGTAGTCCCATCAACATTGTACCAATGTATCAAGTTTTCTCACTTAGGGATGGAGGTGAATATTCTAGGAGATTTACACACATATGAACACTGTAAGTATCTTGAGATTGAATTTCAAAGCTATAATTATCAGTATAGAATGAATCCAAGTTCTAAGTAGAATAAAGGAAAGGCTATACTTATTATTCCTTCACCAGATAATTTTGTAGATCCTAATACCTTGGATTCCATTTCCCACATGCCACCTCTTGAAGCTTCTAATAATTTCATGATTTCAAATAATGGATCAGGAGAGTATGTGACTCATGATAAATTTCATATTGTCAATCTTCCTTAGAATCCAAAAACCTTTGGATGACCTAAAGTCACCCCACATAGGAATTGGCAACAAAAGAATAAAGATAAGGGACTTATCACATTTTTACTATCATCTAGCCTAAAACCTAACCCTCTTGAAGGAGATGAATCATGGTTATATAATGATAACTAGGATAATTATTATAAAATTACAAAGTATCATATTCCCAATAGGATCATGGAGTGTTAAAAATATGAAGGAAGAGGCCTTGGACTGAATCAGCAAGGAACCATTGAGCCAATTTCCATGACCAAGTATGAAAGACATTATGGACTTAGATTTAAATAGCCTGAGGGTGACCCCACATATCTTATTCAAACTCCATCACCAATGACTTGTGATGATGATGCTGATAGAGAAGCAAAGTTTGATCATAGCCTCACCTTTGATGACCTAGTTGAAACCAACTTATTTGATAACAATACCATTTATACCCTTACCCTAGTCATTCATCGTAACCCTTTGCCATTATATTATCTCCAACTGATAGATTGGGACCAACAAGAATCCTATCTACTAATTGATGAGTTCTAAAATGATGAGACATTCTATGATTTCTTAGGCCTTAGAGAATGTTTTGTTGGGAGATCACAAATCAAGATTTTCAATCACATTAGATCTTGCAGGCTATTTTGGAGAGTAAGTAAACATCCTTAGCCAAAAACAAATAAATAAAACATTGAGGTCCCAAAGTGAAAACCTCTTTGAGGTGATTTCTAACCAAGTAAAAAGCAAAGATAAAGCCCAATCTAATGGGAAAAATCTATTTCATGTGCCATTAGATGGCGGTGTTCATTCTTATTTAAATTTAGACAAGGAGACCATGAATGACAAACGTGCTTATAGATCGAAGTTCAGTTTTGAGCAACAAGTATTTGATCAAATTATTCAAGAATTTCTAATTATTTTTGTCACATGGCCAAATCTCTCATTAGGGGATTTAGATTCATCATTCCTAGGAGAAGCTAAAGAGCACGTCCTAACAGAGGACCCTGACATAATCCAACAGTTCAAATCATTGCCTACTATCCTAGAAGATGGTTCAACCCTTCTAGTCAAAGATATAACAGAGGTAAAAATCAAGACTTCATCAAACCTAAAATGTATAAAATTAGGTGCATCCTTCACTGAGGAGGATCGTGACATCTTTATAGCTTTGTTGAGAGAATTTGTAGATATCTTTGCATGGGCCTATTTTGACATGCCAAGTCTAGATCCCACCTTGGTTCTGCACCACCTTGTGGTTAATGCCAAACTAATAAAACAAAAGTTGTGTAAGATGCATCCTTGTATTGTTGTATTGGTAAAGAAAGAATTGGAAAAACTCTTAGAAGTCAGATGTATCTGATCAATTGACCACTCGAAATGGATCTCTAATGTGGTCCCTGTAAGCAAAAATCCTAAAGGGATTAGAATTTGTACTTATTTTTGTGACATCAACAAAGCTTGTCCTAAAGATGATTTTCCATTGCCTAATATCAACATGATCATTGATTCCATGGTAGATTATGAAATGCTTTCACTCATAGATGGATTTTTAGGATACAATCATATCAAATTCATGCCAAAAAATTAGCATAAAACAACATTCACCACTCCATGAGGAACATTTAGCTATCAGGTGACGCCATTTGCCCTCAAGAATGATATATTCACATATCAAAGGGCCATGACTATCATATTCCATGATATGATGCATGATATCATTAAATACTATATCGATGACATACTAGGAAAATCCAAAATTAGAGCTGACCACCCAGCAATGTTGTGTAAGATATTTGAAAGATTATGAGAGTACAAAGTCAAAATCAATCCAAATAAATATGTGTTTGGTGTCACTTCAGGAAAATTATTTGGCTTCATCATGTCTTGTAGAGGTATTGAATTCAATCCAACTAAATTCCATGCTATAACCAAGATGCCACCACCAACCAATTTAAAGCACCTCCATAGTTTGTAGGGTAAGATCCAGTCAATCCAACACTTCATCTCTTAGTTATCAAACAAGTTCCATCCATTTATGCACATTTTAAAGAAAAGATTTGCATTTCACTGGGATGATCACTTATAAATAGGTTTTCAACAACTCAAACATTATCTTATCAATCTTCTTATTTTATTACCTCCTATGCCAGGAAAGCCATTCTTGTTATACCTATCAGCTACCAATTATGATCTAGGAGCACTCTTGGCTCAACATGATGACAATGGAAAGGATCATGTTGTTTACTACCTAGTATTTACCTTGGTTACATATGAACATAACTATGCACTTGTTGAAAAAACTTATCTAGCCATGGTTTTCATATCTAAAATAATGTGCCATTACATATTAAATAATAAAACCATGGTCATTTCAAAATTAAATCCACTCAAGTATATACTATATAAAATAGCTTTGCAAGGTAGAATGGCTAAATGGATCATTCTTCTTAGTGATTTTGACATAGAGTATGCCAATCAAAAAGCAATCAAAAGACAAATTCTTGTAGATTAACTTGTTGAAGCACCTCTCATGGACACACAGCCACTCAAGTTTCAATTTCTTGATGAATCCATCATGACCATTATTGATATAACCCTTGAGATGTATCCCTAAAAACTATATTTTGATGATTCATTCACTACACATGGATTGAGAGTAGACTTATTATTTATTACACCATAGGGGGATCTAATCTCTAAATCATTCAAAATCAACTTTCCTTATATAAACAACACGGAAAAGTATGAAGCACTTGTTGTAGGACTTTGACAAGTAGTGCATTGGAATATATCTCATCTCTAAGTTTGTGGTGATTCTCAGTTAATCATCAATCAGGTTACAAGTCATTTCTAGACCAAAGATGATAAGCTAGTTCCATATAAAATCCATGGTCGACACTCTTAAATAATAAATTGCCAACATTTAGTTTGAGCATATACTGAGAGCTAGTAACAGGATGGTATATGCCATAGCTACTATTGGTTCTCTGATTCGATAAATAGATAAATCTAGATAATATCAATTCTTCATCAAGAATTTGTCAACACCAATTCATGAACCTTCACTCATTACCATGATTTGTGATACTATTGGTCCTAATTCTATCTGGTACTCAAACCTTTATAACTACCTTTATGACTAAGTTATACCACCTAACCTCTCTCAAAAACAAATCAAATCCTTCATTCATCATTTCACTCATTAACTCTACTTGGATCCACCCTTTACCATCATATTTTTTATGGAACTTTGCTTCACTGTTTAACTTCGACAGAGTCTACATTACCATTAAGAGAAGTTCATGAAGGAGTACGTGGAACCCATTCTAATGGGGTAGTCCTTTCCAAAAATATCTTTTATACTAGTTATTATTGGTCCATAATGGATGTAGATGTCATTGCATATGTAAAAAATTGTGACAAATGTCAATGGCATATTAATCTGATTCATGCCCCAGCAAAAACTATAAAATTGATGTTAACACCATGGTAATTTTATACATGGGGACTTGACCTCATTGGTAAGATTAACCCCACTTTCTCTGATGGCCATAAACATATCTTTATCACCACTAAATATTTCATTAAGTGGGTTGAATCTATACCCCTCACGTGACTAGAAAGCAAATTTCTAAATTCATCTTCAACCTTCTCATCTGCCGCTACAGTATTCCTTTTGACATTATATCTGATAATGGAGGATAATTTAAGAATAAGGATGTAGACCAGCTATGTACTAAATATAATATCACATAACATTTTTCTACAACATATTACCCTCAAGGTAATAGCCAAGTTGAGGCATCCAACAAAACCATTGTCAATATTCTCAAAAAGATTGTCAATGAGGTCAGTCATGATTGGCACCTCTAGATATTCCTAACCCTTTGGGCATACCATACCAATCATTTTACCCCCACAAGAGCCACTCCATACTCACTTTTTTATGGTACTAAATCCATCCTTCTCATTGAGGTCAAATTTCTTCACTACACATCTCTTTTAAGCATGCCCTAGATGATCATGACTATCAAGTAGCTCACCTACAAGAGCTAGATCTAATGGATGAGAAACACACACTCATGCTCAATAATCTTTAAACATATCAAAAATAACTCAAAGGTTGTTGTAAATATTGTCATTGATGTCAAAAGTCTAGCATTATTGGTGATAAAGGCCCCATTGCATTTAATGATGTTTGTAATAGTTATATCTTGGCTAATGTGAGTTAATATTTACTTAATATGAACGAATATATTTTCGGTTACATATGAGACAAAAGAAGGGCCCATGGAGAAGTCAAAGAGCCATAGGGTAAAGACAAAAGAAGGATGGGATGCATTTTCCCATGAAGAGTCATCTTGGGAAATTCCAGGAGTCACTAAGTGAAGACAAAAGAGGAAGGGTGCAATTTCTCATGAAGGAACACTTTGAGGAATACGAAAAGTCACCAAGATAAGGACAAAAGAGGGAAGGATGTTTTTGCTCATGAAGGGTCACCACATGACTTTTCAAAGGCAAGGATATGAAGGGTCATACAAGTTTGGTGCCATTTTCCATGAGGATTGAAGGGTCACAAAGGGGGAAGGCCAAAGGTCATTTGGAAAGCTATAAATAAAGGCTTGAGAAGCCATTTGTAATATGAGATATAGAGGTTGATTTGATATTGTAATATCTAGCTTAGAAGAGCAATTGTGAGAGATTAATATGATTTGTATTTGTTATATCTATCTTAGAAGAGCAAAGGTGAGAGAGAGGAAAGAGATGTTGTAATGAACTATCATTTGTTGAGATAGCAACATTGAGAGATAGTTGGGTGGTATACATAAAGAGGTTGGTGCTCATGTGGATTGGTGCTCACAAATATTTTTTGGGTTGGTGCTCAGCAAAGGGGTTGGTGCTCCTGTGGGTTGGTGCTTGGCGAAGGGGTCAGTGCTCATGTATAGTTGTTGGGTTGGTGCTTAGCAAAGGGGTTGGTGCTCCTGTGGGTTGGTGTTCATGAATAGTTATTGGGTTGGTGCTCAGCAAAGGGGTTGGTGCTCCTACAAGTTGGTACTTGTGAATATTTTTTGGGTTGGTGCTCATTCATATACTTTAGATTGTTCTCCATGGTTTTTCCCACATTGGGTTTCCACGTTATATCTGGTGTCTCTCTCTATCTTGTGTGGTGTTTATTGTTTGAGTTTTATTACATATCTTGAATGTTTGATTAAGTGGAATTTGGTTAAGGGAAAATTTTATAAGATATATAATATACTGATTCACCCCCCCTCTCAGTATATCCCATGCTTAACAAAGTCCACTATAATTGATGTGTCAAGTATAGAACATTTGAAGTTGATGATCTTGTTCTTAAAGAAAACTAAAAGAATACCATGACTGATAAAAAGCATAAAGGAAAATTCAAACCATACTAGATAGGGCCTTACATAATCACTACAAATTATGGATCAAAAGCGTACAAGCTTACCACACCAAATAAGAGGAACTTCTAGATTCAATGATTATTATTCATCTCAAGTGGTACTATGCTTGAGCACTAAGGTGTATTTTCTGTAAGGACCATTTTAGTTATGCCTTTTTGTCACTATTCTTCTTTGTACAAATACCATCTTTATCTATCCTCTTTGCCATATCCACGTTCCATTTTTGACCTACCAAACCCATGTGTTCTATAGCCTAGTCCATTCAACCTTGGTTTTTACCATTTGTTACACATTTTTAACATCAAGGTATTTGATTAGTTTTATCAGTCAGTTTCAGTACTTCAGGTAGAGATCATATTTTGGGACAGTGTGACAGAAGTTTCAGTAGTTGCATCCTTCATTTGATTATTCTTTCTCACCACCAGTCTTGCTACTAATTATAATCACCTTTGGGAAAATTAGTACCTTTGATCTATGTCGTTGTGTCCTAATTATAACCACCTATGGCAAAACTAGGGGCAACATTAAGATTTGACATACCAACTTGCCACTTCTTATGTCATACTATGCCTTTTTACCAATTATGCCTATTTTGTTTGAATTGATTGTTGCACTAGTTGAATTCTTCCACTATAAGGGCAAAACTATAGTGACTTGAGGTCCTACTCTGGGACTATGTAGGCAATAATTAATACTTGTTGAGGTCAACTCAATCACCATCTAAGACACATTCTCACCATTTTGTGATCAACCTAAGCCATGTTCTTGCCCTTTTATGAGCAACCTTAGCCATTCTCTCATCATTTTATGAGAAACCTAAGAAACACTCTCACTATTTTGTGAGCTTGGACCATTTAGTGTCTCATCATTCTCGATTGAGTTGAGACACTCTAAAACACTTCCAAAAACATTTTTAAAATCATTAGAAAAAGAACAAAAAACATTGACCACTTATTTGCCTTAAATATTATGGGAACCCTTACTAAGTTACAAGCAAATCACTTGTCACTTAGTTTCATCATCCTTTTTGGCCTTTTTCTCTCAAGCACTTTTCATTTTGCAAAACTATTCCTATTCTTCTATCACATTCATTCTATTTGTTTTCCTCAGTTATCACATTCTTCTCATTCCCTTTGAGAACTACATTTGGCCTAAAAAAATTTATTGGATATTACATCTATAGAACTATGTAGGTAGTATCCACTTGCCTAGTGCATATGGATCCAACTTGGCCACCCCTTTCCTTTTTCTTCTATTCCCCCATTTTGTTTATTTGTTAAGTTGTCACCTATTTTCTAGGGGCAATGTTCGTAGGGTTTCTATTACATTATTTGTTTGTTTTTGCTTATTTTTATTTGATTGTCTACCTATTTATTTTCTTTTAGCATGGTCACCTTAATTTAGTTTGTGTGTGTCCATTGTGTAATTCTTTGTCCACACTTATACTCGAATCCATCCATATTCATATTCTTACATTGTCATTATGGTCTCTATGATTGGTGCATTATTTTATATTGAGAATTGGATTATGGGAGTCAGTCCTCATGCATATTTCAACCAACTCCTCATGATGTTATACCATGATGCCTATCGATATGTGCTACAACAAACCTCAGCTTCATAAAGTCTATTCAAGAATGGTGGTATCTCTTTAGCACTGACATCTTGATTCTTTCCTAAGCATATCCCAAATAGAGTAATTAATTATGAAATAATTTTAACCTTTATTAGTCGAATGAGCATGTCCCTACTAGTAGGTTGTTCCAATTCATCATTACCCTCTATGTTAAGTTATCATCATCCTCGACCAAGTTTATCATATTTTCCATAATCAGGTTCAAATGATTATAACTGCCTATGGTCAAATCATTGCACACCATCCCACCTACATTTCTCAATGATTATAACCACCTTTAGGAAAATCATTGTGTTGTCACCACTTTACCTTTTCTACCTATACAAGGGCATGTTGTTATCTTTTTTGTCTATCCTAACTAGGGGAACTCCATCTTCTTAATGATTATAACCGCCTTTGGGCAAATCATTATGTTATCATACCATATTGCCACTATTAGGGTACAATGTTTATAACTACCTTTGGGTAAACCATTGTGCACCATCCCACTTGCATTCTCAATGATTTTGACTACTTTTTCAATATCATTATTTTTTCAACCCATCATCTTTCCTTTCTTTGGTCCGCTCATTTCACTTCTTTATTTTCAAGAGACCATTTGCCAACTTGCTTATGCCAACTGTTCCCTCGAGGGGGCATCATATAATTAGTTTATCATCATTATAATTGTAGGCATACAAGACCTTTTCATTATTTGAGAATATGTTAATGTGCCTATAGCTTGTAATGCTTTCCCAAATAAGGGCAAATTGTAGACACTTAAAATTGGTCATTGATAACCTCCAATCAGGATTTTGACCAATTTCTACTTGAAATGCACAATTTGGCCTAAAAACACTAAAACATGTTAAATAATGTTAAAATGACATATTCAAGTGCCGATTTTGGCTAGGGTATCCCTAACTGGGGTAATGCAATTTATGGGCTAGCTAACTTTGATCGGTTCATTTCGAGTCAAAATGGCAAAATTGCACTTGGGTGCTCTGGATTGCTCTTCCCTATCAAATATTTTACACAAGACATGTGCCTTTGTTATTTTTTATTAGAAACATCCTAAATGGGAATATGGTTCTAATTCATTTGACATCACATTCCAATTCTATTCTAATTAAATTTTGGACCAATAATAAGACATTCTGATCAATTTGGGTAATTTGTACATAAAGTGCTTAATCATGCTTAAGAGCTAATTAACCCAAATCAAAGCATAATTAATAATTCCATGGAAAATTATTGAATATTTATTTTTACAAATAAATATTGAATATCTGCATCATCAAATGACCACATTTCTTGGGAAGATATCCCTAGGCCATAAATGCCACAAAATATCAAGATTCATGCCCTCCATGCCTCATCAATGACTTCCATATGCCTTCCATGCCTCTTAATTTCCCCTTCTTCTAATTCCATGATGAGGATAATTACAAACTTAATTCCAAAAATTGAATTAATCCTTAACCACACATCTTAATTTTGAGATGGATAGTTTAAGTTGATTCTGATCAAAACCAAAAATCTATAAATAGGAGGCCTCACAACATCATTTTTAAGCTTAATTAGTGCAAAGTTATAATGCATAATTGGTTCTAAAAGCTTTAATAAACTAGTTTTACCATGCCAAATTGATTCCAATCCAAGTTAAGCCATAAGCCAAAGGTGCCAAGGAGAAGAAGAGATAGCCAAGCCTCCTTTGATGAAGACTTCATGAGCACAAGCCGAGCAAGCCACTACTACAAAGGCATTTGGAGTATCCAAGGAAGGTGAAGTAATTCTTATGTTTTTAATCCTTGATTTCTAGTTGTGTTTGTTAAATAATCTCTTCTTAGTGTCTAGGCCTAGATATGTTATTCTATTAGTGTGTTTATTTCATCTCATTTTCATTTTGGAACTAACACCATACTAATCATCCTCTCTTGAGTCAAATTCTTATATCACATGTACATGATCTGATGTGTAATCATAGGGAGGAGTAGGGTCACAAGATGTATTATTACATATGTATGTATCTCCAAGAATCTTAATATAACCATCAATGTTTGGCAAGGTAGTAAAATAAACCACTAAGAGGGTAGAAGGCTCAGCGGTTATATGTTCTATAGGAGATCTATATTTCCTATCCAAATTTTTGACTTGCACCAGGCTATAAACAAACTTGTAAACCAAGTTTGGGATAGTATAAATGAGCACACAAAGTACACAAGAACATCTAGGGGATCTAACCATATTAAAGTAGCTAAATGTATACTATGTATTACATAAATAATATGAAATCAACAGTAATAAATGAAATGAGATAACCAATGATATGTAAATCTTGAAACTAAGGCACTTTGAGGCCAACTGAAAGATGATTTAAGAAACAAATAAATTTTCAAGCAAGGTTTCAAGAGCATGCCTATTCTAGATTTGAGTGACCTTTCCAAAGAAATACTACTATTTTCTATTAATGCAATATTTCTAGTTTTAACAAGAGAGAGAAAGAGGGTTTGCACAAGTTTATTAGTTTATTTTGAGCATATGTAATCCTACCATATAATGAGACAGGTTTCCAATGAAATAATAACATGTAATGGTAAATATTTCAAGAAATGAAGATATATTTTAACTAAATTTAAATGCATAAACTTCAAAAACTATTTTAAATCATGCACAAAATAACTAATTTGCTAAAACCAAAAAAAAACCCTAGCATGTATACTACTATAAATAAACAAAGAGTTTCACTTTGTAAAGCAAATTTCCCTCATATCAAACTCAATAGAGATGTGTAGACTTTCTACCAACTGATTATCCAAGCTAGGAGGCAAGAGAGGAAGAAGATCAACCTATGTATAGGCTGAGTCTAGACCAAGAGCCAAAAACTATGGAAGAGATGAAGAAGAAGCCACCAATATATGAGAGCTAATGCAAAGATCATAAATGATAGGTGAAATGGAGTCTTAAGGAGGCAATGAGTAGTCCAAAATCTTCAAGAACACTATCAATAACAAATAGAATCACCAATAGAAGTAGTAGTAGAGTAGGGCATCCCTTTTCACAAAGAAAGAAATTTTGCCAAGCAAGAATCAAGAGAGATTCGAGGAGATAGCCAAGCTTTCAATATGAATGATCAATGGAGATGATAAAAGTAGAAATGCAAAAAAAGTGGAGTCAAAGTGAATGGATACTATGAATTAATGATGAAAAACTAATATAATTTAGCCCTAATCCACCAAACTTCAAGAAACTAGTCATTTTTTAGTCATTTGGATTCATTTAGGACACTTTTTCATGTGTTCTACCTAGGTCATGGATTTTTTGAAGGAAATGTGTGGCCTAGGTCATGGGTTTCCTCTCTAAGCCATGGCCTAGGTCAAATAGGGGCCCAAACAAGTCAACAATCTCTTGAATGGGTTTTGGGGGGTCCTAAGAGAGTCTATTTGGCATGAGAAAGGGTTGAGATGGACTGAAGATCCATGGGGGATGATAATATCATGTGATAAGGGGTCCAAGCAAGTGGCCTATGACTCTAAGTGGGATAACTAGGGTTGGTAGTCTGTACATGTGTTAATGTGTAATCATAGGGAGGATTAGGGTCATGGAAAGTATGATTACACATTTCATAATGGCTCTTATCTTTTTTGAATCTATTGAGATACCATCCATAGAGATAATATGTCCCAAATATTGTACTCTCTCATATAAAAATGTGTACTTAGACAACTTTCCATATAGTTTATGATTCTATAACCATTTTAGAACTAGTTCTAGATAATGAAGGTGTTCCTCTTCATTCATAGAGCATATAAGAATGTCATCAAAGAAATATTTTTAAAAAATGATCAAGATAATCTCTGAACACACTGTTCATGAGATTCATGAATGTTATTAGAGCATTGGTCGACCCAAATGGTAACACTATTAACTCATAGTGTCTGTAATAAGTTCATAATGTTATCTTTGAACTATCCTCATCCCTTATCTTAAGTTGATGGTATCATGTTCTAAGATCAATCTTAGAAAATACTATTGTTTCCCATATTTGATAGAAAAAATCATCTATATGATGTAGCAGATATATTTTTTTGATAGTTGCCTTGTTCAACATTCTATAGTCAATGTAAAATCAAAGAGTACCATTTTTCTTCTTGACAAAGATAACTAGTGTACCCCATGGTGACATACTTGACCTGGTTAACCCCTTTACTAACATTTTTTGGAGTTGAGCCTTCAATTCAACTAACTCAATGGTTGTCATCCTATATGGTGCCTTAGACTATGGTTTTGAACTAGGTATGATATTGATATAGAAACGAAACTCACATCTAGGAGGCAATCTTGGAAATTCTTCTAGAAACGCATCATGAAATTTTTTAAATAATAGATGATCTTTGAGATATGGCTCCTTAGGTTCCTCCATTTCACTTATCTTGATGATAAATGTTTGGCACCTTTTTCTTTGTGCCCTCTTGAGTTACACTACAAAATTCTACCTAAGCCTCAACTCTCTTTTCTCACCCTAGATTTCTGTTTGATTTACAAAATCATCTAGACACTCAACCTTTTTCAAGTAGCAGTCAACCTTGGCCTTGTGTTTTTCAAGCCAGTTGACTCCTAATATCATATCATATGACCCTAGTAATGATATATATAAATCCACTATTGTTGTGAATTCGAACAACCTAATCTCTGCTTCAACTAAACACTTATCAACCATGACTTTTGATTCATTCCCATATTATACTAACCATGCATTACCATTACTTTAGCTCTTCTAGATAACTTACTAAGCATTTTAGGAGATATAAAACATTATGTATCTCCTATATTTATTAAAATGGAAACTGGATGTTCAAATAAATTACTTGATAATTCTATGGGTAATGTTTGAAATTTGGCTTAATAATTATTAATTTCTACATGAATACACTGATAAAAACCACCCTACTATGAAATAGGACCTTTTCTCTTTGACTAATCCTGAGTGCAGTCACAAGCATAATGGTCATCTTCGTAAATAAAACAACTTCTAGGTGGTCATTTCCTATCAATCTATTAGTTTTCCTTGAAACTGCCTTTGGAAACATTGCTCAATTTCTTATTGCCTAAACCATTATTAAATTTGGCATTCTCATTTTTGAACTACTTATTGTAATCTTCACTCCTTTGTTTCCATTTCTTCTTTTTGAAATTTGACTTAAAATTTCCAAAGTTTTTCTTGAACTTGTCCCTGACATGTGCAAGAGACTTCATCTTATGTTCATGTTTTACTTCTTTCTTAAAGACTTGGTCCATGATATAAGGTCCATGGACATCCACCTCTCCATCAATTTGGGGTCTCAATCTCATGATAAAAAGTTTTATCCTAAACCTCTCATCTCCCTAGTACTAAGGTATGTAATTCAATATTTTGGTGAACTACTCCCAGTACTCATTCATCGATAAGTCTCCCTACTTCATATTCTAGAAATCTATGAGCTTCTAATTAAAATAAAGTTGTGGAAGCCACTGTGACCTAAACAAAGTCACAAACAAATTTCAAGTAGTGGTGGTTGAGTTAAGATTCATTTCTAACCTCTTATTGTCCCACCACATAGCTTCCTCACCAACCAACTTGTATGCTCCCCATACTACTTTAGTGACTTTGAAGTAGTTTAAAATCTCAAAATACTTCTCTATCATAGTCAATCATGCTTCAAATCCATCACCTAGAATAGTTCTATCAAACTTGGGTGGTTTCACCTTCTTCATATCTCTATCCAACTCTATAGCTACCTAAGATCTTACATCCTGAGGGTTTTCCTACTCAATGAGGTGATCTTCAATTTCATCTAGATGTTCTTCCTCTTCATGGACATGAATTATCTGCTTCAAGACTATAATATGGTCCCTAGTTTTATTCATGGCTACGAGAATATGATCCATCTTTGTTGCTTGCTTAGTGGAAAATTGACTAGGATCAAATGAAGGGTTACTATCATTGACATTTGACAGACCCTCTCTATATACTCTCACTTTCACCATCCTCATTTCTATCAATAGAAAGATATGAAAATGTTAGTGGACTCATTAGGTCCTAAATTTTGAGTTGTAGCTCTGATACCACATGTAACATGCCCAATGGGATCTATCTATAAATATGTGATTTTTTAAATTTAAAATAACATATAATTTCGTTAGAATACACAATGATAGTATACTTAAAAATTATATAAAATACTCTAAGTGTGATAACTGTAAATGAAACATGTGATATCATACAGCACTGATCACTATCATCATAAGAAACACATCATAATTGAATATAAAAAGTAATTATAAATATCTAGCCATGGTTGGTACAACCATGCAACCACTACTATTAATGTACAATAAGTAATTATAGTTCATCATAAGAATTTTTTAATAATAAATATAATACAATGTACATATATAATATACATGTCTCCATGCAACATAAGTTCCCTAAACTTTAATATATGTGGCAGTCTCAATTATCATCTCCAAGAAAGTACTATTGTGGGGAGGGAGAGCATCATTTGATTTCTTTTCCACACCAACCATGGACCATCGATCCCCTACACAAATCCCATTAGAGAATAGCCCTCCCTTCACATATGAGTAGATAGTGATGGCATGGGAATCCAGAATGATAAGATAGTACCCATGTGTTGTATGATTTCTAAAACTAAACATGTAGTGTATCATAAATAATCTCATTCTAATAAAGATATCACACAAACATGTAAATCATACCCATAAAATGATAATATCTCACTAACATTACTTTGGCCAAAGTTTTCAATAAATAATGATCTAAAGGATTAGTCAATTTCATACACACCACTTGATCAAATTACCTTCATCTAGCATTATGATACTAGTAAGCTAATAAAATCCATCTCACTACGTTCACAGTATCAGCAATGCAAGATTTAGTTAGCATAGTATGACCAATATATTCAAATAGATTACCTTCTACTAGCAATCAAAAATATGCTAAGCATAGGAATAATCTAAATATATACATTTATTCCATCAAACATATGAATAATCTCACAATATTATCTATCACATAAATAATAGAAATAATAAATATAATTTATAACATATGGATATAATATACATCCAACTGCAATCTCTAATTACTATAAGTAGTTTCCAAATATAATGCACCTTATGATAACCCATATTATCATAGTCTAGTGTTCTTAAGCACAACTACTAAATACCATAACTAGTCATAATAAAGATATATATCAATGAAAACATAAGCTTATGTTTAAATAACTAGTTATAACAAAAGAAGTCTCAGTTCTCACACACATAATATTCCATTCTAGCATTTGTTATACTTTTAGGGGGGTTGTATGCATGCATAAAAAAAGTTATACTATACATAAAACTATGATATTATTTTGAACCACTAAGAGAACTATAATTATAGGTACACACCATGATGTACATATATAAGCTATTAGGCATATGTATACCTATATTCTCTTTAATCATACTATTAATTAATCCATTAATATGTAGCTTGTTATAGTATTATATCCCCACTATGTATTTTATTTAACATGCTACATATGATAAGTGATCTCATGCATATCATAAAGCTTATCATAAAATAATGAAAGACTACATTTGAGATTTATATGCTTCACATGCTTTATCAAGTCTGTTTTATGATTTTTGATATACTATAACTACCTATATGTGAGTATAAAGAAACTTAATCATATTAATAACTATATGATAAACCACAAGTCATATGCCCATAAACTTAGTTCAAAGCTTCTATAGTATCCATAACATTATGAGTTCTATAGATTAGAGAATATAAATTATCCTTACTCATAAATATAAGAATAGGTAGAGACATGGTATATTTATTGTTATATTTAATAACTATGATAACATCTTTCCTTTTCCTTTTTTTAGCATAATCACCATTCTTACATTCTCATATTATATTATAGGGACAAAGTGTTAACCTCTACTAAAACATTAGTGTTTAGAAAGTTATGAATTCAAAACCTAAACTATAAGCAATCTGTTGTTTATCCATTGACCTAGAATGATCCACTAAGCTCTATTTTATGTTGAGTTTGTTAAGATCATTATTACAATGTTTATGCCATATTAATGTTATTAATATCTACCTAGTTTTAATATAAGACAAATCCCCCATTCAGAACTATACAGATATAAGATATATTATGGTGCCATAATCACATCTACATTCTTCCAGTTTTAAGATGCTCTATTTATGTGGAAACTCAAGTTTATCATTGTTCACTACTACATAACTATACTTGGATCACCCAAGTTGCTTAGCAAGGAAAAATAACACAGTCTGTCAATTGCATGAGTACCAACGTATTCACTCTGTTAAAGTGGTTTACTTCATTATATATATAATCTCTATTAAATTTAGGTTATTTTAATATATATGGAAACTTATTTATTTTTAACATAACCTCCTCAAAATCCAATGACTAGGCATTATATGAATCTATCAATATGTTTTCTGGTGTATCTCTTGTATAAAATCTGACTTAAACTACCTGGTGCGCTATATATAGAGACTTATATTTCTAAAAATAATTCATTGATATGTAATTCTTCATCATATAAATATATAAATTATTATATAGCCTTCCTACTAACATAATAGATCACACAACTCAGATTTATAATTGTGTTACTAATATTCATAGATTACATATTGTTGATATAATATATACATTTGTATATATGTTGAAAAACATATATCACAAATAATTCTTTGATAGTAATATTACATCCTCCATTAGTTGATATTAATAGCATAGCTAATAATTTGTTTTGTTCACTGAATATTATATCTCTCTACTCATTGTATTTTTCTTCTATAAGTGGATTGACCTATATGTTAAGTCACCCTATATATTGGGTTTCATTTAAACATGTATACAAGTTTTTATTTATATAACTCATAAGCATATATATGTAGATAAATTTCAACCAAAAATTCAACATGAACACACAAAAGAAACTAGTTAAATTTCCTACTTAGAACTGCATTGTTGTTCAAGCTTGTTTGACTTCTCTTTCTCTTCCAATCTCCCTTCCACTGTGTTGCCTTCTATTTTTCCTGTCTACTATGCCCCTTTTAATCTTTTATGAAATTTCATGAATAGGATGTAGTTTTTTTTTTTTTCTTTTTATATTTATCCCTTTTATTTTTTGTTTTTCTTTATTTTAGTCAATATTTTTCTTTTTTCTTTTTCCTAAATTTAAACCTTTCTATCTTCTCTTTATTTTAAAAAAAATCTTCTTTTTTTTCCTCCTAAATGTTGATTATCATATTTTATTCATTTTATCATTAATTAAAAAAATCAATATGTTCACTAATTAAATTATCACTTCAAGTGTCATAATGACTTAATGATAAATTTATTAGTCAATAAATTCAAACTTTCTCTAATTATGAAAATCAAAAAACATTAATGGACATACACACATATCATGCAAGATGAATTCCATATTACCATTTAAACTATGTTATCAACCATGTGTAATCAATTATCTAATGCAAACAGTATCAAAAAATACTATGCTAACCATTCCACTATGCATATAAAAAGTATTACAAATGTGGTATGTAGAGGGTTCTAGTTAATTTTTCTATCATCCCCCAACAACTCCATGTATGTCACCCTCTCTGATGATGCTCTCCCTTCATCATGATCTGAGGGATGAGTTCTCCTACATCAAACTCAAAATAAGTAGGTAGTTATACCATAACATCATGATATACATACATCATAAAATATAATTAAAATAACAAATCAACATGATCATGCTATAATAATATATACTATAGCTAACTCATAGCAATGTAATCATGTAACCTAAGCAATATCCAACTTTCCCATAACAACATATATATCAAAGCTTAGGTAATAAATACCAAAATAAATTATCAACTATAAATATCCATAGATAATCAAGTAAGTTTTCTTAGCAAAGAATCAAGATGTAACATCCTTCCCCCTAAAGCTAGTCATCGCCCCAGATGACTCTTATTCAAAAAGTTCTGAATTAAAAACATTGTTCAATAGAAAAATAACATAATATAAAGTATCAAATCAAGAAAATAACTATGGAAATTATGTGTAGAACTCATCATAGTCCTCCTAAGTAGCATTATCCTCAAGTATTGGTCTCATAGGACCTTGCCTATAATATCTCTCTATTACACAAATAAATTTTATGAGTGTCAATTACTCTGATTGGTTCTACCATGACCACCCTAGGATCCAAAACTTGCAAAGCATTCCAATTCAACACATGTGTAGGATCAGTTATATACTTTTTAAGATAAGAATCATGAAAGACATTATGTAATAAAGATAGGGATGGTGGCAATGCAAGCCTATTTTCTATAGGATTGACCACTTATAACACCTTGAAGGGTCCCACATATCTTGGTGATAGTTTCATTGACTTTTCAAATTTAATAGAGCTCTTTTACAGCTTAACCTGTAAGAACACTTTATCAGCTATTGAAAATTGCCTATCTATCTTCTTCATATTATCATAACTCTTATACCTATCATTGGCCTCAGCCAATCTCTATTTAATGAATCTAACTTTCTCTTCCATTTTTGGAAGCATCTCATGTCCAAAGACTACCCTATCTTCCAACTTGTCCTAACTGATTGGTTTCATGCACCTTATTTTGTATAATGCCTCAAATAATGTCATCTTTAAAACATTTTGGTATGAGTTGTTATATGCAAAATCAACTAATATAAGATAATCTTCCCACTTGTATTGTTGATCTATACAATACATATGAAGAAGCTCCTCTAACCCTAGATTAACTCTCTCAGTCTATCCGTCAATATTTGGGTGATATGTAGTGTTAAAATTTAGTTGCGTACCCAAAGATAAATTCAAATTTACCTAAAATTTAGAAGTCATCTTTAGATCATGATCTAAAATGATCTTCTCTAGGAATCCATGCAACCTATACACTTATTTTATGAACCTCTTTACAAGATTAAGTGCATCATCAGTCAAATTACTTGGTATAAAATATGCCATATTGGTTGATTTATCCAGTACTACCAAGATCATATCATGCATATTTCATGACATCAATAAACCTTATAAATTCCATACTAATCACCTACCACTTTCATTCTGGTATATAATGTGGATATAAAAACCTAGATAGATACACATATTTAGCTTTTACACACTGACATTCTACATAATGTGACACATAGTCTACTACATCTTTCTTGATTCCCTTCCATAAATACAATGGTTGAAGCTCTACCATGAGCTTGGTTACTCTTGGATGTCCTAAATATGTGGTATTATTCCATTATAGTATTATGCTTTTTAGATTCTCTTGATCTGGCACATACATCCTTCAATTGTAATGTAAAATATCATCACTCTCTAATCTGAATCCTTTATACCAAGGATTCTAAGTATTCTCTAACAATTTTTTTCCACAATGATCATAAAATTCATTTCTTGGTGAGAATTCAATCACTTGATCCCTAAAAGTACTCTTGTTAGTAGCTATGACTTCTATGTACCTTATATGATTTAGGGTATTAGCTACTCTATTTTCTATACCTTTGATATGGTTGACATCAAAATCATAGTTTGATAAGAACTATAACCAATGTCTCTAATGAGCATTAAAATTTGGTTGGGTGAAGATGTACTTGAGTCCCAAGTTATTCATCTTGATCTCAAATGATTTTTCCAATAAATAATGTCACCAAACTTACAAAGCATGCATAATTACCACAAGTTTCAGTTCATGAGGGGCATAGTTCACCTCATAAGGATTTAGATTCCTATATTCAAAATCTACAACTATACCACCCTATATAAGGAATCCTCCTAATCCATCCCTTGATGGATCCATGATCACTATATATTGACTATTATGGTCAAGAACTCTTAACACTAGTGCCAAAGTAAACCTTTTTTTCAATTCCTAGAAAGCTACTTTTTACTTCTCTAACCAGACAAAAATTTAGTTCTTACATTGTAAAATGGTAATTTGATTATTTATCTTTGAAAAATGCAACATGAACTTCCTATAATAACCTGGTAATCCCATGAAATTTCTTACCTCATGCACATTCTTTGGTGTCAACCATTCCATAATAGCTCTTATCTTTGCTGGATCTATTGAGATACCATCTATAGTGATAATATGTCCTAGATATTACAATCTCTCCTAGAAAATGAACACTTAGATAATGATTTAGGATCATCCTATAAAATATGATAATATGGTCAATAAAAAGTGGTCTTAGGAGTCTTAGGAGTCCTAGGAGGTTTTCTTAGTCACCATAAGCCTTTCTTGAGGCATTTGTAGTTTGTATTAGTTCATACAGACTTTGGAGGGTCTTCCCTCCAAAAATGTTAATTTGAATTTTCAAATGTAACTATGTAAATTTGTATGCAAATTGAATGGTTTATAATAAACCATGTGTCCTAGAGGTATTTTAGGAGTGTCTTACATAGATAGTAATGTTCTAAGTCTATTTTGAGGTTATAATCATCCATAAGGGTTAAAAATAAATTTGTAACATATAGATAGGTCTATGGAGTCAAATTACTATATTGAGTCAAAGTGGGTAAGGGAGAATCTCATGTAAAATGGGTCAATTATAAGTTTTAATAAGCCTTAAACCACTTGATAAGCATCAATCCTACTGATAAGAAGGCATCCAAGGTCAAAGACATTCATAAAAGGATCAGTTGTTCATCTTTGTAAAAAATGAGGAGTTGCAATCTAAAAATAGAGATATGTATAGTAATAGAATCATTTATTTGTAAATAAAGGTATTAAAACATCTAATATAGTCTTTCCATGTCATGCATATATATTTGAATAAGATTATATCCTTAGATAAGGGATTTTAGTATTAAATCAAGGTCTAAATTGTTAGTTCTCTTAAAATTATGTATTTTGTGTGTGTATGCAGTCGAACTCAATCCACCTAAAATACGTGAGACATCTTGTATGGACTCAAGATAGTTATTGTAGAGGTTGAATAAATTTATTAATTTTTTGCTCCTAATATTATTTTGTAGGTATAGGTTTTAGACTGTATGACAATTATTATTTAGTTCTCAACCTGTCATTTAAAATGAAATCCTAATTGTTACTAAATTTTCCATATCTCTAGTTTTATCTAAAAAAACTTCTTAAAACTTGGAAATTAGTTTATAAAAGGATTTTAGAGGATAATATAATTATTTCCAAGTCCAAATTTTCCTCTTAGATCATTTTATATCTAACTATGTTTATTCCTACTTGTAGATGACTATGAGACAAGACGCTTAGAAAGAATTCAAGATGACTTTGAAGATTTGAGAGTTATCAAGACAAGTTTTGATGAGAACATATTTGGTGTAATCAATTACATATGCCAAAGTGTTATTATATGTATATAAGTCATGTGTAACAAGATACAATTTATTGTGTTTAGAGTTTGTTATGGGTGTTTACAGAAAAACAAATCATAGGTCCTAGAGAAAAGTCTATAACTTCTTCCATACTTGTAAAAAACCTACCCAATTTTGTATGGGGGTAATAGAAGATGTTTAAGAAAATATCCAAGTATTATTTTTTTTAAGACCCTATATTGGTCTTTATAGTTGACTGAATGCTAAGTAGTGTCAAAATGAAGAACCAATCATGTTTCACAAACTTTAATTTCTGAGTGAATCCATACAATATAGGTCATTGGTAATAAAAGAGAAAAATGGAAGGATATAATAATATAAAATTTCCATTTTTAATCAGGTCTTTAAACACTATGGTGCTTAATTAATGATTTTTTTTACGCTTGTTGCCTTGTACAAGACAAACTAGAATTTCTTCACAAAAAATTGGATATCTATTGATTTACTCAATGGAATGAGCTGAAATTTGGTGATTATGTGGTAATGAATGTTTTCCACATATTAAAAGTGGTTTTAAGGTGAAAATAATCATGTAATTCAATATATATATGACTATTTTTTGATATGTGTAGTAAACAATAGGGTTTCAATAACATAGAGAAGGCTAATGTGACCAATATCAAGGAGGAGGTCATTCAGAAATATAATATCAAGTATGTGGTATGTATAATACTATTATATATTTTGGTATATATTTATATCTTAAAACCATGAATATATATGACATGAGAGCTTAAGATCCTAAGAGAGAGCCTAGATACTTCTGAAGAATTTGCATGTTAAGTTTAAAAAGAATAAATCTACTAAGGGATATTGTTTCTTTAGAATGATAATTATTAGTAAAAAGTATTAAGATGAGGTTAAAGGAATATTGGTTTCAAAAAACCAATTGAATACTATTTAAATATAACATATTTGAAGGAAACCTTATAAAGGTTGAATTGAGTTATGTAGGATTGTGCATATAAGTTCAGAGTTTTCATTAGTATGAAAAAAGAAGGAATTATAGAAGGGTATGGGAGAATTGATACTTGTTATAATTTTTTAGTGGGTCAAAATCATCCAGTATACCTTTGTGAAGAGTGGATTATAGATACCATATTGGTCTGGTAAGTCCAACCTAAACCTACTAAAGAGCATCAAATTCATGGATAGAGATCAAATCAAGACTAAGTGATGTGGAATCAACTATATAAATGATGAAATGTCCTAGGAATTGGTAATGATCTTGTAGACCATTGCTATCAAATTTTGGTATTAGATCTCAAGGAATGAGCTCTTCAAAAAGCAGCTACATCAAGGAATTAGGAATACAAAAATGTTTTGTGAAAATAGGTTTTGAAGTAATTGTATGTTGGCAAATTGTGTTGGTGAAATGTTTGTAGAAAAATCCATCTAGGTAAAGGTGAATTAAAGCTTAGAGAGAAATATAGGTTCTTAAAAACCTTGAAAGAGAATATTGGTGACAAGACGAAGGTACATGTTTTGATTTATTGTACTTTATTTGCATTTGTAAAATTAGAAAAGGTTTAAGAAAGATAAGTAGAAACCTTGAAGTTAAAGCAAGGAGTGAGTGGCAAAATTTATTCCAAAATACATAGAGGCTTGAAAAAAAAGAGAGAGAATTAGTAGAAAGATCAAAAAATAGAGGAGAATCCAAGTTGAAGGACTAGAGGATATCAAAAGACTAGGCCAAAAAGGAGAAAGCCTAGGTGAAATATTTAAGCAAGCAAAATAAATTTGCTTGAGAGAGTGAGGTTGAGAAAAGAGGAGAGAGAGATAGTGAGCACATGGATGCTCAAAGGAAGATTAAGAAAATGATGAGGGACTCAATTAAATATCAATGCCATAAAATAATAAAAAGAAGTGAGTTAATTACAAAAAATGATATGGTTGATCTAAAAGAGAGAATACAGAAGCTAGGCTTATTAGTTGAAACTATGATGGAAGAAAATAGCCAAGCATATGGATGGAGAATGAGATGAAATGTGAAGTGGACTATAAGGCTAATAATAGAAAGGAAAAATAAACAAAGGCAAATTTCCTTGATAAAGAGAGAGTTAAGAAAACAAGAGAACATGTAGGAGAGAATGAAAAATCAAGAAGAGGTAATAGAAACGTTTTTGGCTTATCTTGAAGAAAAAGAAGAATGTGAAGTAAAAAATTATTTTTATGATGCTTTAGAGAGAAATGAGGAACCTGAAAAATAAGAGATCTTTGGGGAATAAGGTCAATGGAAAGGGGAATCATAGCTACAAACAATAAATGAGGTAAAAATTTTGCAAAATTTTCATACTAATGTTAGTTTTGAATGCATGGATATAGCTAAAAATCAAAAATTAGAGAAAAATGACAACAAGAAGAAAATTTGACAAACAATGGGGTATTGGTACAAACCATATTGTTTATTTGTACTTTATTTAGTCATGATTTCAGTGTGTGGCTCAGAAGTGTAATGAAATAAGCCAAATAATTTTGTTTTTATGTTGAAAGTTAGAGATATGCAGCTGATAATGGTAGGTTAAGAATCATTTGGGGGTTATTGAGTAAATAAGTATACAAAACAAGAAAGAAGGATGAGAATAAAATCAAAATTCAAAAAAATCTTGTGAAGAATGGTGAGATGAAGAATAAAAGTGTAGATAATCTATGGGAATCAAACAAAGAGAAGCAAAAGCACAAGAAGAAGCTATTTTTTCAAAACATCTTGGCTATCATCTACTTGGTAGTCATACTGATGACAAAGGATAGGTCTCAAGGACCTAAATAAATAATTTTTTTCTTTAACAAGTTCATTTCTTGTGTATGTACAAGTGTAGACAATAAAAGAAAGAAGAATATGAAGATAGAAGATGTAGAGAGACTTTTATTGCATATGTTTAAGAATGAACATGACAAACCAGTCCTACAAGTCATTAAAATACCAAGAAAATACAAACAACAAAGAAGAATAATGGTATGTTTCAAAGAAGGACTAGGAGCAGTTAATTTCTTAAGAGAAGACATTGATATACCAAAATTCATGATTCAACGGCAAGACCATCAAGGTCAAAATGAAGAGATTCATCTCCAAGGTCAAATTAAGTTCACATCAACAATACAATCCATGTGATATAGAAATACATCAAAGAAAAAGAAATGATGAAGTAAAGAAGAAAGAGATTGACAAAAGACATGTACAGCTGAACCATCATGTGTAGGAGCACATGAAGCCTTTCAAGAGCAGTAATCTGATGTGAGAGCATATTATAAAATATGAAAATATGTTCATTAAAAAGTGGTTTTAGGAGTATTAGGAGGTTTGTTTAGTCACTATCATCATAAAAAACACATCATAACTAAATATAGAAAGTAATTACAAATATCCTACCATGGATAATACAACCATGTAGCCACTGCTATCAATGTATAATAAGTAATTACATTTCATCATAATAATGTTTCAATAATAAATATAATATAATTTACATATATAAGATACATGGTTACATGGAGCATAAGTTTCCCAGACTCTAGTATATATGGCAATCTCAAGTGTCATCTCCAAGTAAGTACTGATGTGGGGAGGGAGAGCATCATCCAAGAAATTTTCCATACCAACCATAGACCATTGAACCCATAAACAAATCCCATCATGGAATGGCCCTCCCTTTATGGATGAGTAGATAGTGATGGCATAATAATCCAAAGAAACAAGCTAGTACCTATGTGTTGTATGATTTATAAAACTCAACATGCAGTGTATCATAAATAATCCCATTCTAATCAAGATATCACACAAACATGTAAATAATACCCATGAAATGATAATATCTCACTAACATTACTTTGGCCAAAGATTTCAATAAATAATGATCTAAAGGATCAATCAAATTCAGACATACCACTTGATCATATTACCTTCATCTAGTGTTGTGATACTAGAAATCTAGTGAAATTTGTGTCACTACTTACTCAATATCATTAATGCAGGATTTGGTTAGCATAGTATAACCAATAGATTCATGTAGATTACTTCCTAACAGCAATCAAAAAACATGCTAAACATAGGAATAATCTAAATACATACATTTATTTCATCAAACGTATGAATGAATCTCACAATATTACTTATCACATAAATAATAGAAATAATAAATACAATTTATACCATACGGGTATAATATACATCTAACTGCAATCTCTAATTACTATAAGTAGTTTCCAAATATAATACACCCTATGATAACCCATATTATCATAGTCCAGTGTTCTTAATCACAACTACTAAATACCATAACCAATCATAATAAAGTAGTTATAAATCAATGAAAACATAAGCTTTTGTTCAAACAACTAGTTATAACAAAGAAAGTCTCTATTCTCACAAAACACATAATATTCCATCCTATAATTTGTTATACTTTTAGGGGGGTTATATGCATACCTAAATAAAGTCCTACTATATAGAAAACTATGATATAGTTTTGAACCACCAAAAGAACTACAATTAGAGATACACACCCCAATGTACATGTATAAGTTATTAGGCATGTGTATACCTAAATTCTCTTTAAGCATACTATCAATTAGTTCATTAATATGTAAATTATTATAGTATTATATCCCCATTACATATTTTATTTCACATGCTAAATATGATAAGTGATCTCATGCATATCATAAAATAATGAAAGACTATGTTTGAGCTTTATATGTTTTAGCAAGGCTATTTTATGATTTTCAATATACTATAACTACTTATATGTGGGTATAAATAAACTTAATCATTTTAATAACTATATGATAAGTCACAAATCATATGTCCATAAACTTAGTTCTAAGCTTATAAAGCATCCCTAACATTATGAGTTCTATAGATTAGACAATATAAACAATCCTTACTCATAAATATAAGAATAGGAAGCGATGGGGTATATTTATTAAGTTATATTTAATAACTATGATAACAACCTCCCTTTTCCTTTTTTAGAATAATCCCCATTCTTACATTCTCATATTATATTATAGGGACAAAGCGTTGACCTATACTAAAACATTGGTGATTAGAAAGTCATGAGTTCAAAACATAAACTGAAAGTAATATGTTGTTTATCCATTGACCTAGAGAGATCCACTAAGATTTAATTTCTATGAGTTTGTTAATATCATTGTTACAACATTTATGCCATATTAATGTTATTAATATCTACCTACTATTAATATAAGATAAATCCCCCATTCATAATTATACAACTAGAAGATATATCACAATGCCATAATTACATCTGCATATTTATGATTTTAAGATGCTCTATTTATATGTCAACTCAGGTATAGCATTTTTCATTACTGCATAACTATACTTGGATCGCCCAAGTTGCTTAGCAAGGAAAAATAATATAATCTGTTAGCTGCATGAGTACCAATGTATTTGTTGTATTAAATAGGCTTACTTTATTGTATATATAATCTCTATTAAAGTTAGGTTATTTGAATATATATGGTGACTTCTTTAGCTTTAACATAACCTCTTCAAAATCCAATGACTAGGCATTATATGAATCTGTCAGTATGTTTTCTAGTGTATCTCTTGTATAAAATCCTACAAAAACTACTTGGTATATTATATATAGCGACTTGGATTTCTAAATATAGTTCATTGGTAGGTAATTCCTCCTCATATATATATATATATATATATATATATATATATATATATATATATATATATATATATATATATATATATATATATATATATATTACTAATAAATAGCCTTCCTACTAACATAATAGATTGCATAACTCTGATTTATAACCATGTTACTAATATTCATAGATTACATATTGGTGATATAATATGTACATTCGTATATATATGTTAATAAAGATAGATCACTAATAATTTATTGATAGTAATATTACATCTTCCATTAGTTGATAGTAATAACATAGCTACTAATTTATTATGGTTCACTAAATATTATATCTCTTTGCTTGTTGTATTTTTATGCTATAAGTAGATCAACCTCTATGTTGAGTCTCCCTATATATTGGGTTTCATTTAAACATGTATACAATTTTTTATTTATACAACTCATAAGCACATATATGTAGATAGATTTTAACCATAAATTCAACATGAACACACAAAATAAACTAATTACATTGCCTATCTAAAACTACACTATTATTCAATCTTGCTCGACTTCTCTTTCTCTTCCAATATCCCTTCCACCATGTTGTCTTCTTCTCTTTTTCCTATCTACTACACCCTTTTTCTTTTTAGATAGACCCTTTTAATCTTTTATGCACTTCCATGAATAGGGCATAGTTTTTTTCTTTTTCCCTTTTTTTAATATTTATTTATTTTTATTATTTATTTTATTTTATTTTTATTTTTATTTTTTTCTTTTTGTGTGTGTGTGTGTGTGTGTGTGTGTGTGTGTGTGTGTGTGTGTGTAATAACATGTGGGATTATTTAACAAGATCTAAAATATGTTGTTATAAAGGACATAACATGATTTCAACTTAAGTTGTTAAGATCACATGTAAAGACATGTGTGTGTGTGTGTGTGTGTGTGTGTGTGTGGTTTTTCCTAAATTTAAACCTTTCTAATATCTCTTTATTTTAATAATTTTGTTTTTTTTGTGTTTTCCTCGTTAATGTCAATTATCTTATTTTATTAATTTTATCACTAATTAAAAAAATCAATATGTTCACTAATTAAATTAGCACTTCAAATGTCATAATGACTTAGTGATAATTCATTAGTCAATGAATCCAAATTTGTTCTAATTATGAAAATTATAAAACATTAATGGCTATGCATGTAAAACATGCAAGACAAATTCTATATTACCATTTAAATTATGTTATGAACCATGTGTAATCAAATATCTAATGCAAACAACATCAAAACACACTATGTTAACCATTCCACTATGCATCTAACATGTATTATTGATATGGTGTGTGTAGGGTTCTAGCTGATTTCTCTATCGGTTCCTAGTAAATCCATCTATGTCACCCTCTCCAATGATGATCACCCTTCATCACACTCTGAGGGATGAATTCTCTTACATCAAACTCACAAAAAATAGGTAGTTAGAACATAACATCATGATATACATACATCATAAAATATAACTAAAATAACAAATCAACATGATCATGTTGTAAGAATATACAGTATAGCTAACTCATAGAAATGTAATCATGTAACCTAAGCAATATCCCACTGTCCTATAATAACATATATCTCAAATCTTAGTTAATAAATACCAAATCAAATTGTCAACTATAAATATCTATAAATAATCAAGTATGTTTTTTTAGTGAGGAATTAGGATGTAACATACTTCCCCCTAAATCTAGTCACCATCCCAGATGACTTCTATTCAAACATAAGTTTTGAATTAAAAATGTTATTTAGTAGAAAAATAACATATTATAAAGTATCAAATCAAGCAAATAAATGTGGAAATCACCTATAGAACTCATTATAGTCCTCCCAAGTAGCACTATCCTTAGAGTATTGGTCCCATAGGACCTTTCACTATGACATATCTCTATTACACAAATGAAATTTATGAGTGTTAATTACTCTGATTGATTCTACCATGACCACCCTATGATCTAGAACTTGTAAAGCATTCCAATCCAACACATGCATAGGACCAACAATATAATTTTTAAGATAAGAAACATGCAAGACATTATGTAATAGAGTTAGGGATGGTGGTAATGTAAGCTTATACGCTATAGTATTGACCACTTCTAGCACCTAGAAGGGCCCCACATATCTTGGTGATAGTTTCACTAACTTTTTAAATTTAATCAAGCTTTTATATAGCTTAACCCATAAGAACACTTTATCACCTACTAAAAATTACTGATCTATCTTCTTTAGATCAGCATAACTCTTCTACCTATGATTAGCCTTAGCCAATCTTTGCCTAATTAATCTAATTTATTTTTCTATTTTTTAAAGTGTCTCAGGTCCAAAGACTACCCTATCTATTGAGATGTTGTCATTGATGTCAAATATTTTTCTATTTAGTAAATAATATGGTCATTGATGTCAAGAAATTTTTGTGATCAACTATGGAATATATTAGGCATGCTATAGACTACATTAGATTGGCTACAAACTACATCAAATTTGCTATAGACTACATTAGATTTACTATGGACTAAATTAGGTTAGCTATAAACTACATTAGGTTAGCTATAGATTGCATCAAGTTAGCTATGGACTGCATCAAGTAAGTTACAAACTATATTAGGTTTTCTATAGACTGTATCAGGTTTACTATGAACCACATTAGATTTACTATGGATTACATCAAGATTTCTATGAATTACATCAAAGGTGTTACAAAATACATCAGATTTGTTATGAAAAACATCAAGACTATACATACTTCATTAGGTTGACACTAAATGTATTCTAATGATTATTTGGTCTATCCCAACTTCATTTCACTTAGGCTAACCTATGTGAGTGAGATTTTATCTAGGCTAATTTGAATTATGTTTTTAAAAGAGAATAAATAATTAGAAAGTCGACTATAAAGTTTTTTCTTGGCCAAATTCCAAAAGGTTATTGATCAACCTCTTGTATATAAGTAAGTTCAAATTATCTTTTTGATGTAAAAAAAATAGAGGATTAATATTTTCTGAGTAGATTAAAGGTCTGTTGAGGAAAGGATGGCCATAAAAGATGAATAAATAATTTTGTTAAGGATTAGAGCAAAGGTATGTTGAGGTAAGGATGGCTAGAGAGGATGAATAAATAAATTCACTAAGGAGCAGAGCAGAGGTCTGTTGAGGAATAAAGGGCCATAGAGGTGTAAGTATGAAATCATCAAATAATTCATAGAGTATCTAAAATCAACTAAAAGAGATGAGTAGAGAAGGAAAAGAGGATAGAGTATTTTAAAGAGTATAGCAAAGAGAGTCTAATGTGTCTATTTGATGGATAAGTAGAAAAAAATAGAATGAATCTGAGATCAATAAGTAGAGATCAAAATTGTACCATCATTTGTTGATAGAATCAATTGAGAAGGTGGATGATCTAAAGTAGATGAGTTAGTGCTTGGAAAATGGGGTTAAATCCTCTTATAGATTGGTGTCTACAAATCAAGGATTGGGTGATTCTTAGCAAGTGGGTGCTTGTTGAATCTTTCTGTCAAGTTAGTGCTCAATAATCTTGTTGACTTATTGCATATCTAATTTAGGACATATAGTATATGCAGTGATCATTGTGTGTTTTGTTCCCTTTAAGGTTTTTCCACCTATTTAATATGTTATGTCTTTATGTTATTTGTTGTGGTTTGATTATTCTATGGATTCTATATTCATGCTTAACTAATGAACTAAAGAATTAGAAGAAAGTTTTAAGATCTCATTGATTCATCTCCCCCTCTTAGTGGATGTGCTTCCAACAATTGGTATTAGAGCAGGTCCTTCAAGGTTAGGCTTGAAATCTAGAAGGTGGATCCTAAGAAGTATAATTTATAGTCATCAAGTATAAGAAGGGTTTTCAACAAATAAGGGCCCTTTGTTCACTAGAACTAATTATACCTTTTGGAGCATTAAGATGAAGACCTATTTTATGGCTCTCAAGTTTGACATTTGGTAGTTAAGTATAGATGGGTATATTATCCCTCAAATTACTCCAATTGATGTCATAGGAAATAAATCAAGTGAGAAAAATTCAAAGGCTATGAATGCTATATTGTGTGGTTTGGTAGAATCTAAGTTTGTTAAGGTGGTGCAATGTGAGTTAGCTAAAGTGATTTAGGACAAGTTACAACTCATCTATGAAGGTGACACCAAGGTAAAATTGGTAAAGCTTAAGACCTATAAAAGACATTTTGAAGGTCTAAATATGAAGCAAGAAGAAAATATTATAGCATATCTTCTTAGAGTTGATTAAGTAGTCAACATAATTAGAAGTCTTAGATAAAAAGTTAATGAATCAACTATTGTTCAAAAGGATCTAATAGCCTTGACCCTAAGATTTAACTCAAAGGTGTCAGTAGTTGAAAAATAAAAAGATTTAGACAAGTTACAAATGGATGAGCTTCATGGAATACTTACTACCTATGATATGAGTATCGATGATGGAAGATCTTCCAAAAGGGAAATAACCTTCAAGGTTACAAAGAAAACACCAACCAAAAGGGTTGAAATTGATAGTAACACTGATGTTGATGAAGACAAAGTTTAAGCCTTATTTATGAAGAAATGAAAAAAAGGTTCAATTAGGTACAAAGGGAAGATACCATTCAAATGTTTCAATTGTGTTATGATTAGTCATTTTACTACCAAGTGCATTCAAAAATAAAAACATGATCATGATGAAGAACATGGTGAAGAGAATAAAAAGTCTGACAAGTATGACAAGATCAAGAAAAATTTATTCAATAAAAAAAGGAGTCTATATTCTAAAGAATAAAATTACTCTTCTAAATTCAATGATAAAGATATCTCAAATAGTGATGACTATAGTTCATACCATATAAGTGATGAAGTTTTATTCATGGCCATTGAAGTTGAAGATGGGAATAGTTCCAAAGAACAAATCTTCATGGATGATGATGAAGTGGGTGAATAAGAATCCAATATTAATCTTGAGGCATAACTTATTATTTTTTTGAATGAATTGAAGATTCAAAGAAAGAAAAACCAAAATTTGAAGTCTCTAGTCAAAAATCATGAAGAACAGATATGTATCTTGGAAACTAAGATAACTAATAATGTCAAAGAAGCTGACAAGGTCATCATCAATCTCAATAATAATTTTAGAAGAAGAAAATACAATTCTAAACTCCAAGGAAGGAGAGTGCAATGAGTATAGATCTGAGATAGTTTGATTGAAGTCAAATTAAAAAATTGTCAAAATTTTGAAAAAAAAATGAAATTCTTGATTATTATTGAATAGTCAAAGTCTACCACTTATCAAATAGGTCTTGGTTACATGGATGAATAGAAGAGTAACAAGGAAGAGTATAATATCAATAAGCAAAAGACATATGTTGATGCTCTAAAGAAATCTAAGATTGTGAATGACAATCAAAGGTCAAGACAGGTCAATAAGATTATAACTCCTCTTAAAGATAACAAAAGTGTCAATATGCCTTTCAAAAATATTCAAATTTCATTTTTTATTAGGAAACTAAATGCAATAAATAAAATGAATTCCTTCTATGGATACTATTTTACTTGTAATAAGTTTGGACATAGAGCTATAGATTGTAGATCAAATGCTAGAAACAATCATGGACGGAGAAGTGATATGAATAGTCATAGATTACCAAAAATATTCTCAAATTCATTTGTCCAAAGGTCAAATATAAATAGAAATAATGTGATTTGTTACAACTATAATAGAATTAGACATATTGTAAGATTTTTTATATTGGGTTATGTGAAACCTCCTAGCCAAAATAGGAAGGTGTATGTTCAAATTGATAAGAAGTCTGAACTTTTGACAATACTAAAAAAGGAGCAAGAAAGTGATGGTCTAAAGGAAGAAGAATTCATGTTAGCACAAGCTAATTTTAACATTAAAAATTAGAGTTTGAAATGGTACATTGACAGTGGCTATTCAATTTATATGACAGGTGACAAGAATAAATGTATATCTTTGAAGAAGACTATTGAAGGTATAGTCAAGTTTGGAGACAATACAACAACTAATATTGTTGGCAAGGGAATATTAAGTTTTGACAATAAAAAAACTAAAACTAAGAATGTGTTATATGTAAAATAATTGAAGTATAATTTTCTAAGTGTTAGTGAAATGTTCAATCATATATATACTCTAACTTTTCATGGTAAAGGATGTGGAATAAGAAAATCAAGTTCAGGAAGATTGGTAGTAAATGCTAACAAGACTACAAATAATTTGTATGGTTTTAATGATATCAAGAAGGACAGGTGTTTTATGAGTCAAGTGGATGAGAGTTGGATTTGGCATAGAAGAATAGGACATATAAAATTTGACAATTTAGTAATGATAAGTACTAAGAAATCAATTAAGAACATGCCTAAGATCACTAAGCCTGCAAACACCCTATGTAAGGCATGCCAACATGGAAAATAGACAAGAAGAAAGTTTAAGACAAAAGAATATTTAATTACAAAACCATTAGATTTGATTCATATATATCTATGTAGTCCAACTAAAACTCAAATTATTCAAGGTGAAAGTTACTTCATGCTTCTTATGGATGATTACACTAGAATGACTTGGAATGCTTTCTTGAAGGAGAAATTTGAGGCTCTAGATAAGATCAAGAAATTCAAGGTTCTATTTGAGAATGAGATGGACTTAAAAATAAAGTCTCTAAGATCTAATAGAGGAGGAGAATTTTTTTTAAATGAGTTTGATGACTTTTATATGAAACATGGAGTCAAGAGATAGTTTTTGGCTACAAGGACACCACAGTAGAATGGTGTGGTAGAAAGGAAGAACAGGAATATTCAAGAAATGGTGAAGACAATGTTAAATGAGTCTAAATTATTTGATAGATTTTGGAGAGATGATGTAAACATAGTAGTACACATTCTAAACAAAGGTCAAATCAAAATAAATAGCAATAAGACCCCTTACGAACTATGAAAAGGTAGATCAGCTTTAGTGAAACACTTTAGAGTGTTTGTAAGCATGTGTTTCATTAAGAGAGATGAAGAGGATCTAGGAAAATTTGATTTAAGGGATGATGAAGGAATTTTCCTTAGATATTCTTCAGTTAGTTCTACATATAGATGCTACAATAAGAGACTAGAGAATATTATGGAGACTATACATGTGAGAGTAGATGAAACCAAATATAAGAAGGTGATCACTCAACCAAGAGTTTATGTAGAGGAGCTTGACTTCAAAGAAGAAGAAAAAACATCAGAAGAAGTAGCAGAATAAATTCAAGAAGAAGAAGAATGGGAAGATACAAGTGCACCTTCTAGATTCATTCAAAAAAATCATGCATAAATTCAAATCATCGGTGATATTGATGTTTGAGTACAAACTAGGAGAAGGTTTATGAATACATCAAAAAATGTAAAGTTCTCTCTATTTTCAAAGATAGAACAAAAAACATTTTAAGAATCCATAAGTGATAAGCATTAGGTTAATGATATCGAGGAAGAGCTCAATTAGATTGAGAAAAATGAGACTTGGGAACTTATTCCCAGACCTAAGGGCAATAATTTCATTGGAACCAAATGGGTTTTTAGGAAAAAATTGAATGAAGATGGTTAGGTCACAAGAAACAAAGCAAGGCTGGTATGTAAGGCTATGCTCAAGTAGAAGGTGTTGATTTTGAAGAAAGTTTTGCACCTGTGGCAAGATTGGAAGCCATAAGACTATTTTTGGCATATGTTGGTTTAAATAATTTCAAGATATATTAGATGGATGTAAATTTTGCATTTATCAATGGAAATTTAGAAGAAAAAGTGTATTAGAGCAACCTAAAGTTTTCTCTTTGTTAAAAAATAAAGACTATGTTTGTAAATTGAAGAAAACATTATTAGGCAAAATCAAGCCCCTAGAGGATGGTACACAAGACTTGATAGATACTTGCTTGATCAAGGTTTCAAGAGAGGTGTAGAGATAGCAATAGTTCAATATTAGAGATAGCTATATAAGATAGAGAAATAGAAAGCTGACTATTTTTAGGAAGAAATAGTGTAGCAGTAGAGATAGTTATCTAAGATAGAAAAATATCAAGTTATATTTAGTGAAGAAGTGATAGGGGCAAGAGTAAACTAAGGTCAAGTTCTAGTGTAAATGTATGTTCATTGAATGTTAAAATATACTTAATTCATTAGCTTGTAAAGGCTTACCATCAATGACAAAGGGGGAACTTCTTGAGATGCTGTCATTGATGTCAAAGGGTTTGTTATTTAGTAAAGAATATAGTCATTGATCTCAAAGAATTTCTATGAGTAGCTATAGACTACATCAAATTTGGTATGGGCTATTGTCACTTGGATTTTCACCCTTTGAGGAGATATCTCAGCTCTCCTCATCCAAGTGGCAAAATTAAAACACTGCTAGGCTTGTGGGTAGCCTAAGGATGAGGTGAATCTCTAGGTAGGGATAGCTCCCTTGATGTACCACTTTGGATCATTACTAAACCTAAAATTTTGGGGGGAGAGGGAGAGAAAAAAATTAAATAAAATTATCCTAAGGGAGGTGATACACCAAATAATTTGATGACTTCCAACTAGTTGCATGTTAGACATGAAACCAAGAGACTAACAAAACATACACTTCTCCAATCTGCATCTTCTCATATCAATATTGCATTATGAGGTTATGGATGAGTTTTTAGGCTATGAGGACTAGACAAGAGTCCTATAATGGCACTAGTGAATATACTAATTCACTCAACCTTTGACACTTCCTAGAACACTTCACTTGCCTGCAAGAATAAACTTTTCAACTACAAATAGATGAAAGAATGAGACAACCATGCTAAGGAAACAATAGTTATCACTTATACAAGATCAAATATTCCAAATGAAAGCACTAATAATATTTATATAATAGGTAAAAATTAGTAGTCTTATTGATCAAATCATATGCAAATAACCAAGGCTTTGCCATATTCAGGTGGAGCATGAGTTACAAAGGCCAAAATGGCTAGTTCTTATAGAACTTGAGAGAGAGAGAGAAGAGAGAATTACAAGGGTAACAAGGACACTTTTCAAGATAATAAAATGATTTAATTATGTATGAAAATATGATATAGGATGAACCATTTAAGGTTATAAGAGACAAGTGGCCATACAGGCATGAAAGTCATGAAAAAAGGCATAAAAGTTCTCATTCTGGCTCAAAAAACTACCTTCATGATTTGGACCTCTTTGAACATCCAAAAACTGATTAAGGATAGTTATTATGATTTTAATGAAGGGGAAGGATTTCATACATGCCTTTCCATGCATTTTTTGTAGTCTTGGTCAGTTGGAACCTTCCCAAAATGAACTATCACCATCTATAGTCAAAATAACTCTTCTTTCATGCACCCTGCACACTTGGCCTCCAAAAATTCATAAATTTCTCATGAAAATATATGGTAGGTAGTTGATGACATCTATCAATACTCTCCATGGCCTTAAAATCATCAAGTATACCTTAAAATTATCTCACTTGAGGTTTTCCACCATTATGTCTACTATGTTAGTTTTGACTGGCTAAGATGAAGTAGCTAGTTGAGGAACTTAAGAGTTTTTTCAAGGAATTAAATTTAAATTTTTACTTATCTTAAGTCCTAATCTTCCCTTCATATGATTGGAATCTCTTGGAACCTCCTAGAACCTACACAACACATAAAATAGTCAAAAGTACCATGTTTTATACCCTATCTATACAGTTTCATATAGTCCAAAAGCATGGGGAATACCCTGAGAGAGTATCTTACAAGGTTAAATCATCATCCTAGGAAAAATATGCCATTATATTATCTTTCCAACCTCATTTCTTCAAATTAGTCACTAGTAAGGGTTTGTAAGGGTTTTAGCCTGTTTTGACCTCTTAAGCTTCATTCATAAAGATATGGCATTAAACATGAAAAAAATTACACAATGAGGTTTTTAGTACCTCTTATAACTCCTCTAAACTTATTTGTCCCCCATGCAAAGCATCAAGAGAGATGTAATCTTCCAAATCTCTCATAACGAGCTTGTTTTCACATTTTTCACAAGTCTAAGTTATTTATGGGCCAAAAATGGATTCCCTTTCAACTTATATACCTTTTAAAAACTTGAACACATATTTATCCATCCCATAATAATTTTTCAATAGGGTATAAATCTCATCTCAAGGTGTAAGTGACCATGACTCTCCTTTTTGACACTAGGCCTAAACCTTGTTTAACAGGCCTAAGTTGGTTTAAGACCTAAAATGACTTTCTCATGATTTCATATAGATTATAATAGCTTTAAAACATATATATTTTTTCCCATATACATTATCTAATTCATTATAATGTTCACTGCATACTATAAATGAAAGTGGTTCTCCTTTTGGTTTTAAGCCTAACTTGTGTTTAACATGTCTACTTGCATACTTGAGGGTTTAAAATATCTTATTGGGTATCATAATATTTAGAATATTTATTTATGTTTGTTTGAATTTTTTCCATATTCTCATACCTTATTTTAATTTTCAAATAACATTTGGTTCATCTCCTTTCCCATCTTTTCTAATACTGCAAGTTTCATGCACAAAGGGAGTGCCCTCTATCTGAGACAAAATAAAGGGTACTCCCCTATTTCCTTTGATAATTTTTATTACTTTAATAGGTTATTTAAGTGATAAAGGTGATTTTTAAAAATTTTGAGCTCCTGATAATATGATTTGACCTCCCAAACTCTCAAAAATCTAAGATAGATTGTGGGTAAGCAGACTATCTGCAAGGTTTTGGCCTATGGAATGTGTATTGTTACCCTAGAGATATCTCTCTTAGATTTTTTCCAACTCATGAGGGTGTCAAAATGTGATAAATATCATTTTTCAAATGTTTTATACACTTACCAACCTTCTTAATCATCTGCATCAGCATTCCCAACCATGCTTGCTATGTTGGGTTTGACTATGTGTTTTTTTGGGGGGAATTAGGTGTTTAATTCCTAAGCAAACAAAGGTCTGAGTAAATTTAAATCATCAATTAATGTGTCTCAATTATCCTAATAATTTTTTAAACATATATTTATTTTACTTTTTCTATAAATAGTAATAAGTGTAAAGAAATCAAGCTTAGCTTATTATGGGCTGAAATGGATGATGTAGGGTTCAAAAACTGTTGTGCAGGGATGGTAAACTATCATAAACAAGACCCAAAACTCTATTTCTAGATTGGATCAGAGTGAAAAACTTAGTACACCCTAATACTTAGCACGATAGTCCACTTTTGATGTTTTTTCCTATTGGTCTAGCTTTTTTAGGTTCTGCTTGGTAGGCCTATGACACCTTAGTAGTGAAATATTGAAGCCTAGATATGTGCAGAGCTTATTGTATGTTTGAATAAATATTCAAAACCATTAGGATATCTTGGTAATAAACTTGAGTATAAAACTTTGGAAAGAGAGGCGGGGTTAGTGTGTAAAGGATACGCTAGATGCACTTCACACCCCATATGTGGGCACACTACTTACATAACAATACTCCGAAGAGGGATCAAGCTAATGTAGTTATCCCATTTGAAGCGTTTGGTGAAATTGTGTGACATATACAACTAGATTAAAAATTTTAATTTAATTTTGATGACTAGGGACTGATATGAGTGCTTGAATAGATTTGAATTGGTCTTGGAAGGTTGTATACAGAGAATAAAGAAGAGTGTTTGAGTGTACTTTCTTGTATTCTTTCTTTTTTCCTATGAATGAGTGTCAAACCTTATAAATATAAATTGAATCCTTATATATGGAAACTAATTATCATGGGTTAGATGAGCTTCCATTAGGCTAACAAGGGAAAATATAAGGATTCAAGAAAATTTGACCATTTGAGGCTAAAGTGAACTTGGATAATAACATCAGAAATAGGACACCCCTAATTTTTGGTGCTCCTATCCAAGTTGGGTGTTATTTTCTTAGGAGGATGAGACCTAGGGGGTGTATCTAGGTCTGAGATGGATACAAAAAACTAAGTTGAGAAAGCTACAGGTGATTAGGAATTAGTGAAAATCTAGCTGAGAAGGGTTGAGTGAGCAAGAAAGAGAACCTATAGGTTGGGTGTTATTAGCCATGCCTAAGTCATCCAATTTTGCCTTTTATATGATTACATTTCCCATCCTTTATTCTAGTGATGTATCAAAGTGAAATACCTAGATAAAGGAAGAATAAAAAGCATACCTGAACTTACCTATAAGGGAGAAACTCATGAAGTTGTGTGATGTTGGATGTGCATAGAGAGAGCACACTGTGATGTGTGATTCTACAAATAAAAACATAAAGTATATCAATTCTTACTATATACACTATATCTAAAATAATGACATATAAAATTTGAGTAAAGGAAGAGAGAGGAATGAATACACCTAATTAGGTAGGCAAACCAATATAAAACCTATTATGATGTTGGATTGTAATGAGTATGTATTGAATCAAGAGTAATATCATAAATGGAGCTGAGTGCTCAATTCCCTAGAAACTGGCTCAAGAATGAAAATTTTGGACCTATGACTCCACCTTTGCCAACTATGTGAAGCTAATGAATCATGTGTGTATTAATCAATGTTTGGACTGTGTGTCTAATCCCTCAGAATAGGTGGCTCAAGAATATAAAGGTTGGCCCTTTGGCTTCATCATTTCCCATGAAGTAAAACTATGAAGTGATATCAATACAAAATAGATGTCATATGAGATGTCTCATGGATCCCATGAATTTACTAAAATCTGACACTATGATGTGGATGGTTGAATGTGTATTAGAAACTAGGCCACTCTTGGCCATTTTGAAAGATGGAAATTAAGATTATATGAAAGCCACTTTGAAAGTTATGTACTAGGCTTATATGAAAGCCAACTCAGGTACTCAAAAATATAAACTTATTTGAAATTTTAACTTGAATGTGATGTCAACCACCTATAATGGAGTAAGGCATGTAACTACTGAGAATGCATGGAATAAACTAAACTTAAAAACAAAAGAAGATCAATATGTCACACACATTGCCCCCAATCACTGATGTCTAGAACATGGATTCTAATATAAAAGTTATTCCAACTTCCAAATCTGAATTTAAATTGAGAACCATCATGTCATGTATGATAACCCCCTATATCTAAGAAAATTGTGTTGAAACTATTGAATCTGAAGGATCTAGAAGTGTAAAAACTGTCCTTGAACTATAATTTTTGCCTATTTTTAGAAACCCTGAGTGTTTTTCTACCTAAATAGGAGCACAAAACTATTCACACACCTATTTTTGGCACTACTATCCATTTTTTATTATACTATCCATGTTTGGCATTATTATCTAGTGTGGAAACTAACTACAAATCTGAGACTATTCTTATTTTTTTGCTTTGATATGACTAGTTTGACCTCTAGATTCCATGTTGACTATTATGAATGATTTTTTTTTATTATTATTACTAGGAGGTTTTATCTCTATGATAAATCCCTTGTTTTATTCCCCCTCTTCTATGGGTAAGAATGATAAACCTACAACGACTACCCTCAGAAGAAAAGAGTCCTACAAGTGTGTTAATCTGAATATATATATATGATATAGCATTTGATATTTGATAGTATATTTCAAGATATAGCAAATTTTTGTACCAATATATTGTTAGATCAACAAAGGTATGCATAAATAGATATAATAATGTGAAATCATGTGCAAATTATTGAACAAGAACTAGAAATTTTAATTTTTAGTTGTTAATTGGAGGGATGGAGCATGATGTCCATCATGACATCCAAAAAATCAAATAAAATGCATGATATAGATCATGGAATTACACACATTTGACAAGTAATAAGTGAAAAATTAATTTGCAAGAAGCATACTAGACAGGCCAAGGGGCCATGCAAACAAGGGACATGGGCACATCTCACTCAAATTGGAAACAAGCATGGAAGGCATGTTCCAATGCCATATACACATACAAGTAAAATAAGCAACGTTAGCACACATGCCACAGGCACATATAGGAGTAAAAATAAAAAACATCGGCAAATGTCCTAAGGTAAACACATGAAAAAGAAGCAAAGAACATTAGGAAATGTCTTAAGGCACAAGTTGGAATTGAAAATGCTATCACACAAGCTAAACTAAGCATGTAGAGAAAGCATGTAATAAATAGAAAGAGACAAGCACATATAACTGATCAAAACAAATGTGATATTATGTAAAATATGTGTAGTACAAGATTATGTATATGTTAAAAAATACACAAGTGTTGGATGCTAGTGAGATGTTGATATAGTATTCTATGTAAGCTATAAATTAATGTACATTAACATGATAATTTAGAGTGTGTAGTGTAGAAATGATATAACATGGATGGTGTAGTCATGTAGAAGATGCCCCCAATGGATGTCTATAATAATGTATGTCTTGAATATAGAAGTAAGAATAGCCCCTCTATGGGTAGAATGAAGTAGGAAAGTAGCTAGATATCACTACACACACTCAAAGAAGATCAAGTGAAGCATGGTAATGTAGAAAATTGACATACAATAGCATGAAACAACAAATGTAAAGTCCTAGCATGATAGTAGTAATGTAATCATGGATGATGCATACAATCAAAATGTTTTTGGTGTTTTTGTAATTGTTTAAATATTTTTTATATTTTTGACAATATTTGAACTATGTACAGTCAAGGCAGGAGATAATATGTACAATCAATGCCAGAAATAAAATATGTACAATCAATATTGGAAAGAAAATGTGTAAAAGTATATACATCATAAAAAAATACTAGGCTAGTGGTGGGAAGGGATCCAAAGATAGAGCCTACTGGGGGTGAAAATGGAGGAAAGGATCTCAGCGATCATCAAATGCATCAAGATCATCATCATAAGTATCATTATATGCTAAAAATGTTGTGTTTGTGATGTCATCATATCAAAGGTGAACTGAGGGTTTCTCTAGTGGTGGAGATGTTGATTCTACTCTTGGATGTTTAGCCCTGTTGGTAAGTGACTTTAGTGGAAGTGGTGGATTTAGTGCTATTAGTGTTGTTGGTAGTGCTATAATCTAAATAATACCTCAATCCTGTAGTTTATTTAATCTCTATTGTAAGGTTTTGCATGAGTTTATATCATGGCCTATAATCCTATGGAAGGTACAAAATGGATGACCATCTTGATATGATAATCTACTGGTAGATCTATGTCGTATTGTAGGTAATGTGATCAATCCATGATCAAGTAATAACTATAACATAAATTATGGCTGTTATTGTGTGTTTCCTACCTGAATTTGAATAATTAGCTCTATATCTATAGAGGTAACCATGTGAATTATATGTGCTAAGTGTGTTGACTATGGTCATGAATGTGGAGGACATCCTAAAATTGTAGTGCAAGATGCTAAAATCACTGTAGGATATGGTATGAGAGCTCTAGAGTCATCTTGATACTCTCCTAGGCCAACTAGTGTAAATATCAACCCACAAAAATAATCATCTATGAGTGTAGGTGTTGTATGAGCATCTGAAGAAGCCTATGAATTTATATCAACATCATGTACATATGGTAACTTGAATTTACCACTAGGGGTAATTGTGGTATAGGAGTCTCCTCAGCTATAGTAGTAAAAGGTGTTGTCAAAATATTTGTAATCGATGTAGTAACTATGAAATTAACTAAAATCACTAGTACTGTTGTTAGTGATGGTGGATGTGTAATAGGTGTCAAAACTATGACTAATGGAGTGGCTAAAATGGTAGAAGCTGCTATGACTGGTGAAAGAGATGATGATGATGATGATGATGATGATGATGATGATGATGATGATGATGATGATGATGATGATACAAATTGAAGTGGAATGAAATGGGAAGTGCTAGTCTTGTTAACCTCATATGTATGTATTTGATCAAGAGAAATACTATGAAGTGGTAGTTGTACCATGATATATGGTGTCCCATCTAATGAAATTGTTGAAGATGACTCTGTAAGTCAATAATATTTGAATGGTTGGTTGTCTTCTAGACATGTCTATAGATATCCCTCATTGAGAAACTTAATACATCGATGGAGAGTGGAAAGGATAGCACCCATAGTATGTATCCAAGGTCATCAGAGTAAAAGATTATAGTGAAGTGGACCTAGCATGAATTGAAACTATGTTGGGAGGGTTTTTAGGCCCACCATGATATCTAAAGTAATAGTACCCAATGTCTGTCATGGTATATCATCAAATACTTGGATGTTCTTATATGTTTTTTACATTGATGCCAAATCTACATACATTGTTAGTAAGAATGTGATATTACATAAATTTATTTTGGAACCACTATCAACAAGAACTCTCTTGACTGCATTGGTTTTTACTCATACGTGTATGAATAGTGGTAAATTTTGATCAATAACCATCTGATAAGGCATGTCCTCACTATCAAAATAAATTGCATCTTCTATAGTTTTTAGAGTATTGACCACTGATGTAAAATAAGAAGGTTCTAAATCAAGAGGCATAGAAGTTTGAGTGAGTGCCTAATAAATAATGTCCTTAAATACATAATTTTTTTGTAGTTCTAACATGGAAATTTTAGCTGGAGTGTGTCTCAACTAATCAACAATGTCATATGCCTTATGTGAATCTACCTACATTGGAGTGTTTCTCTAGTGACGGGCAGTGACCTAGGGAAGAGTAGGATAGACCATGCAACATGACTCGGTGTGGGATAGAGGCTCCAAGGGTAGTGATGCAAGATATGGATTAATATTTTTAAGAACATATTGATTAACATCATCCCATAGAATGACAAATAAGCATGAAATACAGAGAAAGAAACTTTGTACTAGCATATGATAGACTTCATCATTCATGTACATGATAGGGCCCATTATCGTTTCTTTATTATTTTCAGGAAATGTAAGAATAATTTGTAAATTAGAGAACATCATTTTTGTAACTTTTTATGAATGTAATGTGATATCTCAAATAACAAAGGAGCTAGTATATGAAACTAAGGATTTTTCAAAAATATTTGTGCAAAAATACTATGAATGTTTGATTTTTGAATTTATTGTTTGAGTTTGATATGCAACTAAATTGTCAGTAAATGATGCTAAAAGTACTGGGAAATAACTAAGAATGTATTTGATGCAACTACGGTTTTGAATGAATTTTTCCAAAATTAGTGCAGTAATTTTGAAAAATTTATAGAAAAATTTTAGTTTTAATTTTGAAAAATTGAGGAAAAATCTAAAAATATTTATAAAATTAGAAGTATATTTATCCTAGTGTTTTGAATGTGTTTTGATGTAAAAAGGACCTAGTATGTGTAGACTAGGGTTTGAACAAAATATTTGAGATATTTACAATAAATTGATAGATTTTTTATTTTTAAATTCTAAAAAAAATAAGAAATTATAGCAAAAAATTAGAGATAATTAGCCATAGGGTTTCTAGGGTTTTGTGCAAAAATTCAAAGTAAGTTGGGTTCACCAAATGTTTTACTCTTTTTAGAAATTAGGTGTTTAATTCCTAAGCAAATAAAGGTCTGGGTAAATGTAAATCAATAATTAATGTGTCTCAATTAGCCTAATGATTTGTGTAAATAGGTATGTATTTTACCTTTTCTAAAAATAGTAAGAAGTGTAAAAAAATCAAACTTAGCTTATTCTAGGCTAAAATGAATGATATATGGTCTAGAAATTGTTATTTAAGGATGACGGACTATCATAAACAAGACCCAAAAATTTATTTTTAGATTAGACAGGAGTGCCAAACTCAACACACCCTACTACTTGGCACTGTAGTCCACTTTCAATGTGTTTTTCCACTTTCAATGTTGTTGTCATGGTGGTCTAGATTTTTTAGGTTCTACTTGGCAGGCATGTGACACCTTGGTAGTGAAATATTGAAGCTTCGGTCTATGCAGATCTTATTGTATGTCTGATTCAATCTTAAAAACCCTTAGGAACTCTTGGTACTTGAACCTAAGTAGCAAACTTGGGAAAGAGAGGAGGGGTTAGTGTGTAAAGGATATACTAAATGCACTTCACACCCTATGTGTGGGCACGTTGCCTACATACCAATACTCCAAAGAGGAATCAAGTTAATGTAGTTCTCCCATTTGAAGTGTTTAGTGTAATTATGTAATGTATGCAACTAAATGCAAAGATGTAATGTACTTTAGATGACTAGGGACTGATGTGAATGCTTAAATAGGCTTGAATTGGTATTAAAAGGTTATATGCAGATAATAGGGAAGAGAACTTGAGTGTACTTCCTTGTATTCTTGCTTCTTTCTTGTGAATGAGTGCCAACCCTTCTAAATGAACAATAAATGGCCTTATATATGAAAACTAATGATTATGGATTAGATAAGCTTGTATTAGGCTAACAAGAGAAAAGATAAGGATTTAAGAAAATTTGATCATTTGAGGCTAAAGTTAACTTAAATAATAGCACCAAAAATAAGACACCCTTAAGTTTTGATGATCTTGTCTAAGATGGGTGTTATTGTCCTAGGAGGATGAGAGATAGGGGGATGGATTTGGGTTTGAGATGGATACCTAGGTCTCAAAAAGCTAAGTCTGGGAAGCTATAGGTGACTAGGAATCAGTGAAAGTCTAGCCGAGAAGGGTTGAGTGAAAAAGAAAGAGGACCTATAGGTTGGGTGTTATTAGCCATGCCTAATTCATCCAATTTTGCATTTTATACGATTACATTGTGCTACCTTTCCTATTGTATTGCACCTATAGGTGGAGATTTAGGTTAGACTAGACTTTGAAATTAGTGCATATACTCTATTTAAATCCTCCTTAATCATATATCAATGATTTGAAATTATTATTTCATGTTTCGACCATATACACTCCAAGAATTCCAATCCATTTGTTCTTTTCCCCTTATATTCAACTACAATTGACTTTGAGAGGTCATATAGGAGTCTGCTTGCTCAGTTAAGCTTGATAAAATGTATAGAACCTTTCCTCAAACATGCATGGTCATTTATTATCTTTTTTTGGCCTTTGTTTACCCTATATAGGCTCAAACATCACTTAGACACTATATTTTGCTCATTGTTTGCTTAGGCATAGTTGTAAGTAGATATTTTGAATGCTAGGACACCTATAGGTGTCATGAAATATGGAGTACAGAATTCCAACCGTCTCTACATGACCCTTGGATCAAGAAAACTATTAAATCATATAGACATGCTTTAGTGATTCCATCTCACACCTCCATCTTGGACTATGTGTTGCCTTATTTGAAACTAAAGGTGTGTACCTCCTTGTGAAAGGGTGCCTGTAGGTGATTTTTGAGATCAAAATCATGTCTATCAACTTATTTGAATAATATTATAAACCATAAATGATATTTTTAACCATATATAACCATCAAACATGAATACATGGTTTAGATTATCAACATTGAAAACAAAGGTTGCTTAAACTCAAAATCCTAGAGATAATATTGCAGGACTTTAGTGTTTTTGTAGGCAACTTTGAGCCTTCAAACTTCCAACCTCCAAGATTGTTCTAATTTCTATATTTTATGGAGTCCTTGTCCTTGTTAGAGGCTACAATATGAGCACATTATGATGCATAAATGTCATTGTGAATCTTATAACAAGATATCAATAAAACCTTAAGGAGCTCTATTTTGTAGCTTTAGGGATTGTGGCCCTGAACCTACCATCTCATGTTTTGAAGGTTTATCCACTTAAAATTTCCAACTTGACACCTCAAATGTGTCTACCCTAATCAAAAAAACATACTATCACTCCAAAAAGGATTCATCATGCTCTCATTTTTCCATATAGGTACTTTTACATCTCTATGATCCTCTTTATAGGTGCTTGTTATTATATACAAGCATAAAATGCAACAATATAGGTAGTGAGTGATGAGGATGGGAAGTAGACATGGGGAAGACCTTCCATTTATCCTAGGATCCTATCAAACTTTCCAAACACAATTTATTGATTAGGAAAGACTTGAAACAAGGTTAAAAACTCCATCTTAGTATTTTGTCCTCCTATAGGTGTTAATGGAGCTGTAAGCAGGTAGGAAATTGTGTTAAGTGCTAAAAAGGTTGCCTCATATTATCCATACATGATTTTATGGACTTCACTTGATTATCCATGTGATAAATAATTTTCTAACATCATGTAACTTTCTTTCAATCTCTTATGAATGTGTTCAAGCTTTAACATAGCCCATCAGATGACTTTATACAACAGTCATATGGTAGACTAACTGCTTGGCACTTTATGATTGCATCCTCATGAAACATTGATAATAGAATGATATTGAAATGTGTGATAATTTATATGGGTTTTAAAACATGTAAACAAGCCTATCATCACCTTTAGAAGTCATTCTCAAAGCATGAAGATCTGAAAATGGTGAAAATAGGCCTGTCACATAGAAAAATACTTTCTCTTGCAACCTGAGATACTTGGTTCATATAAACATCTTGGAACATGAAAAAAATCATGGGTAACATGAGGGTATATATTCAACATCATCTAAAAACCATATCAGCAACTGGATTATATGGAGCTGCTCAAACTAATGCAAAACCTATAGGGTAGATAGATTGGCAAACAGAAAAACATAGTCAATTTCATGAGGATGGTTCATGAATAAAAGGCCATCATTATTTGAAATATTATTATGGGCATGAATATAATTTTACTTTCACCTCTCAAAGGCATTTGACCTATAATTTCTCCAATTGTCTGTACCAAGTACAAACCTGAACACTGGTTTTATGTGCCTAGAAGTGTGGAAGGATCATAATAGTTTTAGGAATTTTTTAGCACTTATAAAGTGTGTCAATAACTAATATGGATATAAGGAATCTGAAGAGTCACTCCATGACCTTCTCCCATGTCACACACTTTTCCATGGGTTGTACAAGTGCCAAACTCTTCTCTTTTCTTAAGAAAACTAATCTTTCTTCTGAAGCACCTACCACTTTCAGTTAGAAATAATTACCTAAGACATAATAGAACATATGTCACACTAAATCACCTTTTATAACCTTCACATTTCCCAAGTAAGTCATATAATTCATTAAATACCCCTTTTTTTACCTCAAAATGACTAATGACCAAGGCTGGTATAACATGAAATCACACTAAATGACCTATAGTACATCTTAAGACATATATATTAGACCCATAAAACACTTTAAAATATTTTTTTTAACCTATAAGGGTCCCAATTTGACTTGCAAGGTCAAATTTGGTCAATATGGACTACCTCTAATTTGCTACGGATTACATCAGGTTTGTTATAGATTGCATCATGTTAGCAATGGACTACATCAAGTTAGCTATGGACATCACTAGTTTTACTATGGATTGCATTAGATTTGCTATGTACTATATCATATTTTCAATAGATTTCATTAGGCTTGCTATGGCTGCATTAGGGGTGTTATAGACTGCATCAAAGCTGCTACAAATTACATCAATACTACTACAGACTTCATTAGGCTAACTCTAAATGTATTATAGTTATTTCTCAATCTATCCTAGCTTAATTTCACTTAGGCCAACCTATATGAGTAATCTCTTATATAAGTTGATGTGAAGTATGTTTTCAAAAGTGTAAATCATTAGACGACTGACTATAGAGTTTTGTTTGGTCGACTTTCAAGAGATTGTTGATCAATGTCTTATATATAAGCAAGATCAAATTATATTTTCTATGTAAGAAAATAGAGGATTAATATTTTTTAAGGATTGGATCAGATGTCTATTTAGGAAAGGATGGATAGAAAAGATGAATAAATAAATTTGCTAAGGAACAGAGCAAAGGTCTATTGAGGAAAGGATGGCCAGAGAGGATGAATAAATAAATTCACTAAAGAGTAGAGCAGATGTCTATTGAGGAATAGAAGGATAGAGAGTTGTGAGTATGAAATCATCAAATGATTCATAGAGTATACATAATCAGATAAAATATATAAGTAGAGAAGGTAGAGAGGATGGATCCTTTTAAAGAGCAAAGAAAAGAGAGTCTAATGTGTCTATTTTATTGATAAATAGAAAAAAAATATGAATATGAGATCAATAAGTAGAGAGTAGAATTATACCATCATTTGTTGATAGAATCAATTGAGAAAGGTGGATGATCTGAAGCAACTGAGTTGGTTCTTGGAAAATTGGGTTGAAGCCTCATGTAGATTGGTGTCTACAAATCAAGGAGTGGGTGTTCATTAGCAAGTGGGTACTTGTTAAATCTTTTTGTCAAGTTGGTGTTTGACTATTTAGGGTTGGTGCCTCAATCTGAGTTGGTTGTCAAAAATATTTTTGACACATTGCATATCTAATTTAGGAATGTAGTCTATGTAGTGATCATTATGGGTTTTCTTCCCTTTAAGGGTTTCCCACATATATCAAGTGTTATGTTTTTATGTTCATTGTTGTGGTTTGATTGATATTTGGATTTTGGATTGATATTTGACTAATAAGTTAAATAATTAGAATAAATTTTTTAAGATCTCACTGATTCTCCTTGCCCTTTTAGTGGCTATGCTTCCAACACTATCCTCCAACCTATCCCAATTGATTGGTGTCATGTACCTTCTTTCATACAATGCCTCAAATGGTGTCATCTTTAAAGCTGATTGATATGAGTTGTTGTATGCAAACTCAACCAATGAAAGTTAATCTTTCCACTTGTATTATTGATCCATGAAATACATAAGAATAAGATCCTCTAACACTTGAATAACTCTATCAGTATGTCCGTCAGTCTCTAGGTGATTGTAATGTTGAAATTTAGTTGCATAACCAAAGTTAAATTCAAAGTTACCCAAATTCTAAAAGTCATATTCAGATCACAATCCAAAATGATCTTCTCTAGGAATCCATGTAACCTATACACTTCTTTTACAAACCTCTTCACAAGAGTAGTTGCATCATCAATCAAATTGCTTGGTATAAAATGAGCCACCTTGGTTAATTTATCCACTACTACCAAGATCATATCATCCTTATTTCATAACATTAGTAAATCTTGGATAAATTCCATATTGATCACCTACCACTTCCATTATGGTATATCATGTGGATATAACAACCCAGTGGAATGCACATATTCAACTTTCACTCCCTAACATTCCAAACAACATGACACTTAGTCCGCTACATCTTTCTTTATTCCCTTCTAAAAATATAATGGTATAAGCTCTTCCATGAGCTTGGTGACTCTTGCATGTCTTAAATATAGGGAATTATGTAGTTCTTTTAGTATTATGCTCCTTAGAGTCTATCGATCTACACATACATCCTTCTATTGTAATGAAAAATGCCATCACTCTTTAATCAAAATCCTTTATATTAAAGATTTTGAGCATTCTCTAACAATGTTTTTCTAACCTGATCGTAGAATCTATCTCCTAGTGAGAATTTGATCACTCGATCCCTGAAAGTACTCTTGATAGTAGCTATGATTTCTATGTACCTTATATGACTTACGGCATCATCTACTTTATTCTCCTTGCCTTTGATATGGTTGATATTGAAATCGTAGTCAGACAAGAACTCTAGCCAGCATCTTTGATGAGCATTCAAATTTGGTTGGATGAAGATGAGTCCCAAGTTATCCATATTGAGCTCAAATGGTTTTTTAAATAATTAATGCCACCAAACTTGTAAAGCATGCATAATTGCTACAATTTTTAGGTCATGAAGGGCATAGTTCACCTCATAAGGCTTTAGTTTCTTAGATTCATAAGCTACCATTATACCATCCTACATAAGGACTCCTCCTAATCTATCCCTTGACGCATTCGTGATCATTGAAATTTGAAAATTAGGGTCAGGAACTCTTAACACAGGTACTAAAGTAAGCCTTATTTTTAATTCTTGGAAAGCTACTTCACACTTATTTGACCAGAAAAAACTTTAGTTCTTACATTACAAAGAGATAATTGGATTAGCTATCTTATAAAAATTCAAAAATAACTTCCTATAATAGCTTGTTAATCCCATGAAACTTCTTACCTCATTCACATTATTTTGTTGGAGATTTGTTAGTGATGTCATGGTGATGTCATGGAGGTGTCTTGGTGAGTGGATGAAGTTATTTGATAGCCAAAGTAATAATGACAAAGTGTGTAATGTGCTTGTCCTAGTGTGCTTGAAGTTGGCTTGGTTGATGTTCAGTTTTAGCATCATTAGAGATGTTTAGGGATGAGTATGAAGTATTGAGCATGTGAAAGGGGTCCTATCAGAAGTTAATAAAGCTTTGAGTACTTATGTATATAAGTATAATTCATCTAGTAGTCCATAGTTTTCATCAAGACCTTTTGGGTCCAGTAGCAAAAAATCTAAGTAGGCAATTTGTTGATGTCACCATTACCATGTGTGGATGAGTCAAGGGGAGTTGGTCATATGGTTGTGATCACATTAGTCCATAATTGATATGTATAAAGCTCAAGTCTAGTGATGAAACACGATAAAAGATATATAAGTAAAAATTTAGACTCCTAGGCAGTTTGATAGTGATTCTCATACTTAGTCAAATTTGTAATATGGAAAGCAGAGCCAAGTAAGCATGTTGATGAGGTCAGCATTCACACACATGGAGGTATCAAGATAAAATGATCATATGGGTTTGTTCACTTTTATGCCTAGTTTTTATGTGCTAACCTTTAGGTCAAGCAATGAACTATGACAAAATATATGCAAGTGCAAAGTTGGGCTCTTAGGCATTTTGATAGAGTTTTCCCATAGACAAATTTACATGAGGTAAGAAAGAGTCGAGTAAGCATTTTAATGATGGCATATCTCACACATGTGGATGTTTCAAGAGAAGGTGATCATATTGATTTATTTAGTTTTGTGCCTAGTTTATTTACACTAAATTTTAGGTCAAGCATTGATGTACATCAAAAGTTATACATGTGCAAAGTTGGTCTTTGTAAAAAAAGTTCTTGACATAGTTGGCTCTGTGGTAGAAATACATCTAAGTGATTAGATTAATGGCATTATATCTCACACAGACAAAGTTTTCAGGAGCATATTGACACATGGTTAGATTCTCCTATGTGAAGAGATCATATGGTTTAATTTTAGAACATGTGTCTAAGTGTAGTAAAAGATATAAAGGTGCAAAGTTGGCCTTCTAGGCAGATAAGCAATGGTCCCCATAGTCTATTTTGCATGATGTTAAATATTAGGACCAGATAGAGATCTAATGTGCACAAAAAACTATACATCAAGATCTATAGTGCACAACAATTTAAAGTGGTCAAAATTTCCATTGGTTAATAGAGTTAAAGATCAAGCTTCTTTTAAGATCCAATGGTGCACAGGCAATCTACAGTTTTGATCTAATGATGTGTGTTGAGTGAGATGATAAGAACTACATGATGTTTAATGTTGAGCAAAGATAAAGATCAAGATTATTTAGAGGATCAATAGTGAGAGTGTGTTCATACTAATTAAGATCAATGGTATGCATTAAAGTCAAGAGGTCAAAGTGACAATTGTTTCGCATTGTTAAAGATCGAGCTATGTACAGAAGATTGATGATGCACGTTGAGTCACTGTTATAAGATTACATGAGATGAGGTCAACATGTTCAAGTTTTAACATCTATCATTGGTACACTATATACTAAATTTATAAAAATATTGATGGTGTGAGATTAATCTAAAGTAGAGAGGATACGAAATGTAACCACAGTGCTTGAAGTTTAACTGTGATCATTTGCATTTGAATATTTGAATTTGTAAAGGAAAGACCAATGTTTCATTTTTGAGCCATATCTTTTGATCTGGGATGAATTTGTTCCTAGTATAAAAATTAAAGATGTATAGGATTCTAAGATGCATCTAGAAATATAGATTTTAATATCTAGAAGTGTGTACAATCAAAGTAATGAAGGTTCAAAGTTAACTACGTTTCATATATGTTCTAAAGTGACCCAAGAAGGATAATTGAGATCATTCTATTGATATTTCAATGTCTCATGATGAATTAGCTATTTGGGAGTGTTGTTAGACTCTATGAAGATCATCTGTGTGCATTTTAAAGCTTTGACTAATCCTATAAAGTATGAAGAAAATTTTAGAAGTCGATTGTGTGTTTGTTCATGATGATTATGTGTACAAAGAAGTGTTTGAGCTAATTATGCTTAAGTAGAAGGGTATTATGATGGTTTTTAGCACTTCAAGAGGACCTATAGATCATGTCTAATGGGTCCATGAATTTTTAAAGTGTTCATGTGTTCTTAGTTTGCTTGGATAAGTGTCAAAGAGCTGAATGGGTCTTCATATGACCTAAAAGTGACTTAGGCATATTTGAAAGTGGATTGTGCTTAAGTGTGACCCATGTGAGATTCCTTAAGGGTGAAGGCGTGTATTTTGGTTGATAATAAAATATTATGATCTTGATAATCATGATATCTCTATAAATGGTGAAACCAAATTTGTTGGTTTCTAGGCTTTTGGATGAGAAGTGTGTGAGACTTGTGAGTAGGTGATCAAAATGTAGGATTGTGTGAATGTGGAGCCAATTGAAGGAGAGAAACTTTGAAAGAGAAGGTACAGGTTAGTGAGGACCATAAGAGAATGAAGAGGATCATACATTCTTATCTGAGCAAAGTGATGAAGGTAATTACATAGGTCATTAGACTAATAAGCCTAGAAGAGGCTAAATGAGTGAGTATGTTCAAGAGGCTATTTTGAGAGAGTATGTATGGTGAGAAAAGTTAAGGTGAAGGTTGTATGTGCTCAATGAATGGGTTAAAGGGTAGAGAAGGTTGATGATGGTGTGTATGACCTTTAGTTCATAATTCTAATGTCATAATAGTGTTTTTGCAGGTTCGATTATGTATGAGGAGAGGTAGAGTGCCCAGTTGATAAATTCATGAGTAAATAAGATTGATGACTATGTGTATGACTTGTAGGTCATATTTCTAATATATAAAAAAAGCTCTTACAAGTTAAGGATATATGAAGAGGTATGACTATGCATATTAAGATAGTTTGAGTGAAGGAGAGAGATTGTGGCATGCCTATGTGAGAGGCCTATATGAGATAGAGAGAGTTTGTGAAGGGATTAGATAAATAGATGTCCATCATCAGGTGTTTAAGATATCAATTCTAAGGTAGAGGTGTACAAAGGAAGGTCTAAAGGATTAATCTTTCTTAAGATTAGTTGTTCCTTCTGAAATAGGTGTTTCACTAAATAGCTTTGGTTAGGAGGATATGATCAAAGATTATTGGTCTAAAGGAGTTGATCAATCTTTTGTTTTTAATTTCTTATAGGATAGTAGTCCATGTGTTGTAGGCTTGAGATTGGGTTTTATTCCCCATGAGGGTTTCTCATAGGAACTATGTGTTATGTGTTTGATCTTGTGTATGTATTAAATGAATGAGCTCTCTTGTTAATGTTTCTTGATCAAGTTGATATATGTTGGTTTCTTAATTGTTTAAAAGGACTGCAATTGTAATTGAAATATCTAGGCTCACTAATTCACCCACTAGTCTTAGTGATTGTACTTCTAACATCTTTGGCACCGATAATTCCATAATGGTTCTCATCTTTGTCAAATCTACTCAGATACCATCTGTAGAGATAATGTGTCCTATATATTGCACTCTCTCTTGGAAAAATACACATTTATATAACTTTCCATATAGCTTGTGCTTCCACAACCATTATAGAACCAGTTCTAGATATTGAAGGTGTTCCTCTTCATTTTTAGAGTATATAATAATGTCATTAAGAAAGGCTAAAACAAAATGATCAAGATAATCTCTAATTACACTATTTATGAGATTCATGAATGTTGTTGGAGTATTGGTCAACCCAAATAGTAACACTATCAAGTCATAGTGTCTATAACGAGTTTAGAATGTTATCTTTAGACTATCCTCATCCCTTATCCTCAGCTGATGGTATCCTTATCTTCAGCTGATGGTATCCTTATCTAATATAAATCTTAGAAAATACCAATATTCTCCTTGTATTTGATAAAAAATATCATCTATACGAGGTAGTGGATACATGTTTTTGATATTTACCTTGTTCAACATTCTATAGTCAATGCAAAGTCAAAGAGTACCATCCTTCTTCTTGACAAAGATAACTAGTGCACCCCATGGTGACACACTTGGTCAAATCAAGTCCTTTGCCAATAATTTTTAGAGTTGAACCTTTAATTCAACCAACTCAATAGTTGTCATCATGTATGGTGCCTTAGATTATGGTTTCAAACTAGGTATGATATCGATAGAGAAATTGAACTCACATCTAGGAGGCAATCCTAGTAATTCTTTTGGAAACACATCATAAAAATTCCTAAGGAATGGATAATATTTGAGAGATGGTTCCTTAGGTTCCTCCATTTCATTTATCTTTATGATGAATGTTTGGCACCTTTTTCCTTGGGCCCTCTTTAGTTGCATTTCATAAATCTGCCTAAGCCTCAAATCTCTTTTCTCACCCTAGATTTGTGTCTAATTTCTAAAATCATTCAGACACTCAACCTTTTTCACGTATCATTCAACCTTATCCTTGCATTTTAAAATCCAATTGACTCCTAAGATCACATCATATGACCTTAGTAGTGCTACATACAGATCTACTACTATTGTGAATTTGGGCAACCTAATCTCTGCTTCAACTAAGCACTTATCAACCATGATTTTTGAGTCATTTCTATATTATACTGACCATGCATTTTCCATTAATCCAAATCTTATAGATAACTTACTAAGCATTTTATGAGCTATAAAACATTATGTATCCCATGTATCTATCAAAATGGAAACTAGATGTTCAAACAAAGTACCTAACAGTTTTATGGGTAATGCTTGAAATTTGACTTGTCAATTATCAATTGCTACATGATTACACTGCTAAAAACTGCCCTACTAAGAAATAAGACCTATCCTCTTTAACTTTTCTTGAGTTTAGTCATGAGCATAATGATCATCTCTACAAATGAAACAACTTCTAGGTGGTCCTTTTATGTCAGTTTATTAGTTTCCCTTGAAACTACCTTTAGAACCATTACTTAGTCTCTTATTGCATGAACCATTATTGAATTTGGCATTCTAATTTTTGAACTGCTTTCTCAAGTCTCCACTCTTTTGTTTTTAGTTCTTATTTTTAAAAGTTATTTATATTTTCTAATTTTTTTCTTGAACTTGTCCCTAGCCTATGCAAGAGACTTCAACTTAAGTTCTTGTTTTACTACCTTCTTAAAGACTTGGTCCATAGTAGAGTGTCCATGGATGTTACCTCTCCATTGATATAGGGTCTCAATCCCATGATAAATTTTATGATCTTGAACCTCTCATCTCCTTGGTACTGATGTACATACTTCAAAATTTTGGTGAACTACTAATACTCATTCAATGATAAGTCTCCCTACTTTAGATTTTTAAAATTTGTGAGCTTCTGATCAAAATAAGGTTATAGAATCCACCCTAAACTAAACAAAGTCACAAACTGATCCTAATTAATGGTGGTCAAGTTAAGATTCATTTACAACCTCTTGTTGGCCTACCATGTAGCCTCAGAGTAGTTTCAACTAGTATGCTCCCCATATTCCTTTAGTGACCTTAGAGTAGTTTCAAATCTCAAAATACTTCTTCATCTCAGTCAACCATGTTTTAACTTCATCACTTATAATAGTTCCATCAAACTTGGGTGGGTTCACATTCTTCATATTTCTAGCCAACTCTATAGTTACCTGAGATTTTGCATCCTGAGGGTTTTCTTATTCATCGAGATGCTCTTTAGGCTCATCTTGATGTTCTTCCTCTTTATATCCATGAACTATGTATTAATAATGTTATAGTCCAATCCTTGGTCTCATTCATAGCTACAAAAATCTGATCCATCTTAGTTTCTTGCTCAATAATAAATCAGCTAGGATCAAATAGAGGGTTACTATCATTAACATTTGGTAAACCCTCTAGAGATACTCTAGCTTTCACCATCCTGCTTTCTATCAACATAAAGATATGAAAATGTTAGTGGACTCATTAGGTCTTAGAGTTATATCCATAGCTCCGATACCACATGTAATATGCTCATTGGGATCTACCTATAAATACGTAATTTAAAAAATAAAAAAAACATATACTTTGATTAGATTACACCATGATAATCTACTTAGTGACCATATAAAATACTCTAAGTGTGATAATTATAAATGAAGCATGTGGCAACATACATCACTAATCACTATCATCATAAGAAGTAAATTATAATTAAGTATAGAAAGTAATTACAAATATCCATCTATGGTTGGTAAAACCATGCAACCACTATTGTTAATGTATAATAAGTAAGTAATTATAGTTCATCATAATAATGTTTCAATAATAAATAAAATATAATGTACATATATAAGATACATGGATTCATGAAGCATAAGTTCTCCAAACTCTAGTATCTATGGAAATTTTAAGTGTCATCTCCATGTAAGTACTATTGTGTGGAGGGAGAACATCATCTAAGTGCTTTTCCACTCCAACCATAAACCATCAATCCCCCACAAAAATTCCATCAGGGAATGGCCCTCCCTTCAAAGATGAGTAGATAGAGATGGTGCACAAATCTAGAGAGATGAGCTAGTACATGTGTGTTGTATGATTTCTAAAACTAAACATGTGATGTGTCATAAATAATCCCATTCTAATCAAGATATTACAAAAACATGTAAATCGTACCCATGAAATGATAATGTCTCACTAACATTACTTTGGCCAAAGTTTTCAATAAATAACTATCTAAAGAATTAGTCAAAATCATACACACTACTTGATTGGATTACCTTCACCTGGCATTGTCATGCTAATAAGCTATTAAAATCCATCTCACTACTTATTTAGTATCAATAATGTGAGATTTGGTTAACATACTATAACCAATAGATTCATGCAGATTTCTTTCTACTAGCAATCATAAAACATGCTAAGCACATGAATATGTTGGGATATTTGTGGTAGTGTTGTGTTTTCATTGATGTCAAGTGGAATTGGTGATGACAAAGTGGCATGATAGTGTTCTTGGTCTAATATGCATGATCTTAGTGCTCAGCTCTATCTTGGTTGCTAGTGAAAGCTTATGGGCACAGTTGGTTCTATGGAAGCATGAGTGGATGTCATGGAGAATGGAGAGAGAGTAAATGCTATGTCATTGTGGTTGAGAGAGCAATTGGAGACCTTCTAGGTGGTCTTCAGGTCAAGTGTAAGTCATCATATTCCTTGTGGGCTTGACCATGTGTGGTTGCCTATGGGGTTTTGAGCACTTTGAGAGATATATCATGATAAGGAGCTTAGTATGCTTGAAATATGCATGTTTTACATGTATAGGATGCTAATAATTTAGATACATGGTTTTCAAGAGGTGGCTAGTGGTCTGCAAGATAGTTTGGCCATTGGCCTAGTTGGCCTAGGTGGGCTTGTAAGGCCTTGTGAAGGGTTAAAGGGTGTTTTAAGGATTATGAAGCTAATTGTTTCATGATATATATTCAATCAAGTTTTTCCAAGTATTTTTATTAGGTCCAAGGTTAGATATTGAGCTAAAAAGTTAGAAATATGGTTTAGAACTTCAAAGGAGACTTGAATGGTGTATTTTGAGCTCAAGATGAAAGTTTTAGCATTCACTAGTTCATGTAGACTTTGCATGGGGACCTAAGCCTTTTGGGAGAGGTTTAAATTGACCTAATAATCCTTTCTAAGTATTTTTCAATGTATTGAGGGACATAAATTTAAGAACATTCGTTATGATTATAAACTAGGCAGAAACCCTTTATAAACCCTCATAATGGAGTGATTAGAGAGATCTTGCTAGAAAGGACCTAGAATGGATTGGTTAACTAATATTGACTATTGAAAGGTATAAAGGACTCATCTAGGCATCTCCAGGTGGTAGTGGTGTGTCAGGGTGGTGAGCAAAAGCTATAGAAATATGTTGGTTTCAAAAGCTTTTAGTGTTATAGGTAGGGTTGACTGAGTCAGTGCATAAGAGTTGTTAGAGATTGAAGGCCAAGAATTTTTATTTAATTCCATTTGGCAATAAATATTCATTGTGTCAATTATCTAAGTCAATTAAGTTGACTAGTTGCTAGAGTGGAAATGGAGTAAATAGTGAACAAAAGCCAGTTAGAGTGAGAACCTATTTAAGGATTGATTTTATGTGTTTAGGGATGGAACAAATGGTCTAGGGTATTATTTCAAGACATATCCCTCCTATATAACTTATGTGTAAGTGTTGATGGTTCTTATAAAATATCTATAAAGAGCTCACAAAATGACTAGTCTGTGTAAGACAAGATATTGAAACCCATGACAGTGAGAATGGTTTGTAATAGCAAAGTGGACATTGAAGCATATGAATTTTGTGATTGGAAATGTTTTAAGGTTGTTTTATTATCACATGAATGCATTTTAAGATCAATTAAGTGTCTTCATAAGTGTTATATGCCATGTTCATCATGACTAGTTTTTGGGGCTTGTAGGCAATCTGAAGTGGCTTATTTAGAGAGGCTAATTTAAGCTATTCTGAGTAGATTTTGAGGTGAGTGAGACCTTGGTGGTATTATATGAGTGTCACATCTTTAGTACATGGATTTATTCTTCATGTTTTGTCTCTATTTTGTTTGAATTAATCAAAGATATTTGACTGAGTTTTGGTGTGCATAACCAGTTTGAATAATTAGTTTGTTTGAGTTGGTTTAGACCTGTGTGTGTTATGTGAAGGTGAAAAATGGATTTTTAGGTGTTTTTTAAATCATGTAGGACCTATCCATGTGTTTATTTAGGTGGTTATTTGAGAAAAATTTTTTTATGTTTCAGTTTTATATGACTGTGTTTTTTGGGTTTTTAGGCTTATTAGCAAGCAGTCTAAAAAAAATGGTTCAAGGTATGAATTAGAGTTACAGATGTTTTAGTCCCATTTGGGAGTGATAAATGATATTTGGAGGTATTTTTTATGTTATTTAAGCATTGGTGAATGTTATTATTCATAGAGATGATCATATGTGGTGAATGACCCATAAAGGCTAATGCATTAAGCCTAATTGAGATCTAAAGGAGGATTGAGTTTGTTTTGAAGCATAGACAACCTATGGATTTTTTGAGTTGTATTGATGACATGTATGAGGATATTTTATAAGGGTAAGACAATTATGTGAAGTATCTTGGCTGACCAAGATGGGTTAGATGATGGAGTGATATATATACAAGGTCAAATTGGCCTATTGGAAATGGTGTGAGAGGAGTGTGCATTCAAGAGAAAGAAATAGCTTAGTCAAGGAGTAGATATTTGTCATTAAGGAAATTTAGAGGGTGAAGATAATTATTCATGTTTGAATAATTATTTCATGAGCCAGCAAGTCATTAAACCTAATAGTCTAAAGTGTGACTTAGTTGAACGAATGATTTTTGAAGGGGATTGCAAGTGTTAGAGAAATAAAAGGTCATCATCAAGTGTATAATACATAAAATTAGTGGTGGACATCAAATTAGAGGTTTTTGAATGGGTTCTTAATCACCTAAGGGGTTGTAACCTCCTTGCTAGTTGGATCTAGCTAAAGGTCTAGTTGGAGGTGGACTAATTGAGGGGTGGATGCTCCTTGATTAGTTGGTGCTGGTCCAAAGTATCTTGTTTGCTTCATATTATAGGATAGTAGTCCATTATTTTTTCAAGATTGAGAGTGAATTTTCTCCCCCTAAAGGGTTTACCACATAAATGATGTGTTCATGTGATGTATGCCCTTGTTCATGTTTTGATGTATAAGCTTTCATGTTCATGTATGATGAATGAGTTTAAGGAATTGAATAAGCATTGTTAATTATTGATTCACCCCCCCCCCCTCTCAGTACCTACTCTCAAAAAATTGGTATCATATCAGGTCCTTGAGGCTTAATAAGCTTGGAAGGTGATCTTGTGAGTAGTTTGGTTGTTGTCTACCTAGTTAGCTTATTAGCAAAGTTGTTGGAGTTGTTGTTGATTAGTGTGGTTGATGTCATGGTTATTCATGTTTTTTGAGTTATGATTTTAAGACTAATGAATTTTTAAGGTTTCTCTATGATGGATAAGTCAGTGAAGATCAGATTCGAAGTCTGCATGTTGGCACTAGCAAGTTTGAAGAAGGACTATACTAAAGCCAAATTTAAGATCAAACATAAATTGTATGATAGGGCTTATTGAATATGGTCTCTTGGTCAAAAATAATGATAGGTAAAAATATGTGTAGGTGTCTTGAAAGGCAAAGGTCTACAACTGAAGGAGAAACATAGTCTAATGGTGCCTTGGTAATATATGCAAGTGTTTTGAGGGCTTATAATCATGGTGAGATCTATTAGAAGTTGTCATCAATGTATTTTGATAGGATTAAGTTATTTTTAAGGACTTTATGAACCATCTTGATTCATTATTTATTCATTAAAGCAAAAAGGGTAATTGGAATTAGGCTTCCTTGAGACCTATAGAAGATATGATAGTCAATGAAGCTTTCTAAGTAAAAATGAATGTCTTATGGATATCTATGCATGGACAAGACTCATATAAAATGGAAAAAAATTATATGACAAGGTCTAGTTCACAAAGAAATATATGGAAGTGTGTCTTTGCAAGAAAAGCCCCATGGAAGTTGATTGTGTCTCAAAATTGACAGGTTGTGTGACTACTGAGCTAAATGGTAATCTTAGACACTCAAGGTGGCTGATCAAAGTACATGACAATGTAATTTGATATATAGATGACCCTACAAGCATGAAAAATGTGTTGTCATGTTTTTGATATCATAAAGAGGGTTTCAGTGTTCTGTAGATAACAATTTCTAAGTTTTCAAATCTAGATAGTGCTTGTTGAAGTTGATTCTTTATATATATATATATATGAAGAGTCTTCAAGAAGATTTATGTGGTCTAAGAGGTATTGTTTCCATAATTAAAGATTAATGAAGGATTTTTTTATTTTTAGTAGTCTATTGATGTTTTGGTAACCTCACAAGGTCTTGAAAAGGACATTCAAATATATTATGTATGATCCAAAGATGCCTACAAAGGTTGAATATTGTGACATGCAGAGTTGTCTTGTTTTCTTTAATCATGAGGTTGAGTTACTCCATTAAAAGTAATTGATCTATGATTTGAACCTTAATGGCTTGTGTTGTTTGAAGATTGCCTGAAAATATTTTTTCCATGTTGTGAAGATGTCCAAGCCTACTTGAGGAGGCCTAATTGATCCTACAGGTTATTGAAGAGAAAAGAAGTAAGGATGATTATTCAAAAGGTATGTTCAGGTCTCCTAGTCCTAAAGTACATTTTTGATAATTTTTTATGCCTTGGTTGAGTATTGATCTGAAGGATATGGATGAAGCTATTTGTATGAGGTCATGATAAATATAGTCATGAATCATTCCTAGGTGATATAAGTCCTTGATGAGCTCAGACATGTGTTATATGGTCAAAAGTCTGACTTGACCATTTTTGGTAGTGATGACTACCTAGAAGTGCCCAAGGTGCTCTTTTGGTGATTTAAGATGGATATAATATTGGATAAATTTTATTCAATTTGGTTGTGGCATGCCTAAGTAGGAGAGAAGGCTTTATGATGATTAAGAGATACTCAGGTATGTTTTTGATCTTTTGGTCATGGTGCTAGCTATATATAATGGCTTTGTAGGTTCAGATTGGTGGTTCTCAAGAAATTCAATGAGCTTGGGTGAATATCATGAATTTTTTTATGCTTAGGAAGGTTTTCATATGTGTATGAGACATGATCGAGGTGGTTTGACATGTTGGACAATTCAATTTTTATTGTATGGAAGGTTTTGAGTGATCACAAGCTTCTCTTCTCATGAGCATGTGTTTGATGGTCTAAAGGAAGTCATGGTTCCAAAAGGTGTGGAGGATTTAAATTTGGCATGGAAGTGATTTTTTATGGTCTTTAGGTGTGGTATCTAGCTCAAGTGTCTGTGTTAACTAAAGGTTAACCTTTGACCAAAGTTTACTTTCAAAGCCTAGTCATTTGGGCATGTTTAGATAAGTGGTATATCTTCAAAGTTAAGAGGCTAAAATATTTAAATCAATTGAAAGGGATAAATGGGTATCTGAAAAAAGTTTTATAGTGATCTAAAGGTGAGAATATTTCAAGTTATTCAAGTTTTTGTCTTTTATGAGGCCTAATTGGCCAATAGGGCTAAAGAAGGAAGTATGCTAAGGAGGATGAGTTGGAAGTAAATTCTTGTCATGTCTATATGGGAATGGTATTGGACTTTAGATATGGAATTTCATGATTTGAAAGTGCACACATAGAGAGTTATGAGGTCTGCAGTGGCCAAATAGGGCTATAAGAGGTCTAAGTAGGCCTAGTGGGGAAATTGAGAAATTTTATGATATCTTTATAAATAAGGTTGGATTTGTTGGTTTTAGATGAGTAGGGTGGTCTATTATAAGCATGATTTAGGTATGGTTCTATAATTTAAGTACCTTTAGTGGTTTTTAGGGTGCCTTGAGTGCAAAGGTATGTGAGCTTGCATAGTGTTATGGTGTTCTTGTTGTTGTTTAAAGTAATGGTAGCTATTCTTGGAGGTAATGTATATATGCATGGGTTGTATATACTAAGTAGTGCCTTCAAAGTGAAGTAGGGTCCTAGGGGGAGTTGTGCTACTAATTAATTGGTGACAGGTCAAAGGATCTAGGAAGGAAGTGTCCTTCAGTGTTGTCTAGGTCTCTTGGAGACTTAGAGGTCAAATTTCAGTGTTTAGCAAAGGGGTGACCTAAGTTATTTATTTCTTAAGTAGCAATGGCCTAAGGGGGAGCTAGTGTGATTTCCTAGTGGTTAGGACTAAGGATATTATAGGTCTTTTGAAGTTATGGCATGAGTTGATTCTTGAAGGGAACTTGGTCCAAGGGGAAGCATTATGGTTGTTTTATGATCTATTATTGATATTTGGTGTGATCTGAGTTTCAAAGGATGAGAGAGAAAGGTATGTGCTCTTGGTTATGTTCTTAATTTTCTTGATTAAAGATAAAAGAGCCTATTTGGTAGATGAGTGCACTTTGTCATTTTGGCAAAGGGAGAGAGAGAAAAAGAGTGTTTCCATCATTGATAAAGGGGGAGATTATTAGGAGATTGGTGGTATTAATGTTTTTTCATTTATGTCAAGTGGTATTGGTGATGACAAAGTGGCATGAGAGTGTTATTGGTCTAATATGCATGATCTTAGTGCTCATCTTAGTCTTGGTTGCTAGTGAAAGCTTGTGGGAGCAGTTGGTTCTATGGAAGCATGAGTGGATGGCATGGATCATGGGATATTACATGGTATGTCCATATGGTTGAGAGAGCAATTGGAGTCCTTCTAGGTGGTCTTCAAGTGGAGTTCAAGTCATCATATACTTTGTGGGCTTGACCATGTGTGGTTTCCTATGGGGTTTTGAGTATTTTGAGAGCTATATCATGATAAGGAGATTAGTATGCATGTTAGACATGTATAAGATGCTGAGAAGTTAGATAGATGGTTTGCAAGAGGTGGATAGTGGTTTGCAAGATAGTTTGGCCATTGGCCTAGTTGGCCTAAGTGGACTTGTGAGGCCTTGTTAAGGGTCAAAGGGTGTTTTTAGGATGATTAATCTTGTGGTTTCATGAGAGATGGTTAGGAAAGTTTTTCCAAGCATGTTGATCAAGTCTAAGGTTAGATATTGAGCTACAATGTTAGAAAGATGGTTTAGAAGCTTCAAAGGAGACTCGAATGGTGCATTTTAAGCTCAAGAGGAAAGTTTTAACATTCACTAGTTCATGTAGACTTTGCATGGGGACTTAAGCCTTTTTGGAGAGGTGGCACATGGACCTAAGAAGCCTTTCCAAGTATTTTTTAGTGGATTGAGGGACAGAGCTTTATGAACATTTGTTAATAATATAAACTAGTCAAAAGCCCTTTATAAACCCTCATAATGGAATGATTGGAGAGATATTGATAGAAAGTACCTATAATGGATTGGTTGACCAAGTTTGAGTATTGGAAGGTATAAATTACTCCTCTAGGCATCTCCAAGTGGAAGTGGCAATGGCGTGTCAGGGTAATGAGTAGAAGGTACAAAAATATGCTTGTTTCTAAAGATTTTAGTGCTACAAATAGGTTTATTGAGTCAATACATAATATTTGTTGTATATTGAAGGCCAAGACTTTTTATTTAATTCCATAGAGTTTTTTTGGAAATAAATATTCACTGGGTCAATTATCTAAGTCAATTAAGTTGACTAGTCACTAGAGTCGAAATGGAGCAAAGAGTGAACAAAAGCCAATTAAAGTGAGAACCTATTTAAGGATTGATTTCATGGATTTAGAGATGTAAAAAATGGTTTGGGTTATTATTTAAATAATTATCCCTCATATTTCACTTATTGGTAAGTGTTTATGGTTCTTTTAAAATACCTAGAAGGATCTCACAAAATAACTAGTCTGTGTAAGACAAGATATTGGAACCCATGACAGTTAGAATGGTTTGTAGTAGCAAAGTGTGCATTAAATCATATGAATTTTGTGATTATAAATTTTATAAGGATTTTTTAGGATCACATGAATGTATTGGAAGATCAAGGAAGTGTCTTTAGAAGTTTTATATGTCATGTTCATCATGACTAGTTTTTGGAGCTTGTAGGCAATCTGAAGTGGCCTATTTAGAAAGGCTAGCTTGAGCTATTATAAGAAAATTTTGAGGTAATTGAGACCTTTATGGTATTATATGAGCTTAATATATTTATTACATGGCTTTTTTCTTCATATTTTATCTCTATTTTGGTTGGAGCAGTCAAATATATGTGACAGAGTTTTTGGTGTGCATAACCAGTTTACGTAAATAGTTTGTTTGAGTTGGTTTGGACCTATGTGAGCTACGTGAAGGTGAAAATGGATGTTTATGTGTTTTTTAATTAATTTAGGACCTATCCATGTGTTTTTTATGTGTTTTTTTATAAAATATTTTTTATGCTTTAGTTCTATATGACTGTGTTTTTTGGGTTTTTAGGCTTATTAACGAGTAGTCTAAAAAGCTTGGTTCAAGGTATGAATTAAAGATATATATTTTTTAGACCCATGTGGGAGTGATAAATTATCTATTTGAGGTAGGTATTATGTGTTTTAATTATTGGTTAAGGCCATTATTCATGGAGATGGTCATATGTAGTGAATGACCTATAAGGGCTAATGCATTAGGCCTAATTGAGATCTAAAGGAGGATTGAGTTTGTTTTGAAGAATGGATGACCTATGGAGTATTTGGGTTGGCTTGATGACTTGTATGAGGATATTTTCTAAGGTTAAGACAAGTATGTGAAGTATCTTGGCTGACCAAGATGGGTTAGATGAGGGAGTGATATATGTACAAGGTCAAATTGGCCTATTGGAAATGGTGTGAGAGGAGTGTGTGTTAAAGCAAAGGAAAGATCTTAGTCAAGGATAAAATATGGTTCATTGAGGACATTCAGAGGGTGAAGATAATTAGTCATATTTTACTAATTAGTTCATGAGCTAGCAAGTCATTAGACCTAACAATCTAAAGTGTGACTTGGTTGAGTGAATAGTTTGTGAAGGGGATTACAAGTGTTAGAGCAAGAGAAGGTCATAATCAGGTGTATAAGACATCAAATCAGTGGTGGAAATCATATCAGAGGTTTTTTATTGGGTGATTAATCACCTATGATGTTGTAGCATCCTAGTTATTTGAATCTAGCTTAAGTTCTAGTTGGAGCTAGACTAAATTGAGGGGTGGATGCTCCTTGATCAATTAGTGTTGGTCTAATGTCTCTTATTTGCTTCATCTTATAAGACAACAGTCCATTATTGTTACAAGATTAAGAGTGTGTTTTCTCCTCCTAGATGGATTCTCATATAAATGATGTGTTCATGTGATGTATGTTCTTGGTCATGTTTTGATGTATAAGCTTTCATGTTCATGTATGATGAATGAGTTTAAGGAATTGAATAAGCACTGTTAACTACTGATTCACCCCCCCCTCTCAGTAGCTACTCTCAAATAGAATAATCTAAATACATGTATTTATTCCATCAAATGTATGAATTAATCTCACAATATTATCTATCACATAAATTATAGAAATAATAAATATAGTTTATACCATCCGAGTATAATATACATGCAACTATAATATCTAATTACTATAAGTAGTTTTCAAATATAATGCACCCTATGATAACCCATATTATCATAGTCTAGTGTTCTTAATCACAACTACTAAATATCACAACCAGTCATAATAACGTAGTTATAAATCAATAAAAACATAAACTTCTATTCAAATAGTTAGTTATAATAAATAATGTCTCGGTTCTCATGCAACACATAATATTTCATTATAGCATTTGTTATACTTTTAGGGGCTTTGTATGCATGCATAAATAAGGTCCTATTATATAGAAAACTATGATATAGTTTTGAACACCAATGAAACTATAATTAGAGGTACACACCCTGACGTAAATGTATAATATATTAGGCATATGTATACCTATATTAACTTTAAGCATACTATTAATTCATTCATTAATATGTAGCTTAGTATAGTATTATATCCCCACTATGTATTTTATTTCACGTGCTACACATGATAAGTGATATCATGCATATCATAAAGCTTATCTTAAAATAATGAAAGACTGTGTTTGAGCTTTATATGCTTCACATGCTTTATCAAGGCTATTTTATGATTTTCGATATACTATAACTACCTATATGTGGGTGTAAAGAAACTTAACCATTTTAATAACTATTAAATAAGTCATATGCCCATAAACTTAGTTTAAAGATTATATAGCAACCCTAACTTTATGACTTCTATATATCAAAGATTATAAACAATATTTACTCATAAATATAAGAATAGGCAGTGTGGGCTATATTTATTAAGTTATATTTAATAACTATGATAATATCCTTCCTTTTTTTTAACATAATACCCATTCTAACATTATCATATTATATTATAAGGACAAAGTGTTGACCTATACTAAAACATTGGTGATTAGAAAGTTATGATTTCAAAACTTAAACTAAAAACAACATGTTATTTATCCATTGACCTAGAGCAATCCACTAAGCTCTATTTTTTTTGAGTTTGTTAATATTATTGTTACAATGTTTATGCCATATTAATGATAATAATATTTGCCTACTATAAATATAAGACAAATCCCCCATTCAGAGTAATACAACTATAAGATATATCATGGTGCCATAAATACATTTGAATATTTCCAATTTTAAGATGATCTATTTATGTGGCAATTCAGGTATAGTGTTGTTCATTACTGCATAACTATACTTGGATCACCCAAGTTGCTTAGCAGGGAAAAATAGCACAGTTTATTGGTTGCATGAGTACCAATATATTCACTGCATTAAAGTGACTTACTTCATTGTACATATAATCTCCATTAAAGTTCAGTTATTTGAGTATATATGGTGACTTATTTAGTTGTAACATAACCTCCTCAAAATCGAATGACTAGGCATTATATGAATCTATCAATATGTTTTCTAATGTATCTCTTATATAAAATTTGACTATATAAACTAACTAGTGCATTATATATAGCGACTGAGATTTCTAAAAATAGTTCATTGACATGTAATTTTTCATCATATACATATATAACTTACTAATATATAGCCTTCTTACTAACATAATAGATTGTGTAACTTAGATTTATAATCATGTTACTAATATTCATAGATTATAGATCATTGATATAATATGTACATCTTTATATATGTTAACAAATATATATTTCTACTAATTTGTTGATAATAATATTACATCCTCCATTAGTTGATAGTAATAACAGAGCTACTAATTGTTTTTGGTTCGTTGAATATTATATGTATTTTCTCATTGTATTTTTCTTCTATAAGTGGGTCAACCTCTATGTTGAGTTGCCTTATATATCGGGTGTCATTTAAACATGAATACAGGTTTTTTATTTATACAGATCATAATCATATATATGCAAATAGATTTCAACCAAAAATTCAACATAAACACATAGAAGAAAAACTAAATGCAGTGCCTGCCTAGAACTATATTGTTGTTCAAGCTTACTCAACTTCTCTCTCTTCGAATCTCCCTTCCATTGTGATGCCTTCTCTTTTTCCTATCTATTACACCATTTTTCTCTTTAGATATCCCATTTTAATCTTTTATGCACTTACATGAATAGGGCATAGTTTTTCTCTCTTTTTAGATTTTTCCCTTTTATTTTTTTGTGTTTCTTTATTCTTATCAATATTTTTGTTTTTTGTTTTTCCTAAATTTAAACCTTTCTATTTTCTCTTTATTTTAATAATTTTATTCTTTTTTCTATTTTTTCCTCTTAAATGTCAATTATCATATTTTATTCATTTTATCACTAATAACAAAAATCAATATATTCACTAATTAAATTAACAATTCAAATGTCATAACAACTTAATGATAAATTCATTAGTCAATCAATCCAAATTTGATTTAATTATGAAAATCACAAAATATTAATGGACATACACGTAAATCATGCAAGATGAATTATCAACCATGTGTAATCAATTATCTAATGCAAACAACATCAAAACACATTATGCTAACCATTCCACTATGTATCTAACATATATTACTAATGTGGTGTGTGTAGGGTTCTTGTTAGTTTCTTTGTCATCCCCTAGCAACTTCATCTATGTCATGCTCTCTGATGATGCTCTCCCTTCATTATGCACTAAGGGAAGAGTTATCCTGCATCAAACTCATAAAAAGTATGTAATTAGACCATAACATCATGATATATATACATCATAAAATATAACTAAAAGAAAAAATCAAAATGATCATGTTGTAAGAATATACACTATATCTAACTCATAGCAATGTAATCATGTAACCTAATCAATATCCAACTATCTCATAACAAAATATATCTCAAATATTAGTTAATAAATAAAAAATCAAATTATCAACTATAAATATCCATGGATAATCAAGTAATTTTGCTTAGTGAGAAATCAAGATGTAACACAAGCTCTTCCAATAAACCAAATATTCAGTGATATCTCTTTTTCTCAATCTTTTAACCCTAGTATCTATCACCTCTTCAGGAATTAAGATCAATTTCACCTCCTCGTCTAAATTTTTAAAATCTATGGAGTGTGTATTATACTACCCCAAAGCTCTCTTTAGACAAGAGACATGGAAAACATTATGAGTTTAACTATTTTTAGGAAGTTCCAGTTCATAAACTACCTCACCAACTTTCCTTATAATTTTATAGGGTCCATAGAATTTGGTTTTATTTTTCTTTGCTCCACTTATTTTTAAGGATGTTTGCTTATATAGTTATAACCTTAGATAAATCATGTCACCTACCTCAAAATATCTCTCTGTGTAGTTTTTGTCTACATAATACTTTTGATGATTTTATGATTTCTGCAAATGATCCTTGAGGTTTTTCAATACTTCATGGTGATGGTTAATGAAATCACTTTCTAGTGGAACTCTATTATCTATAAAAACCAAATCAAAAATGGCATTGTATCATATCCATATAAATATTTGAATGGGGACATACCAATGGACATATGGTAAGTGGTATTGTAGTAGAATTATCCCAAATGTGGCCATTTGACCCATGCAGATTGTTGACTTGAGACATAATTCTTTAAAAATCCCTCCACCCATTTGTTTACTATTTATATTTGGACATCAATTTGAGGGTGGTAGCTAGTGGTAGGAGTGAGTTTAGTACATGTCAATATGAATAACTCTTGCCAAAAAGATTGAAGAAACCTGTTATCCCTGTCACTAATAATATTATGTGGTAGTCCATGCAATCTAAAGACTTATTTAAAAAATAATTAAGACACTTGAAGGGCTTTAAATCTGATGATATATCAAATAAGTGTGAAAACTTAGTTAATATGTCTACATTACATGGATGTAATCTCTACCATTTATATTGGGAAGTCTGTAATAAAGTCCATTGATATACTCTCCCATTTTTTACTGGGAATGGGTAAAGGTTGAAGTAATCCTGCTAGCAACCCTCTTTCCCCTTTGTTCTGTTGACAAATGGTACACTCCCTAACATGATTGAGAACATCATTCTTAAGGCCCTTCCAAGTGAACCTTTCCCAAACTTTCTTATATGTCTTATAGTACCTCAGGTGTCCTTCTACTTGCACATCATGCACTACTCTTAAAATCATTTCTTTCAATGTAGATTTGGGTACTAAAAGGACTCTATTTTTATACAAAATAAACTCATCACATATTTTATACTTGTCATCCATTACCACTCCTTCAATAATGTTATTATTAAAATCATTATTTACATGTTCCATCATAATAATGGCCTTCTAATCAATAGAAATAGAGGAAATACAATACAAGGTATATCTCTTTGAGAGTACATAATCTACAATATTTTGCTTCCCCTTCATGTATTCTATATCAAAATTATAGGATTGTAACTTACCCATTTTTTTTGTCTATCATTCAAATATTTTTACTCCAAGAAGAATTTCAAACTATTATGGTCCTTACCACATACCAAATATTGTCTAAATTTTTATAATGCATGCATTATGGATAACATCTCCTTATCATAAATAGAGTAACCTTTTTCTAACTCTTTTAACTCCCTACTTTTAAAATCAATATAATGACCCTTTTGAGTTAAAATATCCCCTATTCCCTCTCCCAAAGAATCACACTTTATAATAAATGGAGGTAAGATAAGATAAGATAAGATAAATATATTAATGTCTAATGAATGACCATAAAAGTAGGTCAAAGGGACTGCAGATAACAATGTGTGTAGATAAAAATTGGGAGAACCAAAAGATTCTTGAGAAAGAAAATAAAAATACAAAGCTAGATAAAGTGGCAAAATCAAAAAGAGTAATCCCATGAACCCAAAAATGGGGTTGGAAATACAAACAAGAAGAAAGGGAAGATGGCCAAAGATAAGCAATGAGATAAGTCTATCAGAGAATGGAATATATAACTCTCCTAACATCCAAGGTTGAATTAAAGAAAGAAAATCTAGATGGAAAGACAACCAGATGAAGAGGTGGTAGAGTGCAGAGGCCACCTACTATGTTGTTGTTTAGACACCATACTATATCTCAAAGGCCTAGTAGATCTAGTTTATCTCCTAGTGCAGGACCTAGTATGGGCCTATCTATGATGGCTTAGGGAATTATGGAGGTATATCTAGGTTAAATAGATCTAGATGAAGAAGTATATTTGGTATCATGGTGGTGTTTAGTGCCTCTCACTGAAGGTAGTACTATGAAGAAAGAAAAGATCCACTGAATAGAATCTAGTCTGAAATGTGGTAGAAGTGTATGTTTATGAAGCCTTAGATCCTCCTATATATATGAGTATAGGCACTTATAATCCTCATATATAAATAAATCATAAATATCCTATGCCCTATTAAATAGGTAGTAGAACCTCGCTCTGATTTCATAGTAAATGGGGTAGTGAAAGATGAAGTGTGTCTTCATCTAAATCTCTTAGAGACCACACAACTGTCAAATCCTATCAAAACAATCAAGGTGGTGATATGTCTCACATTGAATTTTGTGAGAACCTACTCTAAGATAGTTATTCAGGATGTGAATGGTATGCATCTAGTGACAAAGACTATATTAAGGATGGATAATGAGACCACCACTCAACTCCAAAAAGTGCTTAGCATAAAAGGCCCTTTTAGGACATATCTCCCCATGAGGATTAACCCTAGTGGTGTGGATTAACTACCTATTAATATCCTCTCTAATGATCTTATTCATTACCTATTTTATAGGTAGAAGGTGGTCCAATGCATCCAAAGAATACTAAAATGAGGAAGATGATCCATCTGAATGCCCACTATCCCTAAAAGGTCAAAAAACTCAGTGTACAAACCATGACCATGGTGAAGAGAATATAAGTGAGTAATAGCCTTTGAAGAATAATATTTCAAGTAAGAGTACCTATCTCACCCTTCAATAGAATCAATGAAGCCTCAGATGTGTAAGAAAGAGATTAGGTCTAACATGTTAGGTTGTGGAGCTAAAAGCTTCACTGTTTGCAAACATGCAGGAGGTTGCTGAGTGTCACAGTCACCAGCGTCGGTCAGGCAAACCGACGTCAGTCAGCGCTAAATAGAAGGGCAACCAACATTGGCAGGAGTCAGCTGACATCGGTCACCTCCAGTCAGATAGAGACTGATGTCGATCACCTGTGCGGTTCCAGCACTGTTCGTTGCATGAACAGTTAGTTTGTTGAATCGATTGTTTGCATGTAAAGACTATTTCAAGTCTTGAGCTGCATGTCTAATTATTTTAAATTAGAATTCTAAGTTATTATTTAGTATGGGATCTATTTATAGACCCATTGGCATGTATTGTAATAAGAGCAATAGAGGAAGACAAGGTAGATCCTTCCATTTGTAAGATCATTTGAATTGCAGGTTGTTGCAAGTTCATGGTAGATCTACATGTGTAAGTAAGATCATTTGAGTTGCAGGTTGTTGCAAGTTCATGGGAGATCTACTTGAAGTACTTTGAGTACTTGTGTACTGGCAGTGTTATTACTGATTGGTTGGAGGTGAACAACAATTCTGTGTTTGAATTGTTTGTTGTGCCCATTTTTGGTAGCAGAGTGAACTCTTGATTGAGAATTACTGGGAGCCCTTGAGGTGTGGGAAGCCTCTGAGAGATGTGAGAAGAAGTGGCATCTTCTTTATTGTATTTTCTTTATGGATGAGTATTAATACAAGTTTGTATATTGTCTCTCATATTCTGTGTCATTTGTGAATTTTAGTTACTTGTTCATTCTGGTATAATTCCGTGTTTAGTTGCTTATACAAGGTAATCATATTGTAATCTTATTGAGGAGTATGATCTTGACAAGTGGTTTCAGAGCATTTATGTTCTAGATTCCCTTATCAATTGGTATCAGAGCTTTTGGTTGAGTTTACTAATAGGTTGTATCAGATCTGGTTAATGTTTGTTGATTACTAGTCATTCACAGGGGTTTATGTTTGAGTGAGAGTATAGCAATGGCAGAAGAAATAGAGAAGTTTAATGGCAAGAACTATCAATTATGGAGGATGCAAATAGAAGATTATTTGTATCAGAAAGATTTGTACTTACCGTTGGGTGGGGTTGCATGCAAGCCCACAGATATGAAGGATGAAGAATGGGAGGTTCTTGATCGGAAGGCTCTGGGATCTATAAGGTTGAGCCTTGCATCGTCTATGATTTACAACTTATCACAGGCTAAGTCAATGGTAGAGTTGATGGAATCTTTGGCAAATTTATATGAAAAACCCTCAGCTTTGAATAAGGTATTTCTTATGAAGCAATTATTTAATTTGCAAATGTTGGATCATGGATCTGTACATAGTCATCTTAGTGATTTCCATGGTTTGGTAAACCAGTTAAATTCAGTCAATATTATTTTTGATGATAAAATTAAAGCTCTCTTAATCTTATGCTCATTACCTGAAAGTTGGGAGAGTTTGGTAATGGCAGTTAGTAATACTGCGTCTGCTTCAAAGATCTTAAAAGTTGATGATGTTGTGAGTGTAATCTTGAATGAAAAAATTCACAAGAAAAGCACAGGTGAATCATCAGGGAATGCTTTGAGTGTTGAAAGCAGGGGAAGGCAAAGAGAGAAGATCGAGCATGGGAGATCAAGGTCCAAGATAGGCAGGAGATCCAAATCTAGGTATGGCAAAATAACTTGCTAGAAATGTGGGAAGCAAGGGCACTTAAAGAGAGATTGTTGGGTGAATGAAGATTAGCATGAAGGACATGAAGAAGCAAATGTTGTAAATTTTGTTACACAGGATGCTATGGTATGTTCCTTAGATAAAGTAGAATCTTGGGTTTTAGATTATGGTGCCTCTTTCCATGCATCCCCAAATAGGGAATTTTTTCATGAATATGTCCAGGGAGACTTTGGAGAAATTTATTTAGGAGATGGTAAGCCTTGTCAAGTGGTTGGCAAAGGGAAAGTGAAGCTGAAATTGTAGACGGGCAACACATGGGTGTTGAAGGAGGTCATGCATGTCCCAGTCCTGAAGTGGAATTTGATTTCTATTAGAAATTTGGGTGATGAGGGTTGCATAGTAACTCTCACAGTGGACTCTTGGAAAGTTTCCAAGGGTGCACTTGTTGTAGCAAGAGGTAAGAAAGTAAGTACGCTTTATCTATCTACTTGTATTACTAATTCTCCTTTTGGTTTATCTACTTCAACTGTAGATTCAAAGATGTGGCTTAATAGGCTTGGTCACATGAATAAGAAGGGGATGCATGTTCTTGAGTCAAAGGGTATGCTTTCAGATTTGAAAAGCATGGATCGAGATTTCTATAAGCAAAAGAAGAAAGTGACGTTTCTTGAGAAATTCGATGTTCGTGACAAGAATAGAAAAGCCTTGGTTTTTAAGGAGAAGATGACGGAAAAAGATCAGTGCAAGGGGCTAAAGAATTTTGAGTAGAGCAAGGTTGATTTGGACAAGGTTTTGATCCAAAAGGAGCTCATGGGTAGAAGTCATCGCTCACAAGTAAAACACAGAGACTGACATCGGTTAGAAAACTAACGTCAGCATCTAGATAGGGACCGATGTTGGCTATGTGCAGACCAACATCGGTGACCCCAGACTAGTAAACACTAGCATCGGTTAGGGGGGAATCAACATCGACAATGAGGCAGTCGCATGGAACTGACGCCAGTCGGGTGCAGATTGAGATGTGACTGACATCGGTCATTGAGATAGATTTTAGGTGGACAGCAAGTTGTCAAGGAGTCTCAAGTGCCCATATGGAAGATTGAAAGGGTAAGTAAGCTTCAAATTCATCATTTCCCTTCTTTACACTACTTGTTGCTCACTGATGGTCAAGAACCAGGAAGTTATTAAAGAAGCAGAGCAAGTAAAATCTAGGAAACAGTGGGAGCTTAGCATGGATGAGGAATGTGATTCCTTGGAGAAGAACCAAATAGGCATTTTTTGGTGGAGTTGCTAGCTAGAAGAAAGCACTAAAAGATGAATGGATTTTCATGATAAAGAAGAGCAGGAATGGACATGTGAGATGGAAGGCCAGGGTATATGGTCTTGAGTAAGCTGCAGGACAATGGAGGTTTAACCATTGTGTTTTCTTTACCAAGTTAGATAATATTAGCTACATTATCCTATTATTGTATGTTGTGATTGTTGCAGGGTCACATATGCAAGGAGTTACTAAACTAAAGGTAAATTTAGTTCAGAGGTATGTCATGAGGAATCTGGAAGCAGCAAGATTCTTTGGCATGAGTGTGTTCTAGAGACATGGAAGGTCACAGGTTGATTTTGTCTCCAGATGATTGTGTGAAATCGGTTAGCACATCGATGGTTGGACATTTCTATGAACAATGTCCTGATTCACATAATGAGGTTAAGTGCATGGTATGTACTAGACCTGAGTTTGCCCAAGTAGTGGGTATTGTCAGCAAGTTCGTGGTCAATCTAGGAAAGAAGCACTAGAGGGTAGTTCAGTGGATTCTCAGGTATCTGAAAGGAACCAGCAGCAGGTATACATGCTATGCAGGGTCAAGCACTTCTCTACATGGGTATGTAGAATCGGATGTGGAAAGGGATTTGGATGACATGAGTTGCACTACAGGGTTTGCTATGGTGGTTGGTCTTCAAGAGTGATCTTGAAGAGGGATACAATGCCAGAAAACAAACTAGATGATGTACAAGTATAGGTACAGTTGTAGCTATTTATCTCTAAGTGGGAGATTGTTAGGTTGTGGAACTAAAAGCTTCACTATTTGCAAATATGCAGGAGGATGCTGAGTGTCACAGTCACCAGCGTTGGTCAAGCCAACCGACATCGGTCAGGGGTAAACAGAAGGGCAACCGACATCGGTAGAAATTGGCTGATGTCAATCACCTCCAGTCAGACAGAGACCGACGTCGGTCGCCTATGCGGTACCAGAACTATTCATGGCATGAACAGTTAGTTTGTTGAACTGATTATTTGCATGTAAAGACTATTTCAAGTCTTGAGCTACGTGTCTAATTATTATAAATTAGAAGTCTAAGTTAGTGTTTAGTATGGGATCTATTTATAGACCCATTGGCATGTATTGTAATAATAGCAATAGAGGAAGGCAAGGTAGATACTTCAATTTGTAAGATCATTTGAATTGTAGGTTGTTGCAAGTTCATAGTAGATCTAAATGTGTAAGTAAGATCATTTGAGTTGCAGGTTGTTCCAAGTTCATGAGAGATATACTTGAAGTACTTTGAGTACTTGTGTACTGGCAGTGTTATTACTGACTAGTTGGAGGTGAACAACAATTTTGTGTTTGAATTGTTTATTATGACCATTTTTGGTAGGAGAGTGAACTCTTGATTGAGAATTACTGGGAGCCCTTGAGGTGTGGGAAGCCTCTGAGAGGTGTGAGAAGAAGTGGCATCTTCTTTATTGTATTTTCTTTCTAGATGAGTATTAATATAAGTTTGTGTATTGTCTCTCATATTCTGTGTCATTTGTGAGTTCTAGTTACTTGTTCATTCTAGTATAATTTCATGTTTAGTTGCTTATACAAGGTAATCATATTGCACTCTTATTGAGGATTAGGATCCTGACAAGTGGTATCAGAGCATTTATGTTCTAGATTCCCTTATCAATTGGTATCAGAGCTTTTGGTTGGGTTTACTAACAGGTTGTATCAGATCTGGTTAGTGTTTGTTGATTACTAGTCATTCACAGGGGTTTCTCTTTGAGTGGGAGTATAGCAATGGAAGAAGAAAGTAAGTTATGAATGGAGAAGTTTAATGGCAAGAACTATCAATTATGGAGGATGCAAATAGAATACTATCTATATCAAAAAGATTTGTACTTACCGTTGGGTGGGGTTGCATGCAAGCCCACAAATATGAAGGATGAAGAATGGGAGGTTCTTAAACGGAATGCTCTGGGATCTATAAGGTTGAGCCTTGCATCATCTGTGATTTCCAACTTATCACAGGCTAAGACAATGGTAGAGTTGATGGAATCTTTGGCAAATTTATATGAAAAACCCTCAGCTTCGAATAAGGTATTTCTTATGAAGCAATTATTTAATTTGTAAATATTGGATGGTGGATCTATACATAGTCATCTTAGTGATTTCCATGGTTTGGTAAACCAGTTAAATTCAGTCAATATTATTTTTGATGATGAAATTAAAGCTCTCTTAATCTTATGCTCATTACTTAAAAGTTGAGAGAGTTTGGTAATGGCAGTTAGTAATATTGCGTCTACTTCAAAGATCTTAAAAGTTGATGATGTTGTGAGTGTAATCTTGAATGAATAAATTCGTAGAAAAAGCACAGGTGAATCATCAGGGAATACTTTGAGTGTTGAAAGCAGGGGAAGGCAAAGAGAGAAGATCGAGCATGGGAGATCAAGGTCCAAGATAGGCAGGAGATCCAAACCCAGGTATGGCAGAATAACTTGCTGGAAATGTGGAAAGCAAGGGCACTTAAAGAGAGATTGTTGGGTGAATGAAGATCAACATGAAGGACATGAAGAAGCAGATGTTACAGATTTTGTTGCATAGGATGCTCTGGTATGTTCCTTAGATAAAGTAGAATCTTGGGTTTTAGATTCTGATGCCTCTTTCCATGCATCTCCAAATAGGGAATTTTTTCATGAATATGTCCAGGGAGACTTTGGAGAAATTTATTTAGGGGATGGTAAGCCTTTTCAAATGGTTGGCAAAGGGAAAGTGAAGCTAAAATTGCAGATGGGAAACACATGGGTGTTGAAGGAGGTCATGCATGTCCCAGTCCTGAAGTAGAATTTGATTTTTGTTAGAAAGTTGGGTGATGAGGGTTGCACAATAACTCTCACAACGGACTTTTGGAAAGTTTCCAATGGTGCACTTGTTGTAGCAAGAGGTAAGAAAGTAAGTACGCTTTATCTATCTACTTGTATTACTGATTCTCTTTCTAGTTTATCTACTTCATTTGTAGATTCGAAGATGTGGCTTAATAGGCTTGGTCATATGAATAAGAAGGGGATGCATGTTCTTGAGTCAAAGGGTATGCTTTCAGATTTGAAAAGCATGGATCAAGATTTCTGTAAGCAAAAGAAGAAAGTGACGTTTTTTGAGAAATTCGATGTTCGTGACAAGAACAAAAAAGCCTTGGTTTTCAAGGAGAAGATGATGGACAGAGATCAGTGGAAGTAGCTGAAGAATTTTGAGCAGAGCAAGGTTGATTTGGATAGGGTTTTGATCCAAAAGGAGCTCGCGGGTAGAAGTCATCGCTCACAAGTAAAACATAGAGACCGACATCGGTTAGAAAACTGACATCGGTGTCTAAATAGGGACTAATGTTGGCTATTTGCAGACCGACGTTGGTGACTCTAGACCAATAAACACTGACGTCAGTCAGGGGGGAACTGATGTCGGTGATGAGGCAGTCGCATGGAACCGATGTCGATCAGGTACAGACTGAGATGTGACTGACATCGGTCACTGAGATGGATTTTGGGCAGACAACAAGCTGTCAAGGAGTCTCAAGTGCCCATATGTGTTGGGATAAATAACTGAAAGCACACAATTGATTACCAAGCAACTTAATATGCAGAATTAACCAGAATCAACAAGTAACTAGAATTCAAAAATAACACATGATATGAGAGACAATACACAACTTGTATTAAAACTCTTTCAAAAGGAAATACAACAAAGAAGGCTACCACAGTTCTTCTTCCTTACACACCTCTAGGGCTCCCACACCTCTAGGGCATAAATAGTAAATCTTCCCTCAAAGCTCTCTCTCCTAGGTCCCAACACCCAACTCAAACACTGAGTTGGTGTTCACCTTACACCTGTGCTCCACGCACTCCACAAGTGCTCCACGCACTCCATAATTACACAAACATACTTCAAGTAGATCTCCTCTGAACCTGCAACAACCTGCACCTCAATAGACCTTACTTATGGAAGGATCTTCCTTGCCTTCCTCTTTGCTCTGAGTACACACATATACTCTAAGTAGATCCCACCTGATCCTGCTCCTTGTTGTGTTGCTGTCCTCTCTGATCTTGCACACCTACAAATCAATCTGGTTTTGCACACCTGCAAACCTGGATCATACATACACATACATCTGTTGATCAATGATCTTACTTACCATGTAGATCTCCTATACGTAGCCATGCACCCCTGATGACCAAGATCCTACATACATGAAAAACCCCTCTGATTCTCCAAACCAGTACCCACACTTGGTACTGTGGCACTAGGAGGAACACACCATTGCTCTCTTCTCTCTAAAGGAGCTTATTTGCTCTCTTACTCTCTAGCACAAGTTTACAATACAACCAATGAGTCTCTTAAATAGATCTCATGCAAACAATAATTAGACATCCAATTACAATAATTAGATCTGCAGCTTTGAGTCTAAAATTAGCTCTTGACATGCAAACACTTGGTTCATTAGCTAACTGCCCGTAACATTCGCAGTCTGAACCACACAAGCGACTGACGTCAGTCCCTGTCTGCCTGGAGGTGACCGACGCTAGCTGATCCATGACCGATGTCGGTTGCTTCTCTTCACTATTCTACCGACGTCGGCTAATCAGACCGACACTGGTTTCTCTACAACTCAGCAAACTCTCTAATGGCCTTCTCCATGTCTGCATCAGTGAAGCTTTTAGCTCCACAACCTAACAATCTCCCACTTGGAGATAAACAGCTACACTGTACTTATACATGTACCCCATCTAATCTGTTTCCTGGCTTGTATCCCTCTTCAAGCTCAATCCTGAAGACAACCCACCACACAACCTGTGGTGCACATCCTGTCATCCGAGTACCCTACCACATCCGAACCTACAATCCCATGTAGTGAATTCCTGACTCTGCATAGCATGAATCCCTGTTGCTGGTCCCTCTCAAATCCTTGAGAACCCACTTCCCTGAATTGGCTCCTAACTCTCTGACAGCTCCCACTGCTTGGGAAAACTCAGGTCTATACTAGACCTCATGTGATTTTGGACACTGAATTGTCCAGCGCTTAGTGTGCTTCAACTCTGCATCCTATGTAATGAACCTCGCCAACACTTGATTCACATCAGCTCCCACTAGAGACAAAATCAACCTGTGATCTCCATGCCTCCCATGCCAAAGAATTTTGCTGCTCCAAATCCTTCATAGCAAACCACTGAACTAATCTTACCCTTAGCTCAGCAAAACCCTGTATGTACAAACCTGCTAGCAAACATACCATCCACATATAGTAACAGGATAATGTCATGACCATCTTCCCCCTGGTAAGACAAACCATAGTAGTTACCCTGACATTGACTAAAGTCATGCTTTATCATCCCCCTATCAAAACCTGTACCACTGTCCTACAACTTCCTTGAGACCATATGACCTAGCCTTCCATCTCATGTGTCTGTTCTCTCTATTCTTAAACTAAGGTATCCATTCGTCTATGTGCTTTCATCCAGCTGGCAAACCTACCAAATCTCCCGCTTGGTTCTGCATCATATACCTGCCATGCTCTCACTATTTCCTAGATCTTTCCTGCTCTATAATTAGCAACAAGTATAAAGAAGAGGAACAACGAATTTGAGGCTTACTTACGTCTTCAGTCCTCTGTATGGGTGTTTGAGACTCCTTGACAGCGTGCTATCCACCCAAAATCTGTTACAGTGATCGACCTCGGTCACCACACAGTCTGCATCCGACCGACGTCGGTTCCCATGCACCAATCCCTGACTACCAACTCTACCGACATCGATGTCTCTGTTGTCGACATCGGTCCTCCTAACCGACGTTCATCTTACCTACTGTCGATGTCGGTTCTTATGACCGACGTCAGTCTTACCCTGCCCAACACCGCTGGCTTCGGTCTGCACATGACTGACATCGGCACCTTTTTGTTCGATGCTGGTTCCTCCTCATCGATGCCAGTATCTGTGTTCACCTGTGAGTGATGACTTTTTACCTGCGAGCTCTTTTGAATCAAAAACCCATGTCCAAACTGCCCTGCTCAGATGTATCCAGCCTCATCCACTGAACTCTATCTGTCATCTCCTCCATAAACACCAAGGCTTTCCAGTTCTTAACCCTGTCAAATATATCTATCTTCTGCTTAAAAACATGCATCTCTTTCTTGCTCATGTGACCAAGCCTACAAAGCCACGTCTCTGCAACAGAAGAAGAATCAGTAATATAAATAAGTAGATAAAGAGTACCTATTTTCTTACCACCAGCTAATTCAAGTGTAACCACTGTGAGAGTTCTTGTGCATCTCTCATCACCCAATATTTCTAAAGAAATTAGCCATATTCCCAAACCTGGGACCTGCATGACCTCCTTTAACACCTGTGTGTTATCCACCTGCAATTTCAGCATCACTTCCCCTTTGCCAATTCTTTGGCAAGGCTCACCAGCTCCTCTCCTTGGGGCTGCATGGAAAGAGGCAACCAAATATGTTATCCAAGATTCAATTTTATCCAAGAAACCTCTCAGAGCATCCTATACAACAACACCTTCAACATTTGCCTCTTCAGTTCTTTCATGCTGATCTGCTACCAACCAACAATCTTCTTTTTCTTGTTCTTTCTTTCTATAAGACCGTTGGTGACCATCTGTGCTTTTCAACTCCTCCATTCTTAGCTTACTTTGATCTGTCATTGCTCTACTCCCACTCGATCAAAAACCCCTGAGAGTGACCTGTAACCAAACATAAAACCTGCTCCCTGCAACCTTAGCTCTGATACCACTTGTTGGGATAAATAACTAGAAGCACACAATTGATTACCAAGCAACTTAATATGCGGAATTAACCAGAATCAACAAGTAACTAGAATTCAAAAATAACACATGATATGAGAGAAAATACACTTGTATTAAAACTCTTTCAAAAGGAAATACAACAAAGAAGGCTGCCACAGTTCTTCCTTACACACCTCTAGGGCTCCCACACCTCTAGGGCATAAATAGTAAATCTTCCCTCAAAGCTCTCTCTCCTAGGTCCCAACACCCAACTCAAACACTGAGTTGGTGTTCACCTTACACTTGTGCTTCATGCACTCCACAAGTGCTCCATGTACTCCATAAGTACACAAACGTACTTCAAGTAGATCTCCCCTGAACCTGCAACAACCTGCACCTCAATAGACCTTACTTATGGAAGGATCTTCCTTGCCTTCTTCTTTGCTTTGAGTACACACTTGTACTCCAAGTAGATCCCACCTGATCCTGCTCCCTATTGTGTTGATGTCCTCTCTGATCTTGCACACCTGCAAATCAATCTAGTTCTACACACCTACAAACCTGGATCATACATACACATACATCTGCTGATCAATGATCTTACTTACCATGTAGATCTCCTATACGTAACCATGCACCCCTGATGACCAAGATCCTACATACATGAAGAACCCCTCTGATTCTCCAAACTAGTACCCACACTTGGTACTGTGGCACTAGGAGGAACACACCATTGCTCTCTTCTCTCTAAAGGAGCTTATTTGCTCTCTTAATCTCTAGCACAAGTTTACAATACAACTAATGAGTCTCTTAAATAGATCTCATGCAAACAATAATTAGACATCCAATTATAATAATTAAATCCACAGCTTTGAGTCTAAAATTAGCTCTTAACATGCAAACACTTGGTTCATTAGCTAACTGCCTGTAACATTCGCAGTCTGAACCACACAGGCGACCGACGTCGGTCTCTGTCTGCCTAGAGGTGACCGATGCCGGTTGATCCATGACCGACATCGATTGCTTCTCTTCACTATTCTGCTGACGTCAGCTGATCAGACCGACGCCGGTTTCTCTATAACTCAGCAAACTCTCCAATGGCCTTCTCCATGTCTGCATCAATGAAGCTTTTAGCTCCACAACCTAACAATATGAAGGATTGAAAAGGTAAGTAAGCCTCAAATTCATCACTTCCCTTCTTTACACTACTTGTTGCTCACTGATGGTCAAGAACTAAAAAGTTATTAAAGAAGCAAAGCAGGTAGAATCTAGGAAATAGTGGGAGCTTGGCATAGATGAAGAATGTGATTCCTTGGAGAAGAACCAAATGGAAGTTTTTTGGTGGAGTTGCCAACTGGAAGAAAGCACTAAAAAATGAATGAATGTTTAGGATAAAGAAGAGCGAGAATGGACACGTGAGACGGAAGGCTAGGGTATATGGTCTTGAGTAAGCTGTAGGACAATGGAGGTTTAACCATTGTGTTTTCTTTACCAAGTTGGATAATATTAGCTACATTATCCTTTTACTGTATGTTGTGCTTGTTGTAGGGTCACATATGCAAGGAGTTTCTGAGCTAAAGATAAAGTTAGTTCAGAGGTATGTCATGAGGAATCTCGAAGCAGCAAGATTCTTTGGCATGAGTGTGCTCTAGAGACATAGAAGGTCACAAGTTGATTTTGTCTCTAGATGATTGTGTGAAACTAGTAAGCACGCCGATGGTTAGATAGTTCTATAAACAGTGTCCTGATTCACATAATGAGGTTAAGTGCATGGTATGTACTAGACCTGAGTTTGCCCAAGTAGTGGGTATTGTCAACAAGTTCGTGGTCAATCTGGGAAAGAAGCACTGGAGGGCAGTTCAATGGATTCTCAGGTATCTGAAAAGGACTAGCAGCAGGTATACATGCTATGCAGCGTCAAGCACTTCTCTATATGGGTATGTAGAATCAGATGTGGCAAGGGATTTGGATGACATGAGTTGCACTACAGGTTTTATTGTGGTGGTTGGTCTTCAAGACTGATCTTGAAGAGGGATAAAATGCCAAGAAACAAACTAGATGATGTATAGGTACAGGTACAGTTACAGCTATTTATCTCCAAGTGGGAGATTGTTAGGTTGTGAAGCTAAAAGCTTCACTGTTTGCAAACATGCAGGAGGTTGCTGAGTGTCACAGTCACCGGCATCGATCAGGCCAACTGACGTCGATCAGGGGTGAATAGAAGGGCAACTAACATCGACAGGAGTTGGCCGACATCGGTCACCTCCAGTCAGACAGAGACCGACGTCAGTCGCCTGTGCGGTTCCAAAACTATTCGTTGCATGAATAGTTAGTTTGTTAAACTGATTGTTTGCATGTAAAGACTATTTCGAGTCTTGAGCTACGTGTCTAATTATTATAAATTAGAAGTCCAAGTTATTGTTTAGTATGGGATTTATTTATAGACCCATTGGCATGTATTGTAATAAGAGCAATAGAGGAAGGCAAGGTAGATCCTTCCATTTGTAAGATCATTTGAATTACAGGTTGTTGCAAGTTCATGGTAGATCTACATGTGTAAGTAAGATCATTTGAGTTGCAGGTTGTTGCAAGTTCATGGGGGATCTACTTGAAGTACTTTGAGTACTTGTGTACTGGTAGTGTTATTACTGACTGGTTTGAGGTGAACAACAATTATGTGTTTGAATTATTTGTTGTGACCATTTTTGGTAGGAGAGTGAACTCTTGATTGAGAATTACTGGGAGCCCTTGAGGTGTGGGAAGCCTCTGAGAGGTGTGAGAAGAAGTGGCATCTTCTTTATTGTATTTTCTTTTTGGATGAGTATTAATACAAGTTTGTGTATTGTCTCTCATATTCTATGTCATTTTTGAATTCTAGTTACTTGTTCATTCTGGTATAATTTCTTGTTTAGTTGCTTATACAAGGTAATCATATTGTACTATTATTAAGGATTAAGATCCTAACAAGAGGTATCAAAGCATTTATGTTATAGATTCCCTTATCGATTGGTATCAGAGCTTTTGGTTGGGTTTACTAACAGGTTGTATCAGATTTGGTTAGTGTTTGTTGATTACAGGTCATTCACAGGGGTTTCTGTTTGAGTGGGAGTATAGCAATGGCAGAAAAAAGTAAGCTACGAATGGAAAAGTTTAATGGCAAGAACTATCAATTATGGAGGATGCAGATAGAAGATTATCTGTATCAAAAAGATTTGTACTTACCATTAGGTGGGGTTGCATGCAAGCCCACGGATATGAAGGATGAAGAATGGGAGGTTCTTGATCAGAAGGTTCTGGGATCTATAAGGTTGAGCTTTGCATCGTCTATGATTTCCAACTTATCACAGGCTAAGACAATGGTAGAGTTGACGAAATCTTAGGCAAATTTATATGAAAAACTCTCAGCTTCGAATAAGGTATTTCTTATGAAGCAATTATTTAATTTGCAAATGTTGGATCATGGATCTGTACATAGTCATCTTAGTGATTTCCATGGTTTGGTAAACCAGTTAAATTCAGTCAATATTATTTTTGATGATAAAATTAAGGCTCTCTTAATCTTATGCTCATTACCTGAAAGTTGGGAGAGTTTGGTAATGGCAGTTAGTAATACTGCGTCTGCTTTAAAGATCTTAAAAGTTGATGATGTTGTGAGTGTAATCTTGAATGAAGAAATTCACAAGAAAAGCACAGGTGAATCATCAGGGAATGCTTTGAGTGTTGAAAGCAGGAGAAGGCAAAGAGAGAAGATCGAGCATGGGAGATCAAGGTCCAAGATAGGCAGGAGATCTAAATCTAGGTATGGCAGAATAACTTGCTAGAAATGTGGGAAGCAAGGGCACTTAAAGTGAGATTGTTGGGTGAATGAAGATCAGCATGAAGGACATGAAGAAGCAAATGTTGTAAATTTTGTTGCACAGGATGCTCTGGTATGTTCCTTAGATAAAGTAGAATCTTGGGTTTTAGATTATGGTGCCTCTTTCCATGCATCCCCAAATAGGAAATTTTTTCATGAATATGTCCAGGGAGACTTTGGAGAAATTTATTTAGGAGATGGTAAGCCTTGTCAAGTGGTTGGCAAAGGGAAAGTGAAGCTGAAATTGCAGACAAGCAACACATGAGTGTTGAAGGAGGTCATGCATGTCCCAGTCCTAAAGCAGAATTTGATTTATGTTGGAAAGTTGGGTGATGAGGGTTGCACAGTAACTCTCACAGCGGACTCTTGGAAAGTTTTCAATGGTGCACTTGTTGTAGCAAGAGGTAAGAAAGTAAGTACGCTTTATCTATCTACTTATATTACTGATTCTCCTTTTGGTTTATCTACTTTAGCTATAGATTTGAAGATGTGGTTTAATAGGCTTGGTCACATGAATAAGAAGGGGATGCATGTTCTTGAGTCAAAGGGTATGCTTTCGAATTTGAAAAGCATGGATCGAGATTTCTATAAGCAAAAGAAGAAAGTGACGTTTCTTGAAAAATCTGATGTTCGTGACAAGAACAAGAAAGCCTTGGTTTTCAAGTAAAATATGACAGACAAAGATCAGTGCAAGGGGCTAAATAATTTTGAGCAGAGCAAGGTTGATTTGGATAGAATTTTGATCTAAAAAGAGCTCACAGTTAGAAGTCATCGCTCATAAGTAAAACACAGAGACCGACGTCAGTTAGAAAACTGACGTCAGCATCTAGATATGGACCGATGTCGGCTATGTTCAGACTGACGTTGGTGACTCTGGATCAGTAATCACTAACATCGGTCAGGGGGGAACTGACGTCGGTGATGAGGCAGTCGCATAGAACTGACGTCGATTAGGTGCAGACTGAGATGTGATTGACATCGGTCACTGAGATAGATTTTGGGTGGACAGCAAGCTATCAAGGAGTCTTAAGCATCCATATAGAGGACTGAAAGGGTAAGTAAGCTTCAAATTCGTCATTTCCTGTCTTTACACTACTTGTTGCTCACTGATGGTAAAGAACTAGAAAGTTATTAAAGAAGCAAAGCAGGTAGAATCTAGGAAACAGTGGGAGCTTGGCATGGATGAAGAATGTGATTCCTTGGAGAAGAACCAAACGGGAGTTTTTTGGTGGAGTTGCCAGCTAGAAAAAAGCACTAAAAGATGAATGGATGTTCAAGATAAAGAAGAGTGGGAATGGACACGTGAGAAGGAAGGCCAGGGTATATGGTCTTGAGTAAGCTTCAGGACAATGGAGGTTTAACCATTGTGTTTTCTTTACCAAGTTGGATAACATTAGCTACATTATCTTGTTACTGTATGTTGTGCTTGTTACAGGGTCACATATGCAGGGAGTTTCTAAACTAAAGGTTAAATTAGTTCAGAGGTATGTCATGAGAAATCTAAAAGCAGCAAGATTATTTGGCATGAGTGTGTTCTAGAGACATGGAAGGTCACAGGTTGATTTTGTCTCTAGATGATTGTGTGAAACCGGTTAGCATGCCAATGGTTGGATAGTTCTATGAACAGTGTCCTGATTCACATAATGAGGTTAAGTGCATGGTATGTACTAGACCTGAGTTTGCCCAAGCAGTGGGTATTGTCAGCAAGTTCATGGTCAATCTGAGAAAGAAGCACTAGAGGGTAGTTCAGTGGATTCTCAGGTATCTGAGAGGGACCAGCAGCAGGTATACATGTTATGCAGGGTCAAGCACTTCTCTACATGGGTATGTAGAATCAGATGTGGTAAGGGATTTGGATGACATGAGTTGCACTACAGGGTTTGTTGTGGTGGTTGGTCTTCAAGAGTGATCTTGAAGAGGGATACAATGCCAGGAAATAAACTAGATGATGTACGAGTATAGGTACAGTTGCAGCTGTTTATCTTCAAGTGGGAGATTGTTAGGTTGTGGAGCTAAAAGCTTCACTATTTGCAAACATGCAAGAGGTTGATGAGTGTCATAGTCACTGGCATCGATCAGGCCAACCAACGTCGGTCAGGGGTGAATAGAAGGGCAACCAACATCGGCAGGAGTCAGTCGACGTCGATCACCTCTAGTCAGACAAAGACTGACATCGATCGCCTGTACAGTTCCAGAACTATTCATTGCACGAACAGTTAGTTTGTTGAACTAATTTTTTGCATTAAAGACTATTTCAAGTCTTGAGTTGTGTGTCTAATTATTGTAAATTATATTTCTAAGTTATTATTTAGTATGGGATCTATTTATAGACCCATTGGCATGTATTGTAATAAGAGCAATAGAGGAAGGCAAGGTAGATCCTTCCATTTGTAAGATCATTTGAATTGCAGGTTGTTGCAAGTTCATGGTAGATCTACATGTGTTAGTAAGATCATTTGAGTTGTAGGTTATTGCAAGTTCATGGGAGATCTACTTGAAGTACTTTGAGTACTTGTGTACTGGCAGTGTCATTACTGACTGGTTGGAGGTGAACAACAATTCTGTGTTTGAATTGTTTGTTGTGACCATTTTTGGTAGGAGAGTGAACTCTTGATTGAGAATTACTGGGAGCCCTTGAGGTGTGGGAAGCCTCTGAGAGGTGTGAGAAGAAGTGGCATCTTCTTTATTGCATTTTCTTTCTAGATGAGTATTAATACTAGTTTGTGTATTGTCTCTCATATTCTATGTCATTTGTGAATTCTAGTTACTTGTTCATTCTGGTATAATTTCGTGTTTAGTTGTTTATACAAGGTAATCATATTGTACTCTTATTGAGGAGTAGGATCCTGACAAGTGGTATCAGAGCATTTATGTTCTAGATTGCCTTATCAATTGGTATCAGAGCTTTTGGTTGGGTTTATTAACAGGTTGTATAAGATTTGGTTAGTGTTTGTTGATTACAGGTCATTCACAGGGGTTTCTGTTTGAGTGGAAGTATAGCAATGGCAGAAGAAGTAAGCTATGAATGGAGAAGTTTAATGGCAAGAACTATCAATTATGGAGGATTCAGATAGAATATTATCTGTATCATAAAGATTTGTACTTACCATTGGGTGGGGTTGCATGCAAGCCCATGGATATGAAGGATGAAGAATGGGAGGTTCTTGATCAGAAGGCTCTGGGATCTTTAAGGTTGAGCCTTACATCATCTTTGATTTCTAACTTATCATAGGCTAAGACAATGGTAGAGTTGATGGAATCTTTGGCAAATTTATATGAAAAACTCTCAGCTTCGAATAAGGTATTTCTTGTGAAGCAATTATTTAATTTGCAAATGTTGGATGGTGGATCTGTACATAGTCATCTTAGTGATTTCCATGGTTTGGTAAACTAGTTAAATTTAGTCAATATTGTTTTTGATGATGAAATTAAGGCTCTCTTAATCTTATGCTCATTACCTAAAAGTTGGGAGAGTTTGGTAATGGCTGTTAGTAATACTGCGTTTGCTTCAAAGATTTAAAATTTGATGATGTTGTGAGTGTAATCTTGAATGAAGAAATTTGCAAGAAAAGCACAGGTGAATCATCAGGGAATGCTTTGAGTGTTGAAAGCAGGAGAAGGCAAAGAGAGAAGATCGAGCATGGGAGATCAAGGTCCAAGATAGGCAGGAGATTCAAATCCAAGTATGGCAGAATAACCTGCTGGAAATGTGGAAAGCAAGGGCACTTAAAGAGAGATTCTTAGGTGAATGAATATCAGCATGAAGGACATGAAGAAGCAGATGTTGCAGATTTTGTTGTACAGGATGCTCTGGTATGTTCCTTAGATAAAGTAGAATCTTCGGTTTTAGATTTTGGTGCCTCTTTCTATGCATCCCCAGATAGGGAATTTTTTCATGAATATGTCTAGGGAGACTTGGGATAAATTTATTTAGGGGATGGTAAGCCTTGTCAAATGGTTAGCAAAGGGAAAGTGAAGCTAAAATTGCAGGCGGGTAACACATGGGTGTTGAAGGAGGTCATGCATGTCCCAGTCCTATAGCGGAATTTGATTTCTATTGGAAATTTGGGTGATGAGTGTTGCACAGTAAATCTCACAGCGGACTCTTGGAAAGTTTCCAAGGGTGAACTTGTTGTAGCAAGAGGTAAGAAAGTAGGTACGCTTTATCTATCTACTTGTATTACTGATTCTCCTTCTGGTTTATCTACTTCAGTTGTAGATTCAAAGATGTGGCTTAATAGGCCTTGTCATATGAATAAGAAGGGGATGCATGTTCTTGAGTCAAAGGGTATGCTTTCAGATTTGAAAAGCATGGATCAAGATTTTTATAAGCAAAAGAAGACATTGATGTTTCTTGAGAAATCTGATGTTCGTGATAAGAATAAGAAAGCCTTGGTTTTCAAGGAGAAGATGATGGACATTGATCAGTGCAAGGGGCTAAAGAATTCTGAGCAGAGCAAGGTTGATTTGGGTAGGGTTTTGATTCAAAAAGAGCTCGCGGGTAGAAGTCATCGCTCACAAGTAAAATGCAGAGACCGACGTCAGTTAGAAAACTGACATTGGCATCCAGACAAGGATTGATGTCGGCTATGTGCAGACCGACGTCAGTGACTCCAGACCAGTAAACATCAGTGTCGGTCAGGGGGAATTGACGTTGACAATGAGGCAGTCGCATGGAACTAACATCAATCAGGTGCAGACTGAGATGTGATCGACATCGGTCACTGAGATAGATTTTGGGTAGACAGCAAGTTGTTAAGGAGTCTCAAGCACCCATATGGAGGACTGAAAGGGTAAGTAAGCCTCAAATTTATCATTTTCCTTCTTTACACTACTTGTTGCTCACTGATGGTCAAGAACTAGGAAGTTATTAAAAAATCAAAGCAGGTAGAATCCAAGAAATAGTGGGAGCTTGGCATGGATGAGGAATGTGATTCCTTTGAGAAGAACCAAATGGGAGTTTTTGGGTGGAGTTGCCAGCTGGAAGAAAACACTGAAAGACGAATGGATGTTCAGGATAAAGAAGAGCGGGAATGGACACGTGAGACGAAAGGCTAGGGTATATGGTCTTGAGTAAGTTGCAAGACAATGGAAGTTTAACCATTGTGTTTTCTTTACCAAGTTGGATAATATTAGCTACATTATCTTGTTACTGTATGTTGTGCTTGTTGCAGGGTCACATATGCAGGGAGTTACTAAACTAAAGGTAAAGTTAGTTCAGAAGTATTTCATGAGGAATCTGGAAGCAGCAAGATTCTTTGGCATGAGTGTGTTCTAGAGACATGGAAGGTCATAGGTTGATTTTGTCTCCAGATGATTGTGTGAAAACGGTTAGCACGCCGATGGTTGGACAGTTCTATGAACAGTGTCCTGATTCACATAATGAGGTTAAGTGCATGGTATGTACTAGACCTGAGTTTGCCCAAGTAGTGGGTATTGTCAGCAAGTTTGTGGTCAATCTAGCAAAGAAGCACTGGAGGGTAGTTCAATGGATTCTCAAGTATCTAAGAGGGACCAGCAGTAGATATACATGCTATGTAGGGTCAAGCACTTCTCTACATGGGTATGTAAAATCGGATGTGGGAAGGGATTTAGATGACATGAGTTGCACTATAGGGTTTGTTGTGATGGTTGGTCTTCAAGAGTGATCTTGAAGAGGGATACGATGCTAGATAACAAACTAGATGATGTATAGGTACAAGTACAGTTGTAATTGTTTATCTCCAAGTGGGAGATTGTTAGGTTGTGGAGCTAAAAGCTTCACTATTTGCAAACATGCAGGAGGTTGCTAAGTGTCACAGTCACCGTCGTCAGTTAGGCCAACTGACATCGGTTAGGGGTGAATAGAAGGGCAATTGACATCGGTAGAAGTCAGCTGACATCGGTCACCTCCAGTCAGATAGAGACCGACGTCGATCGCCTATGTGGTTCTAGAACTATTTATTGCACGAACAGTTAGTTTGTTGAACCGATTATTTGCATGTAAAGACTATTTCGAGTCGTGAGTTGCGTGTCTAATTATTGTAAATTAGAAGTCTAAGTTATTGTTTAGTATGGGATCTATTTATAGACCCATTGGCATGTATTGTAATAAGAGCTATAGAGGAAGGCAAGGTAGATCCTTCCATTTGTAAGATCATTTGAATTGCAAGATGTTGCAAGTTCATGGTAGATCTACATGTGTAAGTAAGATCATTTGAGTTTCAGGTTGTTGCAAGTTCATGGGAGATCTACTTGAAGTACTTTGAGTACTTGTGTACTGGCAGTGTTATTACTGACTGGTTGGAGGTGAACAATAATTCTGTGTTTGAATTGTTTGTTGTGACCGTTTTGGTAGGAGAGTGAACTCTTTATTGAGAATTACTGGGAGCCTTTAAGGTGTGGGAAGCCTCTGAGAGGTGTGAGAAGAAGTGGCATCTTCTTTATTGTATTTTCTTTCTGGATGAGTATTAATACTAGTTTGTGTATTGTCTCTCATATTCTGTGTCATTTGTGAATTCTAGTTACTTGTTCATTTTGGTATAATTCTGTGTTTAGTTGCTTATACAAGGTAATCATATTGTACTCTTATTGAGGAGTAAGATCCTGACAAGTGGTATTAGAGCATTTATGTTCTAGATTCCCTTATCATAACATGGTGTATCTAATCTAAAAAGATGGGCTCCAAACTCAACCAAAATAATGTGTTGGGGGATAGTATGCTTGCACCTAATAAATTATTGAAGGATAAGTGTTTGGACTATATCTGTAAAATCCCATACAGCCACCAGTAAAGAGGGCTCCCAAATAATAGATCCATAAATAATAATAGGTCTGACAATGGAGTCCACAAGGGACCTTCTGCAGGAGATGTCCTAGAAGTGGTGGCAAAATCACTATCTCTTAAAGAGGGATAAGGATCCATAACCATTATTAACATGAGGTTGGAGGGCTTGTCTCAAACTAAAATGTGGGTCAAAAAATTGAACACCCAAGTAGGTATATGTGTTGGTGATCTTGATCTCCTCAACCCTGAAGAAGAAGTGGAGGTACAAGATCTTCAAACCATTGAAGACCATAACCTTAGTTTTACCTAGGTTAATCATCAACTACCTAAGGTCATAGAATAAGGTTAAGGTATCCAATTATATATATAAAACATCTAGAGAGGAGGATAAGAGGACTACATCATCAACTAAAAAAAGGATGGATATCAAACCCTAGTGAAGTAGGCAGTCATCATTATCCTATATATGTTCATAGAGAAAAGACTCAAGCTCATATATGTATATCCCAAAGAGATTTGGGGATAGGGGACACTCCTATTTAATCCCAATGGTACTTCTGATGAAATATGAATCCTTGTGGGCTATGTGAAGGTGACACAAAATAGTCTCGTACAAATGCATGATGGAAGTGAAAAGGATCTCAAAAAAGCTAATGTCCTTGAGTCTCTGAAAAAGTACCACATGTAGAACCAAGTCAAAAACTTTCTAAAATTATATAAAGTAATAGTAAACTTTTGATGAGTGATGGTGAGCCTCATCAAAGACATCTCAAAGAGTAAAGATATGATCAATATTCTGGTGAGTTAAATAAAAACTTACTTGCCCCCTAACTCTAAGGTTTCTACACTCTAACTCCTCAAAAATATACATATGAATGACCATAGCATAAAGTTTTGAGAACGTGTGACCCACCATAATTGTCTTGTATTTATTGGGATCTAAGTTGGGGACTAATTTATGGATGGGGTGAATTTTATGATGTGAAAAAGTTGGTATAAAACTAGAGCATACAACATGGTTAAAGAGGTCATTTAAACAGCTACCAATCATGCCATAACCATACTTGAATAATTTTGATCAGAACCCCTCCTCATTCATTGCCATGCTACTATTCATGACTTGAACTACCTCTCTAATATTTTTTTATGTTAACAAGTGGCAAGAAGATGGTGGATTATCAACCTAGATAAGTGGCTATCCAAAAATATCATAAATATTGGAAGTATGAGAGAGCATGGATTTGGGGCTAAGATCTAAGGGAAGAGGATAATGGTGAGGTAAAATGGTGCACTAAAACTACTTAGGAAAATACCAAAGAGACACACATAAAATATGTCTATGATGGGAGATAAAAAGGCATTTTTATGGTAAAAGAGAGAGTGGTAGGATGTTTTCAAGGTGGGATAAGAGGGGTGGGCCTAGATAAAAACATGTCATAAGTAGCGGTGTAGGTAATTTCACTCATCATCATACCACTTGTTCATGGGGCAAGTGTTTGGTTGGTGGGAAATGGAGAAAGACCGCGTGGAGCTAGGGAAGGATATGAGGGTATCTTCCCAAATGATGGAAGATAGATGGGCATACTTGGTCGTGACACTATCTAGAAAAAAGAACTAGGAATCAGAAGGGAGAAGTTTTCAAATGTGGGAGGAAAAGATATTAGTATCCCCTTTGTCAAACCAAAAAATGGTATGAGGGAGGCCATGAATTAGGAAGGTAATAGGAGGGGGAATGCCAATATGAAATGATAAAGAGAGAAGAGCATGATCAGCAAGAAGAATGGGGGAAATAGAGAAATGGATTACTAGTAACAAGGATTTTTGGGTAAAAAGGACATAATCCACTACACTAGTACCCCCAAATTGATAAGTAAATAAATGAGAGTCAAGAATGCATGCAATCCCATTAAGGATCAATAACTCATATGACTCACCAAGCTACAGAAGGTGCTGACCAAAAATTTTGATGGGACCTAAATCATCCTCTAAAGTCATATGCAGGCCAAGTAACTTTGGATCCAGTGCTTGAGTGCTCAACATATCCTCTAAGTGATCATGGAGAGGAACTTGAAGGGTTATAGTACGAGCATTAAAATTACCCAAAAGGAGAAATCAAAAATTGCAAGAACTAGACATGAGCTCATTACATATTTCAATTTATCAAATGTATCTTGAGGTAGTTATGTCCATACAAATGATACCTTTCTAGTCAAATATATAAGAGGTGTTACCAATTGAGAAAAAACTTTGATAAATCTCTTTTAATAATTGCATAACCCAAAGAAGCCTCTCAATTGTGTCAAAGTAGTAGGAGTTGACCAATCTAAGATAGCTTAGATTTTTTATTGATCCATCTATACTCCCTTAGCACTAATGATATGACCCAAATAGAAAAAATTGTTAATCCAAACGCACATTTGGATTCCTTAACAAAAAATGCATGCTTCTCTAATATGCCCAAAAAAATGTCTAGATGTTTTAAGTGATCCTCCCACATTCTATTGTAAATAAAGATATCAGCAAAGAATACCACTAAAAATTTCCTTAATTGATCCTTGAATATATGGTTCATAATATATTAAAAGGTATCAAGAGCATTGGTTATCCCAAAATTCATGACTAAAAATTCAAAATGTTCATAATGACACCTAAAAGTAGTTTTTTGTACATCTTCATCTCTCATGCAAATATGGTGATATCCAAATTTTATATATAGATATTAGATCAATCTTAAGAAAATAAATTACACCATGTAGTTCATCTATGATCTCATATATCCTTAAAATAGGATACCTATTGTTGATGGTCTTTTTATTTATGGATCTATAATCAATGCACATGCATATGGTTCCATCCTTATTTTTAATAAGAACCATAGATTATGCAAAGGGGATAGAACTTGGTCTTATGAAACCCATGTCTAAGAGTTATATAATGGTATTTCCAATTCTTCTTTAAACCCCCTTGGGTGGTGGTATGGATTCGTGATGATTGGTGTTGCACCTGGTTCTAATTCTATTACATTTTGGAAACCTCTATCTTAGGATAAACCAGGTGGTAAATCATTAAAAAATTTACTATGTGAATGTAATATTTTTTAGATATCAACATAATAAGAATTAGAATTACCTTTAATATGAATCAAAGGAATTTATCAAACAATTTACTTCCCATGTTGCTTGGCCTCTTCAGATAATCCTCTCCATTATTTTTGTTGTGACTATTTGTGGTGATCCATTGGATATGCCCCTGAAAACTATCTCCTTCGCATTAAAATTAAACTTGAATTCCATAGTCTAGTAATTCTAGTAAAAATCCACCAACCAATGCAACCATTTCACTCATAAAACCATATTTATTCCATTGAAACTCACCACATAAAATTCATCACATACCTTATAGCCTCCCATAGTAATATTGAGTTGCTTTATCACTTTGTTACATGGCATTGTGAATCCATCTGCAATAGAAAAAATAAATCTTTCAAAATATTTCATATCTAACCCTATTTTTCACACCAATCCTTCATCAATGAAGTTAGAAGTGGTTTCACTATTAATGAGTATTGTCATTATTTATCCATTGAGAACTCCATGAAATTGAAAAGGATGATATTTAGGTTCTCACGATAGGGTTGTTAGAGTACCTCCACCTAGAAATTTCATTTATCTCCTCTTTTATTTCTAGGTCTAATAATTCTTCTGAGGTGTCATCTTATTCTAGACCTTTTTCATCATCTAATATCACTTCAATATAGTACACTTACCTTTTACCCAAGCATTTATGACCTGGTCTCCAGATCTTTACATGTGAAATAAAGCTTCTTTCTTCGTAGTTCACTCCTAGTATCCTCATCCATCATGTTTATATTAGAGGGAGGCATGGATTTTTGAAGAGGGGTAAGAATTTATCTCTTCTAAAAATTTTCCTTATTCTAACTTGGATAAAATGGTTTTTAAGGATAAGACAGCTTGCTCTTTATTGTTGATGTTTCAAGAGTTAAAGTTCTTTTTATAGCATTATGTAAGGTGAATGGTGGAAAAGCCTTGACAAAACCTCTAAGGGGATTAAAAATTCCATCAATAAAAATAAAAAATAACCCCCTTTTTTTAATATCACTTACAATTACAACCATATTTTGAAATTCTAATACATAGGCACTTACTAAGGTTTGTGGTTTGATTTTAGAGAGTTATTTGAAGTACTCTTCTTCATCCCTCAACTTGAATCTATCAAGAAGCCTCTAGATAAATTATTCAAAGGTGCTTATTTGATCATGCCCTTATTTTATTAAGCCATGATACCAAAAATCATTCTCAACACCCTCCAAATCCATAGTATCAAATTGAATAGCTTCATTCTCCTTCATATGGCTGAGATTAAGGTAGGTTTACAATTTATATAACCAAGCCCAAGCTGATTTTGTATCACCACCATCATAGGTAGGAGTTTATAGTTTTTTAAATTTATTTTTCAAATCCTTTCCTCCACAACTCTATAATTTCCTTGTACACTTTGGTATGTGGCTCCTTTTGACATTTCTGCAAACTTATCATAAGAAAAGATAGCTTTTAGACCTCCATCTAAATTCTTGTATGCATTATATGTCTTTGTTGCTTCTATTGTGACTACTCTAATGGACTGAGAGGGTGAAATTATAGCTTCATCCTCTTTTGATATGAATTTGGGTTTTATGTGTTCTAAGATATAACTACTTTTATATTTTTTACTCATAGGTGAGGCTTCCCTTCTAGGAATAACCCCAAGACTTAGTTGACCCACTTGTTTCCCCATCACCTCTCTCAACTCTCTTTAACCATAATTTCTAAGATGTTATATAATTTCTATACTCTTTATTCATCTATTAATATTTTTTTGTCCCCTTCACTTTCATCCATAATTTATTCTATATATATTAATTGATTTGCTTGTAACTTCTTTTGTTCTCATCTGAAATACCTAGTTTCTCTCTCACTTTGAAGCATCCACTTTTAAAAGCCTACAGGATGGAAATATTATGGCTCTAATACCATTAAAATTTTTCCTTACTAAATTTAATATATAAATTTCATATCTAAAATTAATTTTATATTAGGAATATTTTATTTGTAAAATTCATGCCCTTTTTTACACTAGTTAGTGAAACCCAAATTTTGATGATTTTCATGGAATAATAACATAACTCTAAACCAACACATATGGAAAATTATATTTAATAAAAATGAGTCCAAAAACATTAAAATAAATTTAATAATAAATTCACAATAGTCTCAAATCAAAATATAAAGTTTGGGCAAAACCCTTATCAGAACTACACAGCTAAACTGCAAACATTACTCAAAATAGAACATAAATTGTCAGGATCTTGCTCCACCACAACTAGAGCTCATATGATTACTTCTTGTATTAGCAAGTAAACACAGAATTTAACCATAAATATAAAGTAACTAGAAATATGAAACAACATAGGAATTGAGAGACAATACACAATTGTATTAATAATCACTCAGAAGAATATACAATAAGGAAGATGCCACTTCTTCCTCCACCTCAAAGGCTCGCCACACCTCGAGACCTTCTTCCCTCTCTCTCTTGGTCACAACAATCAATTCCAGTGTAGAATTGATGTTCATCTCTCCAACCAGTCAGTAACATGCTGCCAGTTCACCAAGCACACAACCGTACTCCAAGTAGATCTCCCATGAACCTTCAACCTGCAATTCAATAGACCATACTCACAATTGTAGATCTCTCTACACCCATGAAGAACCCTTCTTCAACCAATACCCCGGTGGATCAGCTCCTTGACCTTGCAAACCTTGCAACTCTCCCTGATCAAACACTCTTAGCACCCCTTTGGAACTAGGAGGAGCTACACTAGCTCTCTCTAAAAGCTCTATGGCTTTCTAGCACACCCTTACAACACAGCCCATGAGTCCATATATAGATCTCATGCTTACAATAATTAGACTAACCTAATTACAATAATTAGACACGTAACTCAAGACCAAAAATAGCCTTTGCATGCAAACACTCGGTTCAACGAACTAACTGTCCGTGGAACAAGCAGTTCTAACTGCCACAAGTGACCGACGTCGGTCCCTGTCTGCTTGAGGCTGACCGTCGTCAGCCGACATCCTGTCGATGTCAGTTGTCTTCCTCTCCATCATGCCATCATTGGTATCCCTGTGCACTACACCCTGTCGATGCCGGTCTCCCTGGAACTCAGCAACCTCCTCCCTGTTTGCACCAGATGAAGCTTTTAGCTCCATAATCTAACAATCTCCCACTTGGAGATAAACAGCTGCAACTGTACATGTACCTATACTCTATCTAATTGTACCCTGGCTTGTATCCCTCTTCAAGATCAATCCTGAAGACTAACCACCACACCCTGTGATGCTCTAACCTTTATGCCTTTGTCATCCAAGTAACCTGCTGAATTCGCATCTACAAACCTATGTAGAAAATAACTTGACCCTGCATAGCATGTCGACCTGCCACTGATCCTGTAAGAATCTACTGAACTACCCTTCAGTACCTCTTCCTCAAATTGGCTCCATACTTTCTGATAACTCCCACTGCTTGGGAAAACTCAGGTCTACACTAGACCTCATGTGATTTCGAACCCTGTTTCAAGCTAAGCTTGAACTGTCTAGCCCTTGGTGTGCTTTCCAATTCTGCATCCTACATCATGAACCCCGCCAACACCGTCTTCACATCAGCTCCCACTGGAGATAAAATCTCCATGTCTCTTATGTCAAAGAATTTCACTGCTCCAAATTCTTCCTGACACACCTTCTGAACTAACCTTACCCTTAGCTCAGCAAATCCCTATATGTACAAAACCTACTAGCAAATCACCCACATACAGTAACTGGATAATGTCACGACTCATCATCCATCTGGTAAGACAAAACCACAATAGTTACACTGACATTGACTGAAGCCATGCTTAGTCATCCACCTGTCAATACCTGTACCACTGTCCTGCAGCTTCTTCAAGACCATATGCCTTGGCCTTCCGTCTCTCGTATCCATCCACTCTCTTCTTTATCTCGAGAATCCATTCTGTCTCTCAGTGCTTACTTCTAGCTGACAACTCTACCAACAAATCCCTATTTGGTTCTTCTCCAAGGACTCACACTCCTCATCCATGCCTAGCTCCCACTGTATCTGGACTCTACCTGCATTGCTTCTTCCATCTTCCTGGTTCTTGACTATCAAAAAAGCAATATAAAGAAGGTGAACAACGAATATGAGGTTCACTTACCCTTTCCGACCTCAACATGAGCATTTGAGACTTGTTGTCTGCCCACTATCCGTACCAGTGACCGATCTCGGCCATCTCCCAGTCTGTTTCTGACCGATGTCGGCTCCCTGTACTGAACCTGACTGTCGACGTCGTTTCTCTGGCCGACGCCGATGTCCCTACTGCCAACATCAGTTCCTTTATGACCGACGTCAGTCTTCCTATTGCTGACGTCAGTTACTGTGTAGCCAACGTTGGTACCTGTGTTCATCTGTGAGTGATAACTTTTTACCCGCGAGCTCTCCATGGATCAAAATTCTAATCAAATCAACCCTGCTCTACTCAGAATAATTCAGCTTCCTCACCTGATCTCTGTCCATCATCTCCTCCATGAACACCAAGGCTTTCCAGTTATTTAGCTTGTCAAAAACATCTGACCTCTGCTTCAAAACCTGCATTCTCCTCCTACATATGTGGCCAAGCCTATAAAGCCACATCTTTGCAACAGAAGGTGAATCAGCAATATAAGTAGATAGATAAAGGATACCTACTTTCTTACCATCATCTAATTCAAGTATATCCGCTGTGAGAGTTACAGTGCATCTCTCATCACCCAAATTTCCTGAAGAAATTAGACTCATCTCCAAGATTGGTACCTGCATGACTTCCTTCAACCACTATGAGTCATCCGCTTACAATTTCAGCTTCACTTCCCCTTCATCTATAATCTGACAAGGCTCTCCAACCCCCAAATAAATCTCTCCAAAGTCTCCAAAGACATACCTATGAAAAGATGCTCTATTTCGGGTTGCATGGAAAGAGGCAAAAGAATCTGTAAACAAAGATTCCACTTTATCCAGAACATCCTGTGCAATATTACCTGCAACATATGCTTCCATAAGCTGATCTTCTACCGACCAACGATCTCTTTTAACCTGCTCTTTCTTTCCATCAATTAGACCATTTGTGCTATTCAATTTCTCCATTCGTAGCTTACTTTCTTCTGCCATTGCTATACTCCCACTCAATTTGAAACCCCTGTGAGTGACCTGTAATCAACAAACACTACCAGATCTGAAACCACTTGTTAGTCAACCCAACCAAAAGCTCTGATACCACTTGTCAGGATCTTGCTCCACCACAACTAGAGCTCATATGATTACTTCTTGTATTAGCAAGTAAACACGGAATTTAACCAGAAATATAAAGTAACTAGAAATATGAAACAACACAAGAATTGAGAGACAATACACAATTGTATTAATAATCACTCAGAAGAATATACAATAAGGAAGATGCCACTTCTTCCTCCACCTCAAAGGCTCGCCACACCTCAAGACCTTCTTCCCTCTCTCTCTTGGTCACAACAATCAATTCCAATGTAGAATTGATGTTCACCTCTCCAACCAGTCAGTAACACGCTGCCAGTTCACCAAGCACACAACCATACTCCAAGTAGATCTCCCATGAACCTTCAACCTGTAATTCAATAGACCATACTCACAATTGTAGATCTCTCTACACCCATGAAGAACCCTTCTTCAACCAGTACCCCAGTGGATCAGCTCCTTGACCTTGCAGACCTTGCAACTCTCCCTGATCAAACACTCTCAGCACCCCTTTGGAACTAGGAGGAGCTACACTAGCTCTCTCTAAAAGCTCTATGGCTTTCTAGCACACCCTTACAACACAGCCCATGAGTCCATATATAGATCTCATGCTTACAATAATTAGACTAACCTAATTACAATAATTAGACACGCAACTCAAGACCAAAAATAGCCTTTGCATGCAAACACTCGGTTCAACGAACTAACTGTCCGTGGAACAAGCAGTTCTAACTGCCACAGGCGATCGACGTCGGTCCCTGTCTGCTTGAGGCTGACCGTCGTCGGCCAACATCCTGCCGAAGTCGGTTGTCTTCCTGTCCATCATGCCACCGTCAGTTTCCCTGTGCACTGCACCCTGCCGATGCCGGTCTCCCTGGAACTCAGCAACCTCCTCCCTGTTTGCACCAGATGAAGCTTTTAGCTCCACAATCTAACATAAATTCACAACACTTATAATCCAATTAAAAAATACTATAAAATACTAAGATAAATTGTAAATAACCCCATAATACATGTCCTATCTACTGTAATAACCTATAAATCTAAAAGTACTTCTATAACCTTGACTCACACAAACTGCTTATATAAAACATTGAATATTGGCTAAATCTGGACTCCTTGAAGCTTTGTTACAACTCCTATGTTAAATTATATCTCTTGATCATGGAGGCTTCATCTTAAAATATTTGGGATCAATTTTTTTGTCTAAATACCTCCAATATCTAAGAATCTCCATTCCAAGATGGTTTGATGAACATTGTTCAACAAGAGAAATTAATTAGTTTGGAAAAAGATCCCCCAAAATGAAATTATGGCATATAAATACACAAGAGGGCATAAAAAGAGTGACAAAACCCAACTCCTTGCTTTGGAAATATTAAAAAACTAATTATAAAAATCTATTAGTTGTCATCTTTCTCCAAATTCCCATAATTTGTTTTAATCTTGTTTTTCTTGCTTTTATCTTATTCCAAAATTTTCCTCAATTTGGCAAACTTATCTTGAGGTTAAGAATGCAAACATAATTTATTAATTTGATTTAAAACCTCATCATTGTCCTTATCCTTAAAACACCATGCCCCACTTTGGATAATAAAGTATTATTATTTATCTTGATCCCCTATTATCTTTTCAAACTTACCAATTCTAAATAAATAATTAATTAAATATTTGCTCCAATTTTCTTTCTCTTATTCCCCTATAGTTGAAAATTAGATAAATTAATTATTAACTAGAAATTAATTAGAAAGGGGACATGACATATTACCACCCACCTTTTTTCTATAATATCATGATGATACAACAAACCACATGGATGTAGTGTTCAAATTTAACGTACTGACACTCAAAACATGTTGCTAAAAAAGTAGTTACATCCTTCTTTAGGCCAGGCCAAAAGCATAGCCTTTTTATCTCACATGTCATTTTAGTGACAACTAGGTGAGAAAAATATGGTATAGTATGCACTTCATCCAATACCCACTCCCTTATATTTTAAAATTTAGGAATAAAAAAATTCCCTTGATAACTCAAAAGTCCATCTAGGTCCAAGGAATAGGTAGCAACAACTTTAGCCATTGTTTCTTTGGCTAGTTTAGCACATATTTTTCTACGTTCAATGTTTGTTAGTTTTTTATTCATTAAAAAAATGATATTTTTCCTTATATGTTCTTCTGTTGACAACATTAACTACTCTATTTTCCTTACCCTAACACATAGGCAATGTCAATATCAAAATTACTAATAAATTTTATCTATTTATATTGTCTTGTATTTAATTAATCTTGAGAAAATAAATGAACAAGGCTATAGTGATTAGGGTTTACCTTAAATTTCTTCCCAATAAAAAATTATTTTTATTGCTTGGGAGTATGTACCACAACTGTCAATTCTAAATCATGTGTTAGGTAGTTTTACACATGGGTTTTGAGCTTACAAAACTCATAGGAAACATCCTTGCCATCTTGAGTCAAAATAGCTCTAATGTCCACTTTATAAACATCAACCTAGATTTTAAAGTTACCATTAGGATCTGAGATAACAAGAATATGAGCATAAGTTAACAACTACTTCAATTTTTGAAAAGCTTCCTCACATTGACGAGTCCATGTAAAAAAATTATCATTTATTTTGGAAGTGATAAGGTTAATAATTCTTGAGAATTTTTCAACAAACCTTATTTAATATCTCACTAAACCCATGAAAGTAAAAACTTCATACACATTCTTAAGGGTTGGCCACTCTCAAATGGCTCTAATCCTAGCAAGGTCCACTAAAAGACCTTACTTAGAGATAATGTGCCCTAAGTAATGAATTTTGAATTGATATAAGAAGATCTTAAAGATAATGTAAAGATACAAATATGAAATAGGTTAGTTCATTCTTTGGTGAAAAAATTCAAGAATATAACATCTCAAGCGTGGTCTTCAAATTAGGAAAAGACTTGAAATAACAAACAATGAATTAGAAAGCCAAACAAGATACTTTTACCTTCCATTTGAATGTTCCATTCAAATTCGGCATACATATATATTTATACCTAGATCATAGAGCATAAGGTCTTTATCAATGTTGATATGTCATGTGAGTAGCATTTTCCCTTGACCAAATGTGGTTGTTGAACAATTGAAAGTAAAGGTGAAGCTTGATTAATCAGAGTGGCTCTCCAAAAGGGTAGCACATCATTGTATTTTAAGGCTTGAGAATAATGGTAAATATCCCTTATATTTATAGATTCTTTAAATTGATCTTGACCATCAGATACAAATCAAGATGAGTGGATGAGAGCCAATCAACCTTAGTAGGCAAAATGTAATTAATATTTGTCATTAATTGGGCATGGGTTGCAAATTTATAGATTTATTTACATTCATTATTAGTGTTTGACAATTTCCTAATGATGTCATCATTTTTAATATTTGTTGTGATGTCATGATCCACTTTGCCACTTGTTATGAGAGTTAAGGAATAACTCTAATTAATGAATTTAGAAAATAGAAAATTCTAAAAGCTATGGAATTTTCTATTAGAATAAAATTAGACTAATTAATTATGTTTAGTTAACTTAATGAAAATGGATGTAACTTATTAAATTCAAAGAACCATTCAACCTAATTAATCCCAAAATCTCTCTTGTACGGTCACAATTTGACTCAAGTTGAATTAAGTGAAGTTGATGATTGTGTACGGTGCATTGTCTCAATCAGGGATGCCTCACATACATTTCATAAGATGTATGCCATGTGTGTAGAATAATTTGGGTTTTTTAGTGATTCATGTGTTATTACTATAAATTATTATAATTAAAATTTTGACATAAGAGTGGTGAGAATTGAGTGTCTACATTTTGCCCTTGTTTGAGAAGGCATTACAAGACACAAGTAAAGCAATGAATTTTCAAATAATAAAAAGTCATTTAAAATTATTTGATAATGTTTGAATAATTTTGTGTTCACATTTTGTTAAAAATTGTTCAATTTACTAAAAATGAGTCCACAAAGAAGCCCCAAACAATGTTTGGGAATACCCAAGATGCCCCTCGAAGAAGTGGTTGAAAAATAATATTGATAGACATGCCCTCAAAAAAAAGAAAATGGACAAGAAGAAAAGTAAAATAACCCATGAATGAGATTAATCCACATAAGCCAATGCTTTTATGCATTTATTTTTAATGATGAATAATAATATAATTGAATTGGCCCCAAGGTAGGGGGAAATGGAAAGTATGCATCCCAAAATAAATGACATACTTTAACATATCCTAAATATGGCAAAAGTGCAGGTGTAGTCATATAAAATGTTAAAATTGGTAGTTTGAGTGTGTTTTGTGATATCCTAGCCATAGATCTTATTTTCATGCTCTTACGACCCTCCTAGATACATTTTTGCTTATTCTTAGTCATTTTTAGCCTTCCAAACGATCATTCCAACTCAATCAAACTCTATTTCCCAAGCCAAGTCTATCCCCCTAGGTCTCAATCCTATAGGATAGAAGCACCATACCTAGACTATAGCATTAGACCCTAGGGTGTCTCATTTTTAGTGCTCCTATCCAATTGTATTTTGAGCCCAAATGGCTATTATCATCTAATTCCTATCCTTCATCATGTCAGCCTAGTGCAAATACAACTAACCCATGATCAATATTTCCCTATAAAATTCCATCCAAAGGTCATTTACAAAAGGAGGTGACAAATCTTACAAAGCAAGAAATAATACAAGCAAACTACTAAGGCAAATTTCACTATTTTCTCCATACAGTCACCTAACACAATTGTAAACACATTAAAATTCTCATACCAGTCCCTAGCCACCTCAAACACTCTTAATTTGTCATTTTTACATTTAAATAACACTATTACACAAAGCAAATTTAGGTGGGAGAACTACATATGGATTGATCCCTCTTCAGAGTATTGGTGTGTAGGCAATGTGCCCACACAAAGGGTGTGGATCACATGTTCAGTGAATCTTATACACACCAACCCCCCCTTTTTCAATTTTTATTCAAGCACAATGAAGGTCTAGGGTTTAAATATTAAATCAACTCTACAAAGAGCTCTATCAACATTCAACACTTAAGATTTCATAAGCAGACTCATACAAGGACAACAAACAAAACCTAGAAAACTTAGATCTCTGTGACCAATTTGAACAATAGTGGTAGGAGTAGACTATAGCACCAGACCTTGAAGTGTCTTATTTTTGTCACTCCTATCCTTTCATCGAATGAAAGCCAAATTTTGATTTGTGAAACTGTCCCAGTCCTGCACAGCCAGTCTCAACCATCTCAATCTAGTTTTAAGTTGTATTTCTCCTTATTTGTTTTTATTTTTAGAAAGATTTAAAAGACACATAAATTATACAAATTATTACTATGATTATTGAAATAGTATTTACTAATTTATTATTCCAGACCCTTAGCTCAAATTAAGAATAAGATATTAATATTCTCAAAAAATCTCAATCATTTGGAGAACCTAACTAACTTCGTTTGTGCACAAAAACCCTAAAAACCCTAGGGAAAATTTCCTCCTAATTTCTCTAGCGTTTTTCTAATTTTCCTAAATATTGAAATCAAAATTTCACATTAAATTTTTAAAATTTACCATAGTAATTTTAAAAATCATTTTTCTTTCAAACCCTAGTTGCATATACTAGGTCCTTCTACATCTTGAGGTATCACCCTACATATTTTTTTTCCTAAATATTTAAATCAAAATTCTACATTTAAATTTTTAAAATTTACCATAGTAATTTTTAAAAAAAATCATTTTTTCTAAAACCCTAGTTACATATACTAGGTCCTGTACTTTTGAGGTATCACCTTACATGTTGTGAGTTTCATATCCTTTTTAGGAATATTCCAATTTGTTGTTTTTAGGATTTTATATTTCTTTTACTCAATACTTTCCTTTCATCACATTTCTCTTATTACAACTTATTGCAAAAAATTCAATCCACATTCGCTTTGTTTTCTTACTTTAATAATAGCCCAATATATTGGTTTTGATGAAACTGATGAGAGGGAAATTCAAGAAATTTTAAATAAACATCTTGAGATGCAAGATGATATGCTTAAAATAATACAATAAGAATGAAAAAATCAAACATTGGTCAATCCTCTCAAACCACAGATCAACCAGTTGCAAATGACACTACGAGGGCAATTATATCTCGACAACCCCCTATAGCATCTCAAACTTCTTATGAAAGCCCACCAATTATGGCTAGTACATCTTTGTCTCTTGACATGGCTACCCTTATGCAAGAGATAAGATCTCTTCAATCCAAGGTGTTACATCTTGATCAAGGTGCCTCTAGACCAACACAGTCTTTGGATTCTTTTGCTCTACTTCGTACACCATTGGCATGCCATATTGATTTTACACCCTTGCCACCAAGTTTTGTTCAATCCAAGCTCACTCTATATGATGGCAAGGTTGATCCAGAGACACACTTGAGATATTTTCATGCAGCATGCTTGGACTATGTACCAAATGATTGGTTACTAACGAAGCTATTTTCATGCATTTTAAAGGATTATGTTTTACAATGGTTTTATAGCCTATCGAATTAGTCAGTCAACGCATTTAATCCTTTAGCTGATATGTTCCTCACTCATTTCAACATTAACATAGATGATAAGGTTTCTTATGCCCAAGTTACACAATAGAAACAAAGGTCAAATGAGCATCTCACTGATTATGTTCTTTGATATAAGACTATCTTAGCTAAAATGACTAACCCCATGGCCAATCAATAATTACAAGACATCTTCAAATAGAGTCTTCTTCCATATTTGCATGAGTCAATAATGTTCAAAATGTTCTCTTCCTTCACTAAGTTATGTCATACACTAAAGGAAAGGGAAGTCAAACTCATTTCAATGGGCAAACTCAAGTACACAAGCATATCAGAAAAAACAAACAAGAGTAATAGTAAAGTCTCATACAAAGTAAAGGTTAATGATAGAAAATGTAAAAATCAACCTATAATTAATGCAACTTCAGAACCCCCTTAATGAGTGGTTTTATTAGTACCTCCTTGGCAAGTCTTTACCAATCTATCAGTATCTCTAGCCAGAGTTTTACAATAGCTTTTGGAATGTAATATTATATTTCTCCCTCCTATTTTGGAAGTTGATCCAATAAAGCCTCTTCCATGAGGATATGATCAGAATGCATTTTGTGATTTTCATAGAGCACTAGGACATAAAACAAACATATGTATTAATTTGAAGCATAAGATACAAGACTTGATAGATGGCAACCTTATTGATCTTGGCACTCCAATTGAGCCTCCTCAGGCAAAGCAAACACAAAACAAGGCTTTAAAATTTTTATTAGATCCTTTCCCATAACATTATAAACAAGAGATAGGGGATACATCAGGTGTTCATCATGCATATCATGCACATCCTCCACCAGCAACATACCAAGCACCTTCAGTTGAATCACACCCTTTGAGCAACATGATTGGTGTGTATAATTCTAGAGTTCCAACTAGACCTTTAAACTCCTTCTCTGAGTAGGAGATAGTTGAGGATGATTCAGATTACCATGCACTCTTTATCAGAGCATACATTAATCATCATCCCATTCATAGTGTTCTCATAGACAATAGATACAGTGTGCACATGTGTATTATGACATTACTTTAGCATTTGGGATATTCAGAGTAGGATATCACTCCAATGGACATAGTTATCAATGAATTTAGTGGGCACATATAGAGTTTATTGGGTGAGATTTTACTTCTTCTAGAGGTTGGCCCAACACATGTGGCCAAACCATTTACTATTATTCCTAGTGCAGGAGTTTTTGATATGTTACTTAGTAAACCATGGATTTAAAAACTTCATGCAGTTCCTTCTATCACGCTAATCAAGTTGTTATAGTTGGTGGAGTTTTTTATGAGTTACCACTCCCCACTTTAGAGCCATATACTACTTCACAATCACTAGTTTTAGATTCTCCACCAATTATAGTTCTTTTTCTAGTTTAGATTCAGACACAATCAAAGCCTTCCTTGCCAACACAAAGAGTTCATACACTTCCACAGTGGCCTCTTTTAGAGAAACCATAGTTTTAGGACTCTGTATAGTTTCTAGCTACATTTTTCACACCTAAGGTAGTATCATTGAGGTCTCATACCTCTACACACAAAGCAAATGTTTAGAGAGCTTTTCCTACCACAAAATGGTTCCTTAAGAGCCCTACAATTGCATCCACTAATTAGAGTTATAAGGGGACCCCATAGTCAGTTTCCACTATAGAGATTTCAAATTATTTAGAGCATACATAGCTTTTAGAGTCACATTCTAGGCCCTTCCATCATGTTTCACGATCATGCACGATCCCTCTCCTTGATACAAGACACCATGATAGGGAGTCTTCTATGAGACTCATCAATTAGTATCATTTCTTTTGAGTTACTTGTACATAGATTCTTTCCAATTACTTATACATAGTCTCCTTATGATTGATTGTACATAGCTTATTTCAAAAAAATACCAAAAACAATATAACATTTCAAAATACAAAAACATTCAAATATTGCAAAAATATCAAAAACATTTCAACTATATGCATCATCCATGCTTTACATTTCCACTACCATGATATACTTATATTTTATTGTTACATGCTATTGTTTGTCAATTTATCTACATTAACATACTTTACTTGATCTTATTTGAGTGTGAGCAATGACACCCAAATCCTTGATTGCTTCACTCTACCCATTGAGGGGGCATCTTATTTTTACATTCGACACATACATTGATATATCTACCCACTTAGGGTATCTTCTACATGACTACACTATCTAGGTTATGTCATTATTACACCACACACTCTAGTTATCATGTTGATGTACGTTACTTACTAGCTTACACAGATTACTCTATCGACACTCACTAGTATATAGTACTTATGTATTTCTTAGCATCTACCTAGTCTTGTACTACATGTCTTGCATACTTTCACTTCTTGCTTTCATTGGTTAGATGCAATTATATTTCCATCTTTTACATGCCTTCCTTTCTTACTTTGAGTAGCTAGAAGTGATTACATTTCTTAGCTCCTATTTTTTCTCTTGTGTGTGTCTTAGGACATTTACCAATGTCTTTTACTTGTACTCTTCTATGTGCTTGTGTCCCTCATGTCAACCTAGCTTGTTTTCAATTATATGTGTATGTGGGCATTTAAACATGCCTTGTATGCTTGATTTTTAGTTTGAGTGACATGTTCCCATATCCCTTGTTTGCTTGGCCTCTTGGCCACTCTTGTATGCTTCTTGCTTCTTGTGTTATATGCTTGATTATTTGTTTGCTTTTTAATTGTTTGCAATGCCATGATCCACATCATGCATTATCTTATTTTCTTGGATGGCATGATGTACATCATGCTCTATCCCTCCTTAACAACTAACATTTTCAATTTCAATTCAATATATTTCACATGATATTACATTGTCACATCTATCTAGGCATACCCTTGTTAATCTAATAATCTCCAATACAAACTATGTTATATCTTGAGACATCTTTTTGATTAGCATTGTTATACCATGTATTTTTTAGCATAACACACTTGTAGGGATCTTTCTTTTGAGGTTAGTCATTTCAAAGTTTTCATTCCCACCCTCAAAAGAGGGGAAAATAATTAGGGGTTTTATCATAGATATTAAAGCCTCCGATCGATCAAAAATCAGTTTTCAAAACACTCAAAATAGAAACTAGAACCCAAACTAGGAAAAATAGACTAGGAAAATAGTGATGAACACAAAACAATCATCAAAAATATCAAAGGACAAGAGCATCAGACTTGGACTACAGTGTCAGTCACCAAGGTGTCCTATTTTTAGTGCTCTTATCCAACCATCAAAAAACCCAATTTTTTTTAGAAACAGATAGAAAGGTAAGTTCAATTATAGTTTTTTCAAATACAAATTAGTCTAGATTTAGTAGTTTCAATATAGTTTTTCTTAGAGAATCTAGACATGGAGGGCATCACGCACGGCACGATGGCTCTCACTTCTAGTTTCATATTGGGCAATTAGTATAACTTCCAAATCAAAATCCATGTTATAGACATCAATGATTGGAGGCAATGTGCATAGCACATTTGCATTCCCTTCTTTCTAGTTCATTGCATTACCTAGGTATTCTTAGTAGTTTCATGCTTTATTCCATATACAGGTGGTTGGCATCATTCTTGAGTGGTTTCCATAAAATCTTAGTTCCCAATTTCAGAGTAGCTTTCATACAAGCCGAATCTCCACCTCTCAAAGTGGCCAAGATTGGCCTAGTTTCTAGTATAATTTGACTATCCATGCCACATTGTCAGATTTTAGAGCATTTATAGGCTTCAGGAGCCATCTCATATGACACATATCTATACCGGTATCAGTGCATAACTTGACTTAGTGGGCAATGATAGATCCAAAAGACTAGCTACCCTTTGTATTATTGAGCCACCTACTCAGAGGGATTGGACACAATCCAAACATTGATCAACACATACATAATCATAAAGCTTCACTTAGTGGGTGATGATGGAGCCAAAGGGTCAACCTTTGCATTCTTGAGCCACTCTCAGGGAATTGAGCACTCAAATCCATTCATGATATTACTCTTGATACAACACATACCTAGCATATACCTAGAACATACCTAAAATCATTTAGCATCATGCATCTCCATGGGCTTCACCTTGATAGGTAAGTTCAAGTACGCTTTCTACTTTTTCTTTTATCTTAGTATTTCACTTTATTGCATCACTAGAATAAAGGGGGGGCAAATGTAGTCATATAAAATATTCAAATTGATATTTGGAGTGTGGTTTGTGACATCTTAGCCATAGCTCCTCTTTCCATGCTCTTATGACCCTCTTAGATGCCTTTTTGGTTATTCCCAATCATTCGTTGCCTTCCAAATGATCATTCTAACTCAACCAAACTCTATTTTCTAGGCTAATTCTTTTTCCTTATGTCTTGATCCTGTAAGACAGGAATACTATACCTAGACTATAGCATCGTACCCTAGAGTGTTTCATTTTCAGTACTTCTATCTAATTACATTTTGAGCCTAAATGACCATTATCATCTGATTCCTATCCTTCATCATGTCAGCCTAGTACAAATACATCTAACACATGATCAATAGTTCTCTATAAAAATCCATCTAAAGGTCATTTACAAAATGAAGTCATAAATCATACAAATCAAGCAAGAATACAAGCAAACTACTAAGGCAACTTTCCCTATTCTCTGCATATAATCACCTAAAATAGTTGCAAACACATTCAAACTCTCATACCAATCCCTAGCCATGTTAAGCGCTCTCAAGTTGGCATTTTTACATCTGCATAACACTATTTCACAAAGTCACATTTAGGTGGGAGAACTACATATGGCTTGATCCCTCTTTAGAGTGTGCCCACATAAGTAGTGTGGATCACACATTCAGTGCATCTTATACACACTAACCCCCCTCTTTTTCTAGTTTTATTCAATCATAATGAAGGTCTAGGGTTGAATATTAAATTATCTCTACAAGGATCTCCATTAACATTCAACACTTAAAATTTCATAGGCAAACTCATATAGGGATAGGGAATAAAACCCAGAAAACTTAGATATCTATGACCAATTTGGACAAAAATGGCAGGAGTGGACTATAGCATAAGACCTTGAAGTGTCTTGTTTCCATCACTCCTATCCTTTCATTAAACAAAAGCCAAATTCTAATTTGCAATACTGTCCTAGTCCTACACAACCAATTTCAGCCTCTGTCATAGCCATCTCAATCTAGTTTTAAGCTAAGTTGTATTTCTCCTTATTACTATTTTAAAAAAGGTTTAAAAGACACATAAATTATAAAAATAAGTACTATAATTATTACAATATTGTTTACTGATTTATTATTATAGACCTTTATCTCAAATTAGTAATAAGATTGCAATATTCCCAAAAAAGCTAAATCAATAGTTTTAGAGAATGATCTATCTTGAAATAAGTTGCACACTTTGATTTGCCTAAAGAAGGTAAAAGCTACAAAGCTTGGAATTAGAAGAAAGATATACATATTGACTAATGATTTTCCCCTATAGGGTAGATTTGATTGTTGACTTAAATTATTTACCCTAACAGGGTGGTTGTAATCATTGATCAATATAATTGATTTGATTTAATGATTAACAAGCATAGCTCAAAGATGTAACATGTTACACAAATTAAAGATGAGATGAATGATACAAATATATTTGTGATGGTAGAATGAATTTTGAAATAATGAAGAAGCCACAAAATTCAAGCACATGATAATTTTCAAAGGTAATGAAAGAGATGATTGGAAGAACACAACAATGGTTGAAGAATAATGAGATTATATTGTAAGAATATGGATGTTAATAAGAATGAAACAAGGGTGGTCAAACTAATTGTTTTCACTTGGATTTTCACCCTTTGAGTAGATGCAAAGCTTTCCTCATCCAAGTGGCACAATGGAATCACCTCTAGGCTTGTGGGAAACTTAAGGAATGAGGTGAGTCTCTAGATAGGGCTAGCTTCCTTGTTGCACCACTTTGGATTACAACTAATACTAAATTTGGAGGGGGGGCGAAAAGGGAGAGAGAGAATTGAAAAGAAACTAACCTAAGGGAGATGATACACTAAATCTACTGATGACATCCAACCATATGCATATTATACTTGAAACCAAAGGACAAACTAAACATACACTCTCCAATCTATGTTTCCTTGCGTCAATATTACAATATGGGGTTATGGATAAATGTGAAAATCTAGGAGGACTAGACAAGAGGAATTTAATGGCACTATTACATAGACTAACTCACTTAAACTTTGAAATTTATTGGAACACATCACATGCCATGTAAGAAGAAGCTACAAATAGGTGAGATAATGTAACAACTTGCTAAGAAAACCATAGTCTTCACTAAGAAAATTAAATATTCAAGTAAATCACACTATAAATAGTCATGGAAGATGTAACACTTAGTAATTTTATTTATCAAAAGGTATAAAAATGAGAAGGGCTTTGCCATACTCAGGTGGATCATCCCCTACAATGCCAAAATGGCTAGTTCTTATGGAACTTGAGAGAGAGAGAGAGAGAGAGAGAGAGAGAGAGAGAGAGAGAAAGAGAGAGAGAGAGAGAGAGAGAGAGAGAGAGAGAGAGAAGAAGAAGAAGAGAAATCCAAGGGTTAGAAGGACACTTATAAATATGATCTAAGGAGTTACTTGTGCATGTGATAAGGACATGGGATGAAACATGCAAGGTTATGATCTACAAATGCCAATCCAAGTCACCAACTTGATGAAAAGTGGCATAAAACTCTCCATTTTCAACAAAAAATCTATCTTCATGATTAGGCCTATTTGAACATATTTTAAATAATGAGTAGTATTAAAAATTATTTGAATGAAATTTAAGGACATCATACATGTCTCTTCATGAATTATTTTTAGTCTTGGTCATTTAGAATCACCTGGAGAGAAGCAATCATCATCTACTATCTAGAAAACTACTCTTCCATGCACCCTGCACATTTGGCTTCTAAAAAGGCATAAGTTTTCCATGAAAATCCGTGGGATGGATTTTATGACATGTTTAAATACCCTCCATGGACTTAGAATCATCAATGACACCTTAAAATGATCTCACTTGAAGTTTTCCATCTTCTTCACTAGCTTATCCAATATGCCAAATTTGACTAGTTGAGTTGAATCACCTATTTAGGTAACCTAAAGTTATTTTAGGGCATGAAATGAATATGAGGAGATATTAAAATTCTCAATATTCTCTCAAAACTTTGTTGCATCTCTTAACTCCTCCTGTATCTTGAAAAACACTCAAAATAGTGAGACAAATCCTATTTATACCCCCATTCATACAATTCCATATAATCAAAAGGTATGGAGAGTAGGCTGATTGAGTCCTTAACAACATCCAATCCTTTTTATAGGCAAACTATTCCATTTGGATTTCTATCCAACTCCATTTCCTCCATTGGGTCACTATTAAGGGTTTACAAGGGTTTTAGAGTAGTTTCTACTCTTAGGCTTTGTTTATAAAGTTTTCACATTCAAGTTGTAATCCAATGCCAAAAAATAGTTTTTTTTTACCTTATCTAACTCCTTTTAACCTATTTTTCAACCATGTAGATCATCATGAAAGATAAGAGCTCTTGAAATCATATTATCGAGCTTTTTTCCTCCCTTTCACAAGTCTCAGTTGTCCTAGAGCCTAAAAAGACCTCTTCATGGTCTCCTTTTCAATCTCAAATATTTTACACCTTATTATTCATCCCATAAACATATTCTAATGGATTATAATGCTCACCTCATGCTACAAGCGTAATGGACCCCCCATTTGGATGTTAGGCCTAGTCATGCCTAACAGGCCTATTTGCACCTTAGAGATTAAAACATCCTTTTATGGTTTCCTATATCTCCTAATAGCTAAAAAAATTATATCATTCCCCCATGGACATGTTATAATAGGGTAGAAAACATGTTTCTTTCTAGGATGGGATTTGAAATTGTATTTGGAGTTTAGGCCTTAATTCTGCCTACTATGTCTAATTGTATTTTATGGTGTTTGGAATTTTATGCTGGCACTCCTCCCTCTATGATTTATCCTTTGCATTTTCCTAGGTATTCTCTAGCTTCATAAACCCTCTTTTAATGTTCTCTTTATCCCTTAGATCATCCTTCGATCATTTCTTACCAAAACTATCAAGGCTTGTATGAGGGGAAGTGCCCTCTATCTGAGACAAAATAGAGGGAACTTCCCCTATTTGATCAGACTAATTGAAGGTTGTATCATATTATTCAAGTCAATAATACACCTTACATAAAATTTTGGCTCCTGATTAAGTCATATGACCTTTTAACTCACCCAAAACATAAGATAGACTTATGTAAAGGACTGTGTGCAGGATATGTTTTCAATGGACTGTGTTTTACTCTATAGGAGCCCTTATCTCTACATAATTTTCCACTCTCAAGAGATTTTAAACATTATCATGGTCATGATGTATAATTATTAATACCCATTTATTACTTAAACCTTCCCTTACTTCCCTGGACAACCTCATGTCACACCTTAAACTTACTAGGTTGCACCTTGTTATAGGTGTGTGCAGGGGTACTGGGACCTTGTATAAATTATTTTACTCCCTTATAAGATTATTATGTAATCATTAACACCTAAATGAGTTGATCATTCACTAATTCATCAAGTTTTATTTTCCATTAACTCTGCCTATACATGTCTTACTCTCAAAGCTGAGTCTGTATTGCTTGGATTGAGACACCTGCCCTTTTACCATGCCTCTAGGTTGTTATTTGAATGTTTAGGCTTGAAAAATGCTTAAATAATCTTATTGAAACTTAAATCATCATTTCACAAGAATTTTTACCCATTTTTTCACCTTGTAAAGCATTATCATCATTGAAAGTACTACCTCCTACTCACTGCCTGACTGAGACAGTCACTTATAGTGGTTATAGGTGTGAATTTGGGAAGCACGAAGAAATATATGGCCTAATTGAAACATCATAAGGTATTCCATAATTAATTATAATCATTCAATCTTTATTTTAAACATATCAACCACCATATATATATTTCTCATACTCAGACATACTCCTTTAGGTCACTTCCTGCTTGTTATAGGTGTGTGTTTTTCCATACAAGGGACACCTGGGTACTCATGAGGTTTTGAAAACATGCATAAAATTTAAAATTATGGTATCCATGCCATTTGACAATACATTTCACCTATTTTACCATTTTAAACATGAAGGTAATTTTCATTTGTTTCTTTAAGATATCAAAAGCCATTCAAAACTTAAAAAATCTGTAGATGCCACTATTTAGTTTTAATGGTCTCAGGGGTGTCTTCAAATCTCCTAACACTTGTCTTACGTTAACTCTTCACTCTTAAAAATATACCAATTCAAATCCTATGCTATAGGATATAAGTAAAAGTAATTAGGATGCATCAGAGGTTCTTGAAACTATGGCATATGTTATTCTTAAAGTCCTCTAAGATCTATGTTTTGTCCATTTAGGGATTATTTCCCTAAACTCAGTCTCTTTCCCTTTTGAACATGGATTACCTTATATATATATATATATATATATATATATATATATATATATATATATATATATATATAATACTCCAAATAGGTCTATAATGTTCAAGTAACCTACTATATTTCCAAATAAAACTTCCTTCATGCTTGAAATATCCATACAAGAGCAATTAAAACTCTGTGATACACTTGTAGATGGGCTTTCTGACCATAGGTAGTGAAGTGGACTAGTAAGTCTACAAGTATTTATATTTGTTAACACTTTATATGTTCTCGTCAAAAAATCCAATACGTACTTATATCCATACCAAGATGTTAGAAGAGTCATCACCATTCTCATACTTTAGTATGATGTCATCAAAGGCCTTGTGTGTGCATGAGTTGTGTGCATGGTAGTGAACAGAATTAGAGTACATGTGTGGGTGAATGACCTCAAGAACAACCCAAACTTACTATCAATCCTTAAAAACAATTTTTTCCTTATGGAGGTCTTTAAACAAGTTACAAAACATCTATCTCAACATGGAAACTTCCTGAAAACACCTGTAGGTGGTTGTCCATATGGAATAAGGTAGGCTGAATGTTCAATGACTGATCTAGCATGGTGGAGGAGATTATGACTATTATTTCACCTTTTCCAAGCATCTAAATGAAATTTATACAACTATTTATGGCTTGGATAATTATAATACCCTAATTACAACTCCATAGACAAGTTGAATAAGCTCATATAGGTGACTGCAAGTGAAGTTGGGAAAAGATCTAACAATGGAGGAAAACAAGCTTACAAACAACCCAAGAGGTGACATGGTGAAACCAAAACATGGAATGAGGTGGTCACATGACCCAAGAACTTATGTAACACCATTTCCTAGCTATATGAGACCCCTACAGGAGAACACACTCAATAAATAAGAAGCATCTCAATTGAAACTACACATGATGACACCCTCTTGCAAAGTGAATTAGATTATTCATCTAAACACCATGGAACCTAAAACCAAGAATGGATACCATGTGATAATTAATTATAAAACATCTAGATCCAACATCACCAATTGGTTCATACGTATATGGTATAAATGGATTAAAACCTATAGGGTGCATGAAACAACTAGCAAATTTACACAGTCAACTTGTTTTAGATTAAGGTAAAAACAAGTTTTTAAGGGGCCCTGAAACCCTAAAACAAAGGACGAGGGATATAACAATAACGTCCACAGGAGAAACAAACCTAACACCTACTACTGAGTAATATCAAAAATAGGTTTTATAGGGACCTGAAACCACAATTCGAGATCATCAAAAGACAGACCCCAGGTTTTACAGAGACCTGGAAACTCAAGTTTGAAAAGAAAACAAAGAACCAAAAAATGGAACCAGTTATAACATCCAACTAAAAGAACCAGGACTGTAAGAGCTAAAAGATCCTATTCTTCTAATTCTAGAATCATCTTCACCACTTCCTTTCCAATCATAGCAGTGTCCTGTATAGATATTGCCGCCGACGTAGCAACCTCTTACATCACTTTCTTCCTTGAGCTCTATCTGGTCCTCTTACTAGGCCCCTCCAAAGATTTTATTTCCTCATTTGCTCATTTTCCAATGTTTGCAATAGCTACACATATGCTAGAAGTAACCTCCTCCATCTTCATTCTACTTTCCTTAATGAGCCTCCTTAAATTGCTCTCATAGTCTTTAAGTTTGATAGGAATATCCCTCATCTGCATTTCCAGATTATTGATTTTATTCTGATCGGCTTCCTGATTATGTTCCATTATTTCCATTTTCTTCTTGAGGCCCATTATTTCCTTATACATCCATGAGTCTACTTGAAGGATAGCGTCTGCTTTGCATTTGGCTGAATTCATAAAGGGATGCCTCCTGTCATTCTGCCATACATCACTTAAATCTTCTGTGTTTTCTTTTGGATTGTCTTCATCCTCCCTTTCCATTCTTTTATGTTCTTTAGTTTCAACAGGGCTTTTGTTGTGGATAAGATCATCCTTTAATTGTTCTCTAGTTTCCATTGCATGATAGGCATCCTGAACTAAATATTCCTTCTCTATTTTCAAAGTAGGATCCTCTAATAAAACATCCATTTTCTTTTCAGTTTCCCCTAGCACTTGCTGATTTTCCTCAAGATCATAGTTATTCTGTTCAATTTTTTCCTCTATAGTGTCCCCTTCTTTTTCATTCTTACTTTTATCTTCTCCTTCCTCATCAGAGTTAGATTCCCCACTTTTCATTCCTTCCTCTTCCTCCATACTCTCCTCCTCAGAACTTTCAGTGCTTTCCCACTTTGTTTCCTCATCAACAATCTATTTTTTAAAGCTGGAAGATTTGGGTTTAACTTTTTCTTTCCCCTTCACTGTTTCATTCTTCTTACTCTGTGAGTTCTTATTTTTGTCTGAATAAGGATTCGGGACAATGGCCTTGTTTTTGCAGAAACCTTCTATTATTAGGATCAATCCCTCATGCAATATAGGACAAGACTCCTTTTTTCTATGAGCGAATAGACTTTGGTGCAGCGAGAATCACAAATAGAAAGGGAAGGAGATTCTAACTTTGTGCCTAAAATGATTAAGAAAGACAAAATGAAATTTATGGACTCTTTTGCTTCTACCATCAAGTATGAAATACTCACGGATGCAACATAAGACGTCTCTCCAGATTCCTTTAATCTGCTCCAGGTCAAAAAAATCCCCACTTTTTTCCAACTACTGCTCCTCAGCATCCATCTTTGGGAATTTACTATATGCCTCATTAGATATGTTGGTCTGCTTAGAGAATTTTATACCCTCCACTGGAAGCCCCGTGACCTCCGCTATGAATTCCTCGGTGAGCTTCACCGTGATGCCATGGAGGGTTACCCTGTCGTCAACCCAATTTTTGAAAAAAGTCATCGTTATATGGGGTTTTGAACCATGTAGCTGTTCCAAGTAGCTCACAACCTTTCCTCTTTGAAGGATCTTCCAAACATATTGTCTTGCCTTCCAATCTTCACAACTTTTAGGTTCCTGCTTCCTTGGTTCACCTTTTATTTTGCAGGCCATACAGTTATCCAGTAACACCCAAACACTGATTACTGAGCAATGAAACCAACTATTATCAACTTGTAATGAAACTCACCTATTTTTTGGCTCATGCAAAACCTGCTTCACGTTCTCATGAATATTTCTGTTCAATGAAAGTAATCCTTACTCCGTGAGGCCACTCTGCCAAATCATTAATTTTTTATTCCAAGCAGATCTTTCCCTCCTTTGAATGAATTACATCATAATTAATAAGCGCTCTGAGATCCACATTCTTATTTAAAGTATCCTGCCAACTCACCTTATGTCCTTTTCGAACAGCATGATTTGCTATCCAGTCAGCAACCCCATTGGCTTCACGATAAGTATGGGATATGGTTACTTTTTCAAATTTTTGAATTAAGGCTTTCATTTCCATCACCATTGCCTCTATAGACCATGAAACTGAATTTTTTTATTTAAGATATTAATGATATTCAGGGAGTCACCTTCCAGCCATAATTTAGAAAATCTCGATTCAACAGCTAATTTAATGGTTTGAAGGGTTGCAGAAGCTTCAGCAATATGACTATTCAACTTACCGATAGGTATAGCAATAGCATCAATTACATTTCCCACATGATCTCTCAAGACTCCTCCGCATCTTGCTTTTCCCAAGTTCCCTTTAGCAGCTCCATCAAAGTTTCCTTTGATCCATCCACAAGGTGGGACATTCCATTTAACACCTAATCTTGGATTTTCAGTTTTCACATTAGGCCTTTCAGATCTTAAGGGATTATCAATTTGAAAGGTTGGCTTAGGATCCCTTTGTGATGAAAAATTCTCCTTTATTACTCTAATAATTTTCTGACCCAACACCCATCCTGGAAGTTCTTTACTTTTAAATATTCTATTGTTTCTTTCTTTCCATATGCCCCACCAAATATGGGGAAGAGTTAATTTCCAGAAAAAAAGAACATCAAGATTCTTAGAGGGACAGTACCAACTTTTAAAAGATAGTTCCACACTTTTTTGATGAACCCATACTATACCCCAGAGATTGAGGATCTCATTCCAAACTTGTTGCGTATAAGAACAATTCACAAACAAATGATCTCTATCTTCAAAACCCTTTTTACATAGAATACACCTGTTCACCACATAAATTCCTCTTTTTTGCAAGTTGTCAAGAGTCAGGATTTTATTTTGAAGCAGAGTCCAGTAGAAGATTTTTATTTTGGGGATAAGCCCCTTGATCCAGGCATGCGACCACAAAGGTTGATTACCATTTCCCTTAGAAATAAAAATGGTAGAAACTTTAAATTCTCCACTAGGATCATCATGCCAGATAATCTTATCCTCAAGTTTAGGATAGAGAGAGATAGGATTGAGGGATAATTGTATATTATTGAAATCTTGATCAAAATCAGTTATATTCACCCAGGAATTGTTCTGCCAGTACTGATTTACAAATATTCCATATCTTTGCTTACATCTATCAATTACCTCTTTATCTTGAAAATCTTCTATCAAAGGGTATTCTTTTAACCAAGCATCCTCCCAAAATTTCACCTTAATTCCATTACCAACTTTCCAGGAACATCCTTCTTCTAAAATTTGTTTGGTTCCCTGAACAGCCCCCCATATGGAAGAGGGTCGAATAACATCAGGGTAAGAAAAGAAATCAGAAAGGGATTTTGCATTGAATAAATACTTATGCTTCCATATGTTACTCCATTCTTTATTTTCATGGTAAACTTGTTAGCAATGGTTCATAAAGCATAATTGATCAACATTTGCATTCTTATTATGGAAATGAATCTCAATGGTTCATAAAGCACAATTGATCAATATTTGCATTCTTATTATGGAAATGAATCTCTTTGAGTGTAATATCATATCCCAAAATCATTTTTCTTGAAACTACTTGAGTTTTCTATACCAAGCATAGACCTGAAGCTCATGTTAGTCTTTTCCAAGTGGCACATTTCCCAAGGAGGTCGTACAAGTGCCAATCTCTCCTTTTTTTCCAAGAAAACTACATTTTATCTAAATAACATACTACATTTTTATTAGTGTCAATTATCTAAGAATTATAATGGCACATGGGGCATGAAATCATGTTTTTACACTCGCACATTTCCCAAAAAACCTATATAAAATATTAAATTGTTAGGTTGTGGAGCTAAAAGCTTCACTGATGCAAACAGAGGAGGAGGTTGCTAGAGAAGGTTGCTGAGTGTCACAGACACCAACGTCGGTCAGGCTAACCGACGTCAGTCAGAAGTTGGCCAGCGTCAGTCACCTCCAGGCAGACAGGGACCGACGTCGGTTGCCTATGCGGTTCAAACTGTGAGTGTTACGGACAGTTAGTTAACGAACCGAGTGTTTGCATGTTGAGAGCCAATTTGAGACTAGAAGCTGCAGATCTAATTATTGTAATTAGGTGTCTAATTATTGTTTGCATGAGATCTATATAATAGACTCATGGGCTTTATTGTAATTTGTGCTAGAGAGTAAAAGAGCAAAAATATAAGCTCCTTCTGTGTGTGAAGAGAGCATGGTGTGTTCCTCCTAATGCCACAGTGCCAAGTGTGGGTACTGGTTTGGAGAATCAGAGGGGTTCTTCATGTATGTAGGATCTTGATCATTAGGTGTGCATGGCTATGTTAGGAGATCTACATGGGTAAGTAAGATCATTGATCTACAGCAGTATTTGTGTGCATGATCCAGGTTTGCAGGTGTGCAGAACTAGATTGATTTGCAGGTGTGCAAGATCAGGGAGGACAGCAACACAACAGGGAGCAGAATCAGGTGGGATCTACTTGGAGTACAGTGTGTACTCAAATAAGGAGCAAAGAGGAAGGCAAGGTAGTTCCTTCCATAAGTAAGATCATTTGAGTTATAGGTTGTTGCAGGTTCAGGGGAGATCTACTTGAAGTACGATTATGTACTTGTGGAGTGCGTGGAGCACTTGTGGTGTGTGTGGAGCACTGGAGTACTGGTAGTAGTGGATACTGACTGGTTGGAGGTGAACACCAACTCTGTGTTTGAGTTGTGTGTTGGGACCGTAAGAGAGAGAGCTTTGAGGGAAGATTTATTGTTTATGCCCTAGAGTTGTGGGAGCCCTAGAGGTGTGTAAGGAAGAAGAACTGTGGCAATCTTCTTTGTTGTATTTCCTTCTGGAAGAGTTTTAATACAAGTTGTGTATTGTCTCTCATATTCTGTGTTATTTCTGAATTCTAGTTACTTGTGTATTCTGGTTAATTTCTGCATGTTAAGTTGCTTGGTAATCAATTGTGTGCTTCCGTATTTCCCAACATAAATTCACTATTTTGACCCCTCAAATGACCCAAAAATGATATAAGGACATCAAAACTAATTGACAAAAGCTAATATAATATTATTTGGCATCAATTAACCTATAAAACACCTCATGATAATGTATTACATCCTCTATAAATCTTTAAAGTCAAGTTTTTACTTATAGGTGCCCTAATTTGACTAAATGGTCAAATTTGGTCAACAAATTGGTTACTCATAGGGGTAGTATGCCTGTTATACTAACTAGACCAATAAGCTTATTAGTCTATTAGGCTAATGGAGTTATATAAGGACTAAGACAAATAATAAAAACATTGACCATTGACCTCAAACCCTTTGATCAAGACAAGACACTAATGACTACCTCAACCACACAAAGCAAAGGATACACACAACAAGGAAAGAAAACCCACACAAACATGTGCTCTAATAACTTAAGGGATTCAGAGAACAACTATTATGTATAAATAAAAATTAGTCATACCTCCCTTTCCAAGATCAAAGGGAAAGTTTCTTGAGTCTCTTTTTGCATAATATGGATGAGGGTGCCAAGCATATTGCTCTTTAGATTGAACACTTGATGGACCATACCAATTCCTTGGCACTTCATTTGACTTATTTTCAATTAAATCATCTTCAAATAGGTCTAAAATGTATAAATATTCCTCTTGACCTTGTTTACATACTTCATGTTGCTACCCACTCTCTTTCTCATGATCAACCTTCATTCTCTTTGTAAGCATGGTCTCAAAAGCAATGATTTCTAGTTCTTTGAAATATTGAGGTCAATAGAGGTTTGTCTTGACCTCTATAGGATGATGTGGATTTTGTTCTTACTCACTTATAACATTTTGAACAAATTCATCATGTTCATCTATGATATTTTGAACAATGTCATCTTTCTTACCATCACTTGTAATCAACCCTAAAGGAGTTGCAAGCCCCTTAAGAGATTTAAACTCATTGAAAATGTATTCAAACCTCTACCATAATTCATCATCCTCACTTTGGTTAGCATCATGAAGCAGAAAAACAATAGATACTCCTTTAACTTCTTCTTTAGACTCCAAAAGGACCTCCACCAAGATTTCTTCTTCAACACAAGGAGTGTATGCTTCATCATCAACCAAACAAGGAGATTCAACACAAGAGCTTACCTCTTATTCATCACTTAGGAGCTATTGAGGGTTTTCAAATGATACCTCAGCTATCACAATTAGATCTTTTTTTTAAGGTTTGTAACATCTTCCAACTCCTTCATAGTGATGCCAAGACTAGGCATCTTGAAATATAGTAACCTAGCCCAATAAGGCTACCAAGGAGTTGTACTTTCTTCAAGTAAGAGTTATAAATTTTCCTCAACCACTTTCTCTTATTGAGGTTCCCAAACCATAGGTATATCAAGGCAAAGGGTGATTGGATGAGTACAAAAGAAACTAGTTGGTGGAGGTGGAACATAGGGCTCAAAATAAGATTGAGAATGCAAAGTAAGATGTCCTTTTGAGAGCTCTTCAGGAAGGGAAGGCAGACCTTAGGTTAAAACAACTTGATTTTCTTCCTTCCACTCGAAATCTACTTCATTCATACTTCCACTTGAAATCTACTTCATTCATATCTGATTAACCTTGTAAAATATCTTGAATGAGGTTATATGGGATGTGTTTAGGCATAGAATCTTTTGTAGGGTCTAAACCTTCTATCACACCTTGGCTTAGTAACTTCATCCTTGACTCTATCTCCTCAATCTGCTTGGCTAGGTTCTCTTGGAAAATTATTTCTTGAAGATCATAAGAATCATCATGAGTATGATGGATACATGAAGGCTAACATGGAACACAAGAAGCTTCTTGAGGAAGGGTGGGAGGGACTTGCAAAGGATCAACTCCATTCTCCACTTCACACTCTTTGACAATACTTCTATCTTCTTTCTTTCCCCATGACTCCACTATCTTACTCTAGCTTAGGATGTTAGGATTATAATCCTTCTCTTGGGGAATGGTAGGAGTATTTTGTATAGGATCAAGAGTCTTCTCAACTTCACATTCTTTGTCAAAACTTTTTTCCTCTTTCTTTCCCAATGACTCCACTATCTTGTTCCAATTTAAGACATTGGAATTATGAGGCTCCTTTTGAGGTGGTGGGGATGCAATGTGAGATGGAAATGATGGTTTGAACTCCTCTCCCTTTGACACCAGCATAGACTTTTACATATTCATATTTTCCAACTCAATTTGCCTATTAAGATTAGCTTCAAACACAAGATTTCTTGTTTCAACTCTCTCCTCTAATTTATTTAGAAAATGATGACTTTGATGGGCTTGATTTGGCTCATTACTAGGAGTCATGTATGGATGGTATGAAAATATAGGAAGTGGATATGAGGGCTGATAGGTATGGTGAGGTTGCCTTTCATGAAATTCTAGCCTATCCTCTAAGGAAGAGACTAAACAACTCACATCAAGCATCTCACTTGTGAGCCTTTGCCAATTGACTTTCTCAATAGGTAGCCACTCTCTTTTAATAAACTCTAATGCTTCTCTCACCTTATTAATAACATGACTGGGAAAATATATACCACATCCCCTTTGAGTATCAAGATCCAACATATATCTCTCATAGCCCAAGAGTGTCTTCTTGAAGGTGGAAATGGGTTGGTTTGAATAGTAGTTAGGTTGACTAGGAGGAGCAAAACATTGAGAAGGTTAGTTATATGACTGATATACTTCATGCATGGGCTGATAAGGACCATATTGAAGCTAATTAAATTCATATTGATGTTGATAAGTATCATTACAATATTGACCAAGGACTTGTTCATATTGATAGGGAATAGTACAAGCTTGAAATGTCACACTAACTTGTAGAAAACAAAACTGAACACTAAAGTCAGCCATGAAACCTCATTGAAAGTAATAAAACTAAGGAAACATGTTACCATCAATATTAAAAGGACAACCTAAGATGCTTGACTAGTTGATATGTCTTTAGAGTCACCATTGATGCTTTGATAGATGCCTCTAAAGGATTATTATTGAGAGACAACACCAAAAATCTCTCAATCTCGTAGAACAAGAGTCCCATAGGCATGCCAAAAACTATTGTCACTTGTATTTTAACCATTTGAGGAGATGAAAATATTTCATCATATAAGTGGCATAATGGAATCACCTCTAGGCTTGTGGGTAGCCTAAGGAATGAGGTGAGTCTCTAGATAGGGCTAGCTCCCTTGATGTACCACTTTGGATTACAACTACTACTAACTTTAGGGGGGTGAAAAGGGAGAGATAAAACTGAAAAAAAAAATAACCTAAGGGATTTGATACACCAAATTTACTGATGACATCCAACCATATGCATATTACACTTGAAATCAAAAGACAAACTAAGCATACACTCTCCAATCTATGTCTTTTTGCATCAATATTACATTGTGGGGTTATGAATGAATGTACAAAGATAGGAGGACTATAAAAGAGGAATTTAATTACACTAATTCATATACTAACTCACTTAAACTTTGACATTTCTAGGAATACATCATATGCCCTGCAAGAATAAGTTGCAAATAGGTGAGACAATGTGACAACTTGGTAAGGAATCCATAGTCTTCACTAAGAAAATTCAACATTCAAGTAAATCACACTATTAAAATTCATGGAAGAGGTAAAAATTATTAATTTTATTGATCAAAATATACACAAATTAGTAGGGCTTCACCATACTTAGGTGGAGCATCCCATACAATGCCAAAATGGCTAGTTCTTATAGAACTTGAGAGAGAGAGAGAAAGAGAAGAAGAGAATTTCAAGGGTCACGAGGACAATTTTAAAGCTGATCCAAGGAATTACTCATGAATGTGATAAGTAAATGGGATAAACCATGCAAGGTTAGGAGCTAAAACTATTAATCTAAGTCACTAGCTTGGTGAAAAGTGGCATAAAACTCTCTATTTTGTACATAAAAAATGCCTTCATGATTAGGCCTATTTGAACATATTTTAACTAATTAGGAGTATTCAAAATGATTTGAATGAATTTTAAGGACATCATACATTCCTCTCTATGTATTATTTGTAGGCCTAGTCATCTAGAATCACCTGGAGAGAAGCAATCATCATCTATTGTCTAGAAATTTGCTCTTCCATGTACCCTACACACATGGATTCCAAAAATGGCATAATTTTTCCATGAAAATATATGTTAGGGAGTGTATTACAAGTTTAAATACCTTTCATGTCCTTATAATCATCATGGACACCTTAAAATGAGCTCACTTGAAGTTTTCCATCTTCTTCAGTAGCTTGTCTAATATGCTAGATTTGACTGGCTAAGTTTAATAACCTATTTATGGAACCTAAAATGTATTTAAGGGCATGAAATTAATATTAATATTTATTAAAAGTCTCAATATTCTCTCCAAAAAAAAATTCATCTCTTAACTCCTCCTATAGCCAATAAAACACTCAAAATAGTGAGAAAATCCTATTTTTGTCCCCATCCATACAAGTCCATACAATAAAAAGGCATGGGGAGTAGCCTGACTAAGTATTTAACAACATAAAATCCTTTTTATAGGCAGAATATTCAATTTTGATAGCTCTCCAACTCCATTTCCTCCATCACGTCACTATCAAGGGTTTGCAAGGGTTTTAGAGTAGTTTCTACTCTTAGGATTTGTTCATAAATTTTTCAAGTTCAAGTTACAATATAATGCCACAAAATAGTTTTTTATGACCTTATCTAAATCTTCTAAATTTATTTTGTAACCATGTCGATCATCATGAAATATATGAGCTCTTGAAATCATCCTATCGAGCTCTTTTCCTCCCTTGCACAAGCCTTAGCTATCCTAGAGCCTCTCTTTATGGTCTCATTTACACTATCAAAGATTTAAAACCTTATTATTAATCCCATAAAAATATTCCAATGTACTTTAATGCTCACTTTATGTTACAAGTGTAATGGACCCCCCGTTTGGATGTCAGACCTAGTCATGCCTAACAGGATTATTTGCACCTTAGAGATTAAAACATCCTTTTATGGTTTTTAATATCTCATAATAGATAAAACACTTATATAATTCCCCCATGCACATTTTCAAATAGTTTATAAGACATATTTCCTGTTAGGATGGGATTTGACATTGCATTTACAGTTTAGGCCTTAATTCTGGTTACTATTATGACTATATCTTATGGTTTTTGGACATTTATACTAACACTTATCCCTATATGAGGTATCCTTTACATTTTAATAGTTATTATATAGCTTCATAAACCATCTTCCAAGGTTCTCCTTAACCCTTAGATCAGCCTTTGATCATTTCTTACCAAAACTATCAAGGTTTGTATGAGGGGAAATGCCCTCTATCTAAGACAAAATAGAGGGAACTTCCCCTATTTGATCATACCAATTTAATGTTGGAGAATATTCTTCAAGTAAATAAGACACCTTACACAAAATTTTGGCTTCTAACTAGGTCATATGACCTCTTAACTCATCCAAAACACAAGACAAACTTATGCAAAGGACTGTGTGCAGGGTATATTTTTAATGGACTGTGTTTTACTCTATAGGTGCCCTTCTCTCTGCATAATTTTCCACTCTAAATATATTTTAAACATTATAATGCTAATGATGGATAAGTATTAATACCCATTCATTACTTCAACCTTCCATTACTTCCCTAGACAAGCTCATGTCACACCTTAGCCTTACTAGGTTGCACCTTGTTGTAGGTGTGTACAGGGGTACTGGGACCCTGTATAAACTTATTTTACTCCCTTGGAAGATTATTATGTAATCCTTAACACCTCCATGAGGTTATAATTCACTAATTCATCAAGTTTTATTTTCCATTAACTTGTCAGGAATCTAGAACAACAAACATGCTCTGATCCCACTTGTCAGGATGCGAAACCGAAAACATACAATTGATTACCAAAACTTCAAGCAACTTAATATGCGGAAATAACCAGATTCACCAAGTAACTAGAATTCAGAATAACACAGCATATGAGAGACAATACACAACTTGTATTAACACTTTATACAGAAAAGAATACAATAAAGAAGATGCCACTTCTTCTCCACCACCTTACAGAGGTTTCCCACACCTCAAGTGAACAGTAATTCTTCTCCCCAAAGCTCTCCCTCTCACAGGTCACAACACTCAACTCAAATACAGAGTTGGTGTTCACCTCCCATGCTCCACGCATAACACAAGTGCTCCACGCACTCCACAAGCACTCCACGTGCTCCACAAGTACTCAAAGTACTTCAAGTAGATCTCCCATGAATCTGCAACAACCTGCAATTCAACAGACCATACTTATGGAAGGAACTTCCTTGCCTTCCTCTCTTGCTCTATCCGAGTACACACCTGTACTCTAAGTAGATCCTGCCTGATACTGCTCCCTGTTGTGTTGCTGTCTGTATGACCTTGCACACCTGCAAATCAAACAATGGTTCTGCTCACCTGTGAACCTCGACCTTGCACACACATACACCTACAGATCAATGATCTTACTTACCATGTAGATCTCCTATATAGGCCATGCAACAGTGACCAAGATCCTACACTCTTGAAGAACCCAGCTGGCTCTCCAATCCAGCACCAACACACCTGGTACTGTGGCACTAGGAGGAACGCACCATTGCTCTACCTCACACACAGAAGGAGCTTATAATTATGCTCTCTTACTCCCTAGCACACTTTTCCAATACAACCATGAGTCTATTATATAGATCTCATCCAAACAATAATTAGACATCTAATTACAATAATTAGATCCGTAGCTCTCAGTCTAAAAATAGATCTCTTCATGCAAACACTTGGTTCGTTAGCTAACTGCCCGTAAATAGCTCGCAGTCGAACCACACAGGCGACCGACGTCGGTCCCTGTCTGCCTGGAGGTGACCGACGTCGGCCGATATATGACCGACGTCGGTTTCTTCCCTTTGCTATCCTGCCGACGTCGGCTGATCAGACCGACCCCAACTTCTCTGCAATCTTCAGCAACCTCCTCTCCTGTTTGCATCAGTGAAGCTTTTAGCTCCACAATCCTAACAAACTCTACCTATACACTTCTTACTCTCAAAATCGAGTCCTTATTGTTTGGACTGAGACACATGCCCTTTTACCTTACTTGTAGGTTGTTATTTGCATGTTTAGGATTCAAAAATTCTTAAATACTCTTCTTTAAACTTCCATAATCATTTCAAAAGGATTTTTACCGATTTTCTCACCTTTTATATCATTATCATCATTGAAAGTACTACCTCCTACTCACCACCTGACTGAGACAGACACTTATAGTGGTTGTAAGTGTGCATTTGGGAAGGATGAAGCAATATATGGCCTTATTGAAACCTCATAAGGTCATCCATAATAAATTATATCTATTTAATATTGATTTGAAACATATCAACCACCAAAGATCTATTTCCCATACTTAGACATACTCCTTTAGGTCACTGCCTACCTGCTATAAGTGTGTGTTTTTTCATACAAGGGACACCTGGGTACTAATGAGGTTTTGAAAACATGCATCAAATTTAAAATTATGGTCTCCATTCCATTTTAAAATCCATTTCACCTATTAGACCATTCCAAATATGAAGGTAATTTTCATTTGTTCCTTTAAGATATCAAAATCCATTCAAAACTTAAAAAATTTATAGATGCCATTATTTGGTTTTAATGGTCTCAAAGGTATCTTTAAATCTCCCAATACTTGTATTCCATTAAATCTTCACTCTTAAAAATATACCAATTCAAATTCTATGCTAAGGAATACAAGTCCAATCAATTAGGATGCATCAGAGGTTCTTGAAACTATGGCATATGTTATTCTCAAAATCCTCCAAGATCTCTATTTTGTCCATTTAGGGATTGTTTCCCTAAACTCAGTCTCTTGCCCTTTTGAACATGGCTTACCTTTTATTTGTATATAAAATACGTCAAATAGGCATGAAATTTTCAATTCACCTACTATAATTCCAAATAAAACTTAATTCATGCTTGAAATCTCCATACAAGTGCAATCAAAACTTTGTGATACACCTGTAGATGGGATTTCTTACCACAGGTAGTGAAGTGGACTAGGAAGTCTACAGGTATTTATATTTGTGAAAACTTTATATGTTCTCATTAAGAATTTAAATACATACTTCTAGACATACTAATGTATTGTAACACTCATCACCATTCTCATACTTTAGTATGACATCATCAAAGGCCTTGTGTGTGTGCATGGCAGTGAATAGAATTAGAGTACATGTGTGGGTGAATGATCTCAAGAACAACCCAAACTTACTATCAATCCTTAAAATCATGTTTTTCCTTATGGAGGTCTTGAAACAAGTTATAAAACATATATCTCAACATGTAAACTTCTTAAAAACACCTATAGGTTGTTGTCCATGTGGAATAAGGTAGGTAGAATGTTCAATGATTAATCTAGCATGGTGGATGAGCTTGTGACTACCATTACACCTTTTCCAAGCATCTGGATTAACTTTATATGACTATTTATGGATTGTATAATTAGAATACCTTGATTACAACTCCATGGATAAGTTGAATAAGTTCATATAAGTGAGTACAAGTGAAGTTGGGCAAAGAGCAAGCAATGGAGGAAAACAAGCTTGCAAATAACCCAAGATGTGACATGGTGAAAACAAAACATGGAATGAGGTGGCCAAATGACCCAAGAACTTATGTAACACCATTTCATAGCTATATGATACCCCTATAAGAGAACACACTCAGCAAATAAGAAGCATCTCAGCTGAAATTGCACATGATGACACCCTCTTGCAAAGTGAGTAAGATTGCTCATCCAAACACCATGGAATCTAAATCAAAAAATGGATACCATGTGAGAAGGAAGTATACATCCTTTAGATACAAAATCACCAATTTTTTCATATAAATTTGGTATAAATGGAGTAAAACCTATAGAGTGCATGAAATAGGTAGCAAATTTGCATAATCAAGTTGTTAGCAATGGTTCTTAAAGCACAGTTGATCAATCTTTGCATTATTATTATGTAAATGAAAGTATTTGAGTTTACTATAATATTTTAAAATTATTTATCTTGAAATTTCTTGAGTTATTTGTACCAAGCATAAACCTAAAGGCCACTTTAGTCTTTTCCAAATGGCACACTTCCGAAAGAGATCGTATAAGTACCAATCTCTCCTTTTTTCCAAGAAAACTACCTTTTCTCTGAATAACCTACTATATTTTTAATAGTTTCAATTATCTAAGAATTTTTATGACATATGGGGCATGACATCATGTTTTGACACTTGCACATTTCCCTAGAAACCCATACAAAGCATTAAATGCACTATGTTGACCCTTCAAATGACCCAAAAATGATATAAGGACATAAAAACTAATTGACCAAAGCTAATATAACATTTTTTAACATCAATTAACCCATAAAACACCTCAATACAAGAAATTACACCCCCTATAAATCTATAAAGTCAAGTTTTTACATATAGGTGCCCCAATTTGACTAAAAAGTCAAATTTGGTCAACACTAACCTTAAAAACCAATCGGTACTGAGTGTTGCTTATAAATATCCCAAATGCACCTTGGGCCAATGTAGTTCTCCCATGATGAGAGAAATGGAGGAGGAAAAATATAATAGATGATAGACCAACATGTATGACTTTGTTTGTTACATGTTAATTTAGAGATGCATGTCTTGATAACACATATATATAGCCAGAATGTTCAATTTTGTTGATTTAATCAAGGAAAATATGATGATGTGACACAATCAAAGATGACTAAAATGATTGATTTATAAAATGAATGATTTTATAAGAGGATAAACTGATAGCATAGCATGACATTGTATATAAACCTTGAGCACTTATGTTTTAATGTATCAAATGATGGTATGCATCATGATGTAAAACACCATGATGATCTAGCATTACTATGCATAAAGACTGACTCTCAATCCAATAGACAAATGGCAACAACACACTAATGATAAAAACCATAGTGATAATGTTTATGTATGTCAATGGATGGACTCAAGTACCAGTGCATGATAAGGATCACCATGATGATGACCTTGTTAGTATAATGGATTGAGTCAAGGCAATAATAATAAAATCAAAAAAACAAGAAAGTAAACACAAACCAAAAATAAAAGAAACAAAAATCATCTTATTATTGAACCAAGTCAAAATCCAATTGATAGGATCAATGATAATGATAATAGAATAGTGCCCCCAAGCAAGGATACATGCAAGGGAATGACACATCCCAAGGTGACTAAAATGATTATAATTAATAATTAATCCACCCTATTAGGGCAAATTTAGGAAGGGCACATCCTCATGGTTGTCAAAATGAGGGGATCACTAAGGATAATGACTAGATTTAGTATAAGACAAATGTTTTTGAATTTTATGACTTTATATATCTCATGTAGATTTTAAACATTTTTCTAATGTTTAGGACTTTGTGGCTTTATATCTCTCATGTATATTATAAGCCTTGCTCCAATTTTTAGGTATTTTTATATTGTTTTGAATGTTTTTGGGTTTTTGGCATCTCAACTCAATAGAGAATTAAGTGATGCAAAATGTTTTAAATCATAAAATGATAAGAGCATGGGAATGGTAACTCACAAAATGGTGAGAGTGTGGCTTAAGATGCTCACAAAATGGTAAGAGTGTGGCTTAATATGCTTTAAAAAAGGTGAGAGTATTGAATAAGGGTTGTTAAGTTGACCACAAAAATTGAGTGTTGCCTACATAGTTTGAATGGACTTCAAGCCACATTAATTCAACATACAAAATAAGGAATAATAATGGACTAGTGGATAATGTTGGTTAATAATGGATGATAATGAGGGAAAGGACTAGTGGATAATGTTGGTTAATAATGGATGATAATGAGGGAAAGGACTAGGAGTCTCTAAGGACCATGTCTCATGAGAACCAAATGAATCTATTCATCAAAGTTTTGTGTGGGTAATATGCCAAAAGGTTTCCCAAAATAGTTCTCAATATACCTTCCACTTCCATAACAAGGTCAAGACAGGGAGATTACTGGTCACAATAAGATGGGTGGGTATGAATAGGATTGAATGGCTAAAATGGATTGAATGACAATGGACTATAATGGCCAAGATGGCTTGAATGAAATGGTCTATAATATAAATAGGGTTTCCCTCAAGTGTCAAGGTAATTGCAAACAATGAATTATTTACACATGATGCTAGAAACCTAGTTTTCATCATGGTATTTGCCCAAGGTGCCATAAGCATGGTTTTCATCATTAGATAGATTATTTCTCTTTTGATTGTTTTGTATTTTTTTAATTATTTTTGGATTTTTTAGCATCTTCAAGATGCATAATGAAACCTTTTTTTGTCTAGCTAATACTCACTTAGAATAGTAACTCTATCTAAATTTTGTTGCTGATGTGAAAAATGTTGTTGCTATCATGATCTTCAATGATCATTCATTCTAGTTGCTCCCAACCACTAAATAAGGTGTCTTTGTGACCCCTTTGAAAAAGAGTGCTGCCAGGAAGGGTAATGAAGAAAATTGCTTATCTCTCCTTCCACTAGGCTTGGCAAGCAAAAATGGTCTTCAAATTTGTACTTGGTATGATCATCGGAGAGGTTTTAGGAAAAATGATCTTGGGGGTGTATTACAAACTCAGTAATATTATATTTTATGTTTATTTTTATAGGAATGGTGGTATATACTTTATGAAACATTCCTAAGAAGTTGACCTATCTAATTTGCTTGTTAATCTATGCACCCTATAGGTTTTGCCTAGGTTTGGACAAGTCCATACAATTCACTTATTTATGTTGATCCTATATGATATTGAATCCTTCCTCCCATGATTTCCATTCTTAGTTTCATGTTTGTAAAATATCACATGGGCTAATTAGTTCAATTTACAGGTTGATGTTCCAGATGGAATGACAATCATTTTCACTACTTGAAGAAGGTTGTATTCTCTACAAGAGATACATGTGAAGGAAGTATAATGTTTTCCATGTTATAATTCCATAAATACCATTTTATTTTTATATTTTACCTTGAAACATCATACCTTATCTTCTACACCCAGTCTTGTTACTCTCATAATCAACTTTTTGCCTGCTCTCAGTTACAGTCATGTTTTTTTTGAGATCTGACCACATTATAAAGGGGAAATTAAAGGTTCAAAAGCTATGAGATATAATATATAAATATGATGAAATTTGGTGAACTTTAAAATGATAATGAGGACATTATGTTATTCATATACATAACTTCCATACAGTCTATCATTAATGAGCACTTAGAGGTGCTTAGGGGAGAATAGTCATGTTGAAAATAGAGGTTTTGAGACCTGTTAAAAGACCCCCATGATTGAAAGCATGAATTTGAAGAGATTGGAAGGAAATTTATGGAATAAAATGACTATACATCATATTTTTTTTAGAGAATACTCACATTGTTGCTTGTGTATACAAATAGCCACCTATAGGGGGCCTAAACAAGGGACTGAGGTACTCAATAGAGTGTTAAGGCATGTGGTGGAACCCTATTTGGAGTCCTTAAATCTTGAAGGGAGAATGGTAGAACTTTTTAATATCTAATATGTCAGATTTAAGTGGATTTTACCTTTAAATCATGATAATTGTAGGTTTAGGGACCATTTTTCGTAAACCAAGAAAACAGAGGTGTGGGCCATTTGACTGGTAACATACAACATGGATATAAGGACTTTTGAGGAATCATAATGGATTTGTATTATATCCCTATCATATTAAAATATCCCTAAAAATAATTAATTCAAGAGGATTAGTGGAATATGGTTATTGGGGGGGCTCAAAGTTGTTATTGGAACACTAAACTCCTTTAGTATTATCTACAGGTCTGAGCTATGGTAGACCTCTTCATCTAAGTTGTAATATGAAACCATGTTTCATGATGAAATAGTTTAATATGGTTTAATATAAAATTAATTATTTTAAATATCACTAAAATGGATGATATATTGTATTCTTCCCCCATATGTCTACCTAGAGATCGATAAAATGTACCCCTATAGGTTGGTTGTAGGATCACCATAGAGAGTAAGCTAGATAACTCATGGATAGAATTCACTCTAAGAAAAAAAGGAGAAAATAAAGATATAAGTATGGTTTAGATATCTTCAAGTATTGTTTAAGTCTTTTCAACAAGGCCTAGATCATATATAACACCTACAGGACCTCTCACAGTCAACTGTAGTTGACTATGAGGTAAAGAGCAAAGAGATTGTGATTGATGAGCTCTAGCCTATAAAAGGTGAAAAAAATGAATGAAAATAAGTAATAAATGATTCAAAGATACTCAGGTGAGGTTTTTAAATGATTTTATCAAGTAAAACACATAGGTTCAGCTATAGATGTCCACTCCAAGGCAAGAATACAGTCAGGAATTTATGCACACAATTCGTGAGTCCAAAGTGCATGGAAAGGGGAAGGGATATGTAAAATTTGAAGTGATAAAAAAATAATGACACATTAATCTTGATATTAGTGATATCAAGATGATTTTTACATGGAAAATACAAGCAAATAAAGATCCTCAAATAGGTACAGCACAGTCCTTATGAAAATATGCCATACACAATATTCCTTTTGCATGGTCTATTTTGGGTTTTAGAGCCTTTTGAGGGTCAAATGGCCTGAAAAAGGGATGTATTTTAATTTATATCATCCTCACCACTTTTATAATATTATCCAACTCTCACGTAGTCTATAAAAATATGGTAAGTACCCTCTTTTTGTCTCAGACAGAGGGTACTTCCCTCATACATAAACCTTGTAGTCTTGAAAAAAGAGATAGAAGGGTTGGCCAGAAGTTGTTTGGACCTTGAAAGGAGGTTTAAAAATATATAACACACATATTAAAACATGATAAACCAATCATAGAGGTATTAAACTAAGTAGAGTATTCCAAACCTACAAGGGTTACAGTCAGGCCTATTAGGCATGTTCAAGCCTAAGGAACAAATTTGAGACTAATTTCACTTATAGATCTAAGTTATATTTAAAAATAATTGTAAAATGTATATGGGATAAAAATATAGGTATATAATCTATTTTTATATAGTTAAATCCATCAAAAGTCATTTTGAGCTTTAAGGTGCAAACAGGGTATTAGGCACGGTTTAGGCCTAGAGGTCAAACGGAGAGTCACTTCTAATTTTATCATGAGATATGAATTTTAACCTATTGTAAAATGTTTTTGGGGTCATTTCAGACATTTTAAAACTATTATTATTCACAATAAACACAATAAGTCCATTTTTGAGCTCAAAACCAACTCAGGCCTACAAGAAATGGAAGGAGAAGCTCAACAAGGTAACTTCAAATGCTCACATCTTTCATGAGGCTTTGCATGAAGGTTGAATAAGTTTGGCTATTTTTATGAAGGTATTGAAATATTCATTTTTGGAATTATTTTTAAAATATAATGTCTGACCTTCATGATCAAACCTTAAGAGTGGAAACAAGCCTTAAACCCTTGCTAAACCCTTGGAAGGACCTGATTGGGAAGATGAAGCTATAAAGATAATATAATGGACCATTTTAACCATTAAAGTGATTTAAGGTTATATAAGACTCTCTTATTCCCCTCCCCATCATGTTTGACTATACGAAATTATATGGACAATGTATAAAACATGGTAATTTTGACTATTTTATGTGTTTTATAGGTTCTAAAAGGAGTCTAAAGATGAAATAAAGTTTGAGAGGAAGATATATAATTTTAATAAATCACTATGTTCATTTCATGAATTTTAAAAAATCCTAAGTGTTTAAAAAATAGCTCTCATCTCAGCCAATCAAAGCTGGCATAGTGACCAAACTAGTGAGAAGGGTGGAAAACTTCAAGTGATCTAATTTTCAAGTGTGTCTGATGACTCTAAGGCCATGGAGGATCTTGAAACATGTTTTTAACTCCAACCCATGGATTTTCATGGAAAATTGATTCCTTTTTTAGGGATAAGTGTGTAAGGTGCATAAAAGAAGAGTTTTTTAGACTATATATGGTAATAGCTCGTTTACAGATGATCACAGATGACCAAGATTGCAACCAATGTATGGAGGGACATGTTTGAAATCCTTGCCTCTCATTCCAATAATAATACATATCCCTATTTATTTTTTGTATGTTCAAACATATGTGGATGATGAAGGTAGTTTTTTTAGCCAAAAGGAGATTCATGCCACTTTTCTTGAGTTTCATGCCTTGTATAGACATTTGTACTTCATGACCTTATATGCTCCATTCCACACTCTCTTCCCATACATAAGTAACTAATGTTATTAGCTTGAAAAGTTTCCTTGAGACATTTGGACTTATCTCTTCTCCTCTCTCTCTCAAGGTCTATAAGAACTAGCCATTTTGGCTTTTATAAACTATGCTCCACCTGAGTATGGTGAAGCCTTGCTCATTTGCATACCATGGATTAATAAAAAATTAATGTTTACCTCTTACATGACTATTATTAGTGTGTTCATTTAGAATGTTTAATTTTTCATATATGTCGACTCTTGTTTTTTAGCATGATTATCTCATTCTTTCATCTATTTGCAGTTAAAAAGCTTCTACTTGCAGGGCATGTGAAGTGTTCTAAGAAGTGTCAAGGTTGAGTGAGTTAGTATATTAAATAATGTCATTAAATGCCTCGTGTTTAGTCCTCCTAGCCTAAAAATTCATCCACAACCTCATAATGTAACATTGATGTGAGAAGATGCATATTAGAGAAGTGTATGTTTGGTTAGTCCCTTGTTCTCATGTGTAACATGTAGCTAGTTGGTAGTCATAAACTTATTTGGTGTATCACCTACCTTATTATAGTTTTCTTTAAATTTTATCTCTCCTTCCCCCTTAATTTTAGGTGTAGTAGTGGTATACAAGTGGTACATCAAGGGAGTTAACCCTATCTAAAGATTCACCTCATTCTTAGGCTCACCCACAAGCCTAGAGGTGTTTCAATTGTGCCACTTGGATGAGGAGAGCTAAGGAATCTCCTCAAAGGGTGTAAATCCAAGTGACAATAAGTTCACTAAAGGATTTTGATTTTTTATTCTAATTATCATCTAGTGCCTCAAATAAGGTTTCACTAGAAGATGTCAAGTTTAGACTTTGACTATCCCTTACTGCCTCAAACAAGTTTTGCTAAGAGATTATTCTTCTGCTTGAATGTTATCTTGGGTCCCTAAAAATTTTGTCATTGGGATGTCACCATGGAAGGAGTTCCATAATGTATGATTCTATTAGTCCCAATCAAGATTTTTGGGTGATAGAATATCAATATAATGGCTAGATTGGTTAATGGTAGAGGCATGCATAATATTAATAGAAGGGTAAAAGGTAACACAATCTTCATAGAGGCTACTAGAATAAATTGCATTGATATCGAAGTAAATGTCTTCAATAAATATAGAAGGATCATAAATATATTCAATATGATCTTCAAGGAATATGTAGTCAATGTTGTAACATCTACTAAGGTATGTTAATTCTGAAATTGATGTGGACTCAAGTGGATATGGTATAAGTGTATAGCCAATGTCATGATACCCACTCATATATTTTGATTCTGAAATAAATTTTGACTCAAGGGGATTTGAAACTAATGTTGAAATTGATGTTGATTATACTTCTAATGCTAAATCTAATAACGGTTCCAGAATGGAACCCAATTCTAATATTGGCTCTAAGATATAACCTGATTATGATTTAAATGTTGATGTTGATGTAATCTCAATGCTGAAAACAATGTTGGCTCCAAAAGGGAACCATTTATGATGTAAATGTATCTACAAAACTAGCATTTTGAATTACATTATCCATAAGTACCTTGTTCACCTTTCACTTGGAAATGAAGTATTTGGAATGAAGGAGTTTTATAAAATGGGGAATGCTTGGCAATGGATAAATAATGGGTTGTTTCTCAATATTAATGAGTTCTTCAAATATGGGCTCATCAAAGATGGGTCCTTCATCAAATATAAGTCATTCATCAAATACAAGTTGACCATTAATTGTGTGGGTTTATTCAAACATGGGTGATTTGACAAAAATTTCAAGGATTGGTTGATTATCTTGACCTTGCTTTGGAATTGGACGTATCTAATAATGCTTGGGAAGGGGATTATGACATATCTCGATCGAGTAGTTATCAGACTTGGACTCACTTGGGTCTTCAATAGTTAATGGCCCTTGGAGGGGCAATGATTGACTTTATTATAGATCTAAGATAAGATTAGATAGTGGATAATTAAGTAGGGAATTATCAAATAAATTAGTAGTTATAGAGGTATTTAAAGTACCCATGAACTGATTAGTGAAGAAATGACAATCTTATTATACTTGAGAAGTGATGTGGTGGTTATGCTGGGGTGGGTCTACAAGTTTCCTCTTTAACATAGGTATTTCCTCCTTTTTAACAAAGGTATGCAATTAGTCTATAGGAAAGTTAGGCAGGATTTTGGCTCCCTCTTTTATAAGCCACAAGACAATGATGTTCTTGTATTATTTGAATAGGGCTTTATCCAAATTGATTTCAAATGCCATGGATCAAGATAGAAGAAAATATGTCCCTAAACAAGGATACATGCAAAGGAATTGGTGTTGAATTAAATTATCTCAAAGAGGGTGGAATTGGTTGTTGATGAATATGTTTCTTGTCACCAAATATGTACTTAGATATTTTTTCAAGTTTAGTAATTTTTTTAAAACTATACACTATGTCTGTACCTTCACTTTGTTGTTTTGATGGGGAAAATATGTCTAATTTGATCTCCTTAATTTTTTTTTACCTAACTCACCATAATGTATGCAAAAAAAGAAGGAAAATAAGTAATTAGGTTAGGTAACCTCAAGGGAGTTATAAGCAAAGCCCATGTAGTTTTATTGTAGTGTAAACAAAATTTTGAGCAAAGGCTTGGACCTCCCCTTCCCCAAATGTAAAGATGCATGTACACGAACAAGTACCTAAACCATCCTTTGGTACATGTGGATGATGCCACAATAGCTTGAAGTAAATAATGGCCAAGGGTGGATAAATTTGCAAGCTCCTTCTTAGGTGTATTAAAGGAATTTGATCAATTGAAGATAATAAATTTCAAAAGGCTTGTTATTTGATTCTTACTTGATGGATGAATATGAATGATATGTGTGTGTGTGTGTGTGCGCGCACATATATACACATATAAATACACATATGAGTCCTTAGAATATGACACACATAATGATCAACCATGGAAAACTATAAGATGCAAAATAAAGGGTGTGACAAATTACACCAAGGAAAAATGACCCACAAAAAATGGGATAGATTGGGCTAACCAAATATGCACAAGATAAATTTTGTGGTAGACATGTATTTATTGATTTTGTCATAAGAGAGATAGATATTCATAATGAGTGTAAGTAACTCAAGATTGAAAAATAAGGCTCAAATGTTGAAATAAATTAATTATATTAATATTTAAAAGGTGAGAGAGAGAGAGAGAGAGAGAGAGAGAGAGAGAGAGAGTAGTGTGCATAAGAAGTGTCTTAAAAATAACTAAATAGGATCAAGTGTGCAAAAATGGGTAAATGATACTATGGAAAAGGGACTTGTACCAAATTTGGGTGTTTACCTAGTGCCCCTACTTTGATGTGTGTATGTGGTGAGCATATTGTTGGCAATATGAATGTCATTGATGTCAAAAGGATCAGGCAGGATTGATGGAGAGAAGAGCATGTTTCACAGTTGCATTGTACAAAGTTGTCATGCTTTTACAGAGCCCATTTATGGATGTTTAAAGTCAAATAGATAGAAGATCCATTATGGGTTTTTCATATACATTTCATAAATATGGTCTGTAGGTTCAAAGGAGTAGGAATGAACTCAAAATTGATTTATCTTTGCTCTTAGACTAGATAGGGTTTCTTAGTAAAACCCTAAGGGTTTAGCTATGGCATCGATAAGCAAATTTATATTTTAATGTTGAATTTGTATAGCTGGGAATCGGTAGCTTAATTTATAACTTAAGCCTTTATCATCATTGAGAAACCAACCCCTCAACCTAGCAATTACGAGCTTGAACAATGTTTAATGGACTTAATATTTCTTAAATCTTAGACTTTATGTTATGTCTAAACTTAATCAACAGCCCATGCATTATCATATGCAGATGATCTAATGGAGTGAAGCAAAGTCAAATTATCAAAAGGTGCTTCAAGTGAATGTATTAATGTCAAGTGTCACAAGCACATGAGTTTATCAGATAAAGGACGAATGAGAGTGAGTTTGTCAAATATAAAGATCGAGCTTGTCACAAGATCTGATGATGCACGAGTGATCATGTAAAGGAGATATAATGGAGAAAATAGACTAAAATGCTATAAAGTGCTTGATATTTATTGACACAATGACAAGTTAAAGACTGAGTAGGTTTGATAAGATCAACAAAGTGGAAGTGATCCAATATATAGGAAGTTACAAGATGAGGTCAAAGTGTCAAAGTTTAAGGACCAAGTCAAGGTAAAGGACATGCATCTTCAAAGATTGAATATCATGGGGAATCTTGGATGAGAAAGATCTAATGAATCAAGTGGACTCAGATGGAATAAAAAGCTCAATGTTTAACATCACGATAAAGCTAAAGTCCAAAAGCTTACAAAGATCTAACGAATAGCATGAGCCTATTAGAAGGTGATCAAATAGATGCATTTTAAAGTTGAGCTAATTGAATAAAGACCATTATATCATGGTGCCAAAGACAATATCAATGATTGATATTTAAATTCATGTCTAGATAAATGGTTAGTTGCAAGAACATGCAGGAAGTTGTGTATAAGCTCCATATCTCGACACAGATAATAATATTGATCAATCCAACTAATTAAATCTCCATTAAAGAGTTTGTTCATGTAAACTTGAGTTTAACAAATGTTATAGAGACCTACAATTATGGAATGATGCATGGAATCTATTGCAATAAAAATTGGTGGGTCAGTAGAATTAAGACGTGGGAAGTTACAATTCAAGTCATAATTAACTAGAGTACAAAATTGGTGTGATGTATTTTTACTCTAAGTGTGAACACATAGAAGAAATAAACCCTAGATTAGTTGTTTATAAATGATATCTAGGATAAAGAGAAAGTTGTTATACAATTTCATTTGCTATTGAGCCAAATTGAATATAGAGTAGAGTGGTCGATGAAGGCAATGATGTGTGTCAAATAAAGAAATATCCAGACAAAGGACTAGATAAAAAAAAGGAGAGAAGTAGAGAATAAGAAAGGCATAAAGAGAATGTGTAGAATATGAGCAGTTGCATATTAGACCTATAACAAAGAATAGAGATTTAGATTCATGTATGAATCTAACTTGTAAATTTGAGTTGTAGCTCCATAGAAAAGTCTGATAGGTTGATGCCATCAAATAATTTTAGTGGGTGCTCATATTAGGGAGTAGGTTCTTCCTTAGATTTGGTGCTCTTAAATTAGGGGATTAGTGTCTCCTTAGGATGGGTGTCCTTAAATATAACCAATGAGGTTTACTAGTGAGGCTTTGAATTGTGAGGCTAGATTATAATAGTAGATTCTAGTAGATATTCTCACCATGGTTTTTTCCTTTGGGTTTTCCACATATAAATCTTGTGTCATGTACATTTGTGCTTGTATGTGATCTTTGCATTTATCTTTTAATCTATATATGCTTTTGAATTTGTGTTAAAGGGATTAAAAGACCAATTTTAATTGATATATTGATGCACCCCCTCTCAGTATCTAGTTATGTTCTAACAATTGGTATCAGAGCATAGGGTTCCTTTAGATAATCTTAATCAAATTAGGTTGATCTTGGAGTAGTGAACACAATAGTTAGTCAAGAAGGATCTTCCTCAAATAAAGCACCTCTATTTGATGGATCTAACTATGCATTATGGAGCATAAGAATGAAAACATATTTATCTTCATTAGGGTTTGATGTATGATTGTTTATGGTAAATGGATATACAACCCCTGCTACAACTCTTACTGATTAGGCTACCAAGAAGGCATATGAGATTAATGCTAAGGCAAAGAATGTTATTCTTTGTGGACTATCAAACTTAGAGTTTATCAAAGTGATATAGTGTCAACATGCTTAAGATATCTATAACAAGTTAAAGGGCATATATGAAGGAGATGACAAGGTAAAGCAGGCCAAGCTACAAACTTCCAAAGGCAAGTTTGAGAGTCTTAAGATGAGTGAAGAGGAAAATATTACAAACTACCTCCTCAGGGTAGATGAAATAGTCAATGCAATTAGAGGCTTTGGGGAAGAAATGAAAGAGTCAATCATTGTCAAAAAGGTTTTAAGATCTTTGCCATCAAGATATGATTCTAAATTTTTTGCAATAGAAGAAGCAAGAGATCTAGATAAAATCATTGTTGATGAGTTACATGGGACCTTCACAGCTGATGAGATGAGAATGGGAGAGACAGACACCTTCAAGAGATAAGCTGCATTCAAAATATCTAAGTAAGCAAATGAATAAACATAAACATCTAAATTTGAGAGACTGATGAAGAAGAAGCTAACTTTGTTAGAAGACTAAAGAAAGGATTTGGAAAGTATAAAGGTAAGTTACCCTTCAAATACTTTAATTATGGTAAAGTATGACATTTTGTTGTTAAATGCCTTCATAATAAAAAAGGATAGCTCAGAGCAAGTAGAGAGTAGCAAAAATGTGAAACCCTACTATCCTAAGAAGAAGAACTTCAAGAATAAAAAAAGGTATGCACATAGAAGAAGACAATGACTCATTAGAAGACAGTGATACTTCAAATGATGATCATGACTATGTTTTTGTGGCTAAGGGAAATGAATCCCTATTCATGATAGTAGGATCAACTTTTGTGAATCTAGATCAAGATGAATTTTAAGACTCGAATGAAGAAGGAGAAGTGGATCTAGAATGTGAGCTCATATGTTCTCTAAATGAGATTGACAAGTTGAGAAAAGAGAACTCAAAACAAAAGAAGCTTAAACAAAAAGAAATTGAGAAAATGTCTAAAAGTCTTGAGAAATCTAATCAAATCGTAATTAGCCTAAAGATATAAGTTGAAGAGGCTAAAAAAATAGATGTAGTCAAAATGGAACTACAATCCAAATCTAGTGAATGTGTGAAGCTTGAGTTAGAAATAGTGGCTTTGAGAAAAGAGCTTGAAAAAGCCAAAGGTCAACTAGATAAAAGTTTAAAGTTGACAATAGGATCAAACATTCTTGATGAACTGATCAACTCTCAAAATCCCTCAAAAGAGATATCAAGTCTTGGTTATGAGAATGCAAAAATTTCCTCAACTATTACATCTGCTAACCTATGTAAAAACTTCAAAGCAAAAGAAAGATCAGGAGAAAAAAAAATAGAAAGCTTGCAAGGATACAAAGACAAAGACAAACAATGTTGACGTGAAGAAAGTTGAACCTAAAAATAAGTTTGAAGAGAAAAAGAAGACAAAGGTAGTTGATGTTGATAAATACACCAAGGTGAGAAACTTGAAGAAACTATAGCTCAAAAGAATTCCTCATGCTACACCAAGAAATGCTATGACCAGATATTCCTCATCTTTTTATGGTTATTATTATAACTGTAATCATTTTGGTCATAAGGCTAGTAATTTTAGAGTTGTAACTACAAGGAGAATCAATTTTATAAACAAAAATTTATTTGCACCCTTGGTAGATACAAATGTAATGTGTTATAATTACAATAACTTTGGTCACATAGCTAAACATTATAGAACTAACTTTGTAAGATCAAAAGTACACAATTTAAAGAAATACATGCCTCCCAGTGTGAACAAAGGTTCACAAGTTTCTGAAAAGAAGCTAAATAAGAAACCCAAGGATGTGTGGAGAGTGAAAAATCAATCCATGATTTCTCAAACTGCACTTCATGCCAAGGAGTAGAATTTGTGGGTGATAGATAGTGGTTGTTCTAAGCATATGATTGGTGATAGGAGAAAGCTCACAAAATTGAGCAAATATAAGCAAGGATCCATCAGCTTGGGAGACAACATAGAAATAAATATTGAAGGTAAAGGAACCTTGAACATAGATGGTAACCTGCCTACACATGATGTCCTTTATGTTGAAGGATTGAAGCATAATCTACTAAGTGTAAGTCAAATGTATAAAAATGGATATAAAGTCACATTTAATATAGAAGGCCACAAGATAAAAGAGATCTACCAAAATAGTTGTAGAAGGGAAAGGGAATGAGATCAATATCTACAATCTTGTTGAAGTGAATGGCAATAATTACTTGATGGGAAAGACTAATGAGAGTTGATTGTGGCATAGGATAATAGGTCATGTCAAATTTGATAATCTAGTTAAAGTGATCTCAAATAAGTGTGTAAGACACATGCCCAAGATAACCAAACCCATAGATACTACTTGCAAGGAATGTCAACTAGGCAAACAGACAAGGGTCAGATTTCAAACAAAGGATTATGCAACTACAAAGCCTCTACAATTAGTTCATACTAATCTTTTTGGTCCTACCAAGACAAGAGGATCAAAAGGGGAGAGATAATTCACGTTAATTGTAGATGACTACTCAAGAATGACATGGGTAACCTTTTTGAAGGACAAATCTCAAGCCTTTGAAAGATTCAAGATCTTTAGAGCCATGGTTGAAAATGAGATTGGAAGAAAAATCAAATGCTTGAGATCTGATAAAGGTAGATAATTTACCTCAAATGAATTCATAGAGTATTATGAGAAGTATGGGATCAAAAGGCACTACTCTGTAGCAAGGACTCCACAAAAAATGGAGTTGTTGAGAGAAAGAACAGAACAGTCAAGGAAATGGCCAAAATAATGTTAAAAGAGGCCAAGTTACCTAATAGATATTAGAGAGAAGTAGTCCAAACAATAGTATACATCTTGGATAGAGTTCAATTGAAGGTAAATAGTAACAAAACTCGCTATGGAAACCCTACTTCTGTTAAGTATTTTAGAGTGTTTGGAAGTAAATGCTACATCAAAAGAAAGGAGGACAAACTAGGAAGCTTTGAATCAAAATGTGATGAAGGAATATTTTTGGTTATTCCACTCAAAGCAAAGCCTATGTATGTTACAATAAGAGGCTAAACACGATAGTGGAGAGCATAAATGTCAAGGTAGAAGAAGGCATAAAACATGTTGAACCTGACAAAGAAACCAATAATGAAGAGTTAGATCTTGAATAAGAATTAGATGGTGAAGAGGTTAAGGAAAAGAATGAAAAATCACCTCCAAGATTTGTTCAAAAATATCATTCTAAAGAGTAGATAATTATCAATAAGAATGAAGGAATTCAGACAAGGAGAAGAGCTATAATGAACAAGGAGCAAGTGAGTTTTGCTCTAATGTCTGAAATTGATCCCAAGAGCTATGTTGAATCCAACAAGGATGAGAATTGGTTAAAATCCATGGAAGAATAACTAAGCCAAATAGAAAAGAATAAAACTTGGTAATTAGTTCCAAGACCCTCAAACAAGAATGTGATAGGAACAAAATGGGTTTATAAAAAAGAATACAACTTGGCAATTAGTTCCAAGACCCTCAAACAAGAATGTGATAGGAACAAAATGGGTCTATAGAAACAAGCTCAATGAGGATGGAGTTGTTATAAGAAATAAAGCGATATTGGTGTGCAAAGGATATGCACAAGTAGAAGGCATAGAATTTGAGGAAACATTTGCTCTAGTTGCTAGATTGGAATCTATAAGAATGTTTCTAGCATTCTCTATTTACAAGAAGTTCAAAGTCTATCAAATGGATGTAAAGTCTGCTTTCTTAAATGGGAACCTAGAAGAGGAAGTCTATATTGAACAACTAGAAGGTTTTAAGTTGTCAAATGAAAAATATTATGTGTGCAGACTGAAGAAAGCATTGTATGGTCTAAAACAAGCACCTAGAGCATGGTATTCGAGATTGGACCACTACCTGCAACAACAAGGTTTTAACAAAGGATGTGCAGATAGTAATATGTACTTCAAATCACAAGGTGAGCATATGTTGATTTTTTTTGTGTATGTATATGACATCATCTTTGGTGGTAGTACTAACAAAATGTGCAAATAATTTTCTACACAAATGCAAAGTGAATTTGAGATGTCTATGCTAGGAGAAATTTATTTCTTCCTTGATCTATAAATAACACAAACTGATGAAGGAATATTCATATAAAAAAGCAAGTATGCAAAGGATATGCTCAATAAATTTGAAATGGAAGATAACAAACCAGTTAGTACTCCCATGATAACTTGATGCAAGTTGAGCAAAGAGGATGAGTCACTTAATGCAATTCAGACTATGTACAGATCAATGATAGGTAACTTGATATACCTAACTACATCAAGATCATATATCATGCAAGTAATGTGCATGGCTGCTAAATTTTAGGCTGCTCCTAAAGAGTCACATGCCAATCCATGAAAAGAATCTTTAGATACATCAAGAGCACAATTGACTATGGTCTATCATACCCTACAAGTGAAGATTTCACTTTGACAACATATATAGATGCTGATTAGGCAGGAAGTGTGGATGATAAAAGAAACACTAGTGGTGGTGCATTTTTCCTTAGAAATAGACTTGTTTCATGGCCAAGCAAAAAGCAAGAGTTAGTTACTCTTTCTATAGTAGAAGCAGAATATGTAGCAGTAGTGGCATGTTGCACTCAAGTCCTATAGATAAAGCAAACACTCAAGGACATAAAGGTTGAGTACAAGTAACCTATTTTTATTCTTTGTGATAATTCAAGTGCTATAAATATATCAAATAATCCAGTGATATATTCAAGAACGAAGCACATATCAATCAAGTATCACTTATTAAGAGAGAGGGTTGTAGATCAAGAGGTCACAGTGGAATATGTGCCAACTAAGTACCATATTTTAGACATATTCACCAAACCTCTTCCCAAGGAACAATTTGAATATCTAAGATATAAGTTGGGAGTGGTGGCTCCTACACCACATCACTAAATCACTAGGGATAGGGCATGAGTCTAGGGGGGAGTATTATGGAAGCTTAATTAATACTTGGAACAAGAGAGAAAAGTCAACTCAGGTATGTATACTTTTAAAAATTACTAATGATTTTAAAGTTTTATATTTTTGGACAAACTCATTTATCTAATAAAGGGGGAGAGATAATTGGACAAATAGTTAGCTAGAGTCCCTTTGCCATTAATTTCAAAGGGGGAGAAAAAGGGCAAATGCTCTCTATAAAAGTTTGAAACATCATAGCAAGTGTCTAAGTTGAGTTTAGGAAATTTACCATTGTCTAATGGGGAGAAATTTTGGTATGAATAGCTTCATTGCATACTCATCAAAAGCCAATGAAAGTAATGCTAGAGGAAGAACTGAATATTAGGAGATCAAAAAATTAAGTTTGCATCAAAACATTTAGTTTTTTATCAATGCCAAAGGGGAAGATTTTTAGAAATATGAATGTCATTTATGTTAAAAGGGATAATATGGATGTAATTGATGTCAAAAGGATCAATCAATATTGATGGAGAGAAGATAATGTTTCATAGTTGCACTGTACAAAGCTTGTCTGGAAATGCAATTGACTTATTGTTTGGGCTCTAGGCCAAAACCTTGCCATTAAGGCTTGACTATTAACCTTGGTGTCCAGACAACCATATTTGGTTTCACCATTTATAGATTGGTTTTATGTGATTTAATAGGTATATTTCAACTCAACCAATCATTTTTCAAACTTTTCTTGGCCTCTAGTTCATCTTCTCATCATTTCCTCTAACACTGCCAAGGTTTGTGCATGGTGAAAGTGCCCCTTGTCTGAGACAAAATAGGGAGAAATTCTATTATTTTATCATAAATACTAGGAATTTAAGATTTTTATATATGTAAAAATGGTTCCTTATACAAAAATTAGCTCATGGTCATCTTATATGACCCTTCAAAACTCCAAAATCTAAGACTGGTTCTTCTATATTTAGCGATGTACAGGGTCCTCAAAGAGTTGGCCAAGTTTTTTTCTATGGGAGAATTTCCCTATATTTTCCTCCATTATGGTAGTTCTAATAGGTTGTTACAACTTTTATTAAGGTTCCCCAAATTCCATTCACCATCCAAGATTTCACAAGCTCCTTATACACCTTGATTTATTCAACCCTGAGTACACCTTGTTGCCTATACCTTACACTAACAAAATTGAGCTCTCTATTGTTCCTTACAGTTTGATTTGGATCAAATTATCATCATATTTAATTCATTTTTATTTATTTTAACATTCACCCAAAAAAATCCTCTCTCTTAGGTCTCTCACTCTCACCTCTTGAGCAAATAGCTCCTTGATGAACTTGTACGAACTAAGAACCTTAAATTATGAGGAAGAATGATTTTTCACCTCCAAGGAGTTTTAGATCCTGTGAGAACATTCTTGATCTATTATTATTCACTTCACATTGATTAAAACCTTCTCCTCTCATTATATAGGTTCACACTTCACCCTAGCATACTCGATTATACCTTGTTGGTCTGAGACAAACCCTATCTTTTTAGGCATGTTGTACATTGTTTTGGATTGATTTAAAAAAAATTATAGTGCATGAGGATACCCTAAACTAATATTTGGTTTATACCATGTATATCCAAACAAACTTCATCATTTTTAGCCTCCAAGTTGCTAACTTGCATAACCTTGTGATCACTATCATGCCTTAGTCTAATTGGTTGTAGGTGCTAATTTTTACTAAGACATTGATCTTGAAGCATTAAAACCATCTTGGAAGTTCGTTGTCATCAACCTATGACTATATTCACCTTTAAAAACTCTAAAACATCATTCAAACACCATGTTTAGATGATTGCTTTCAAACTCAGCTGTAGGTGCATATTTCCTACCTATTGTACAGATTGATGAATGTGGAAAGGAGATCAAATAACATTATATAACTTTATATGGTGATCCTTTAGTCATGAATTCTCATTTATGTCATTTGGAATCATCTATACATAGTATATATGCCCTTATGTAACTTTGGGTGAGAGAAGCCTTTTTAGGTTCAAACCCTGTAGTTAATACTGCCTATATTTAGTGTGTTCATGGACACTTTTAGGACCTTCAAAAGCCATCCTCCATTAAATATATTGAGCCCATTATTGGCAGGAGTCTTGTACATACTAGAGGAAATAAGGCTTAGTTAACTTGGTGCCTCAATAATCTTGGAAAGTTGTTTAGTGATCCTCACAAAAAGGCTTCAGGCCACTATTTGCAAGGTTTAGGGATTGAGGGCCTAAACACAGTCCACTAATTCTCTAGCATAAATTCACCCTCATTTTCCCTCTCATAATATCAAATTCGCATTTTTAGGTCATTCAAACCTATTGTGACCTTAAGGAGGGCTTCAATCTATACTTCAAAACTCCATGTTTCCTTTATTCCTTTGTTAGGCCACTTGTAGGTGGCTTTCTGTATACATAGACAACAAGTATGAATTTTAAACAAATAGGCATTGTTTTGGCCTTATGAATAGGATAGGAATATTTTAATCTATATAAAGGATTGATTTTCATAGTATGAGCTTTGAAAATAGTTCAAAAACCCTTGATTCAATGTGATTCCTCTTTACAACCACCTGTATATGTACACTCGAATGGCATAAAATGCATATGTGTAGTCTATGCATACAAACTATGAAGATTGCTTGGAGAGTGAGGTTGTAATATGGAGAGAGAAAATATAACTTTTCAAACATATTAATGAGATTAAAAAATCCCCTTGTAACCATCCTCAAAGCATGGAAACTCAAAAAATAATGGAAACTTGCCCATCAACATAGAATGCACTAGTCTTCAAAATTGAGATGAATTCCTCATCAAATCAACTCCAAATGTGAAAAAAATCATGGGAAGTGTTATATAAATATGTTGAAATCCTTTGGGATCAATCTTAGTATTTGAATCATATGGAATTGCTCAAACAATGCCAAAACCTGAAGGGTATATAGAATGATAGGCAGTTTTGGAAAATCTATTTTGAATAGATGGTTCATAAAGCACATTTGTATAATAATAAAAATTATTATATGTATTTTAAGGTCTCTGAGTTTATAATTTTCAACTAGGATCATTTTTCTTGAAATTTCATGTGTTAACCGTACCAAACAAGAACCTGCAAGTCACTTGAGTTTGCCAAAAAGAGCAAGAAGGGAGTTAAATGGGTTTAGCTTCAAATTGGCATGTTCATATCAAAAAAAGTGTGGATATATATGAATAAAAATTCCATGGCCTCTGCACATGTGGTATGCTTCCCAAGGAGTCACACATGTGTCATTTTCTTCCTTTTCTTTAGAAAAACTGACTTTCTTCTGATTAACTTGCAAATTTTTAGTCTTGTACATTAATTAAGACTTATAATGACACATGGGGGATTAAATCACATTTTTACACTTGCATGTTTCCCAATAAACCCGTACAAAGCATTAAATACACCATTTAGACCCTTGAAAACACCCCAAATGACATGGTAGACTAATGAAATGAGTGACCAAGGTTAATATAACATTAAGAGGCATGAAATGACCTATAAAACATCTCATGACAATATAATATACCCAATTATAGACCTAAAAATGAAGTTTTTACTTATAAGTGCCCTAATTTGACTAAAAAGTCAAATTTGGTCAACAAGTTTTTCATATACATTTCAAAAATATGGTCTGTAGGTTCAAAGGAGAAGGAATGAGCTTAGAATTGATTTATCTTTACTTTCAGACTACATAGGGTTCCTCAATAAAATCCTAAGGGTTTAGCCATGGTGTTAACAAGCAAAGTTCTATTTTAATGTTGACTTGGTATAGTTAGGAATCAGTAGCTTAAGTTATAACTTAAACCTTTGTCATCATTAAGAAACCAACCCCTCAACCTAACAATTACTGGCTTGAGCAATGTTCAAAGGACTTAATATTTCCTAAGTCTTTGACTTTATATTATGTCAGAGCTTGATCAACGGCCCATGCATCATCGTATGTAGATGATCCAAAGGAGTGAAGCAAAGTCAAATTGTCAAAAGGTGCTTTGAGTGAACATGTTAATGCCAAGTGTCACAAGCACATGAGTCTATCAAATAGAGGACCAATGAGAGTGAGCCTATCAAATATAAAGATCAAGCTTGTCACAAGATATGACAGTGTGTAGGTGATCGTGCAAAGGAGATCCAATGGAACGAATGGAATCAAATGCTATAAAGTGTTTGATGTTTATCGACACAATGACATGTTAAAGATTGAGTAGGTTCAAGAAGATCAACAAAGAGGAAGTGATCCAAATATATAGGAAGCTACGAGATGAGGTCAAAGTGTTAAAGTTTAATGACCAAGTCAAGGTAAAAGACATACATCTTCAAAGATCAAACAACATGCAGAAGCTTGGATGAGAAAGATCCAATAGAGTGAGTGGACTTAGATGGAATAAAGAGCTCGATGTTTAATGTCTCGATAAAGCTAAAGTCTGAAAGCATACAAAGATCTAATGGATAGCGTGAGCCTGTCATAAGGTGATCAAATGGATGCATTTTAAAGTTGAGCAAATTGAATAGAGACTATTGGATCTTGGTGCCAAAGGTAAGATCAATGACTGACATTTAAATTCATGTCTAGACAAATGGTTAGTTATAGGAACATGTAATAAGTTGCATATAAGCTCCATATCTCGACATAGATAATGAGATTGATTGATCAACTAATCAAATCTCCATTCAAGAGCCCGTACATATAAACTTGAGTCCAACAAATGCTATAAAGACCTACAGTTATGACATGATGCATGAAATCTATTGCAATAAAGATCGGTGGGCTAACAAAATTAAGACATGGGAACTTACAGTTCAAGTCATAATGAACTAGAGTCCAAAATTGGTGTGATGTGTTTGTAGTATGAGTGTGAACACATAGAAGAATCAAACCCTAGATCAATTGTTTATATATGATATATAGGACAAAAAGAAAGTTGCTAAATAATTGCATTTACTATTGAGCCAAATTGAAGATAGAGCAGAGTGGTTGGTGAAGGCAATGATGTGTGTCGAATAAAGAAATATCTAGACACAGGATCAGAGAGAAAAAAAAGGAGAGAAGAAGAGAGGAAGAAAGGCACAAAGAGAATGTGTAGAGTATGAGTAGTTGCAAATTAGACTTGTAACAAAGAACAAAGATCTAGATTCATGTATGAATCTAACTTGTAAATTGGAGCTATAGCTCCATAGAAAGGTCTGATAAGTTGATTCCATCAGATAAGTTGAGTGGGTGCTCATATTAGGGAGTAGGTGATTCCTTGGAGTTGGTGCTCTAAAATTAGGGGATTGGTGTCTCCTTGGGATGGGTGTCCTTAAATGTAACCAGTGAGGTTTACCAGTGAGGCTGGATTAGAATAGTAGATTCTAGTAGCTATTCTCACCATGGTTTTTCCCTTTGGATTTTCCATGTATAAATATTGTGTCATGTGCATTTGTGCTTATATGTGATCTCTGTGTTTATCTTTTAATCTGAATATCTTTTGAATTTGCTTTAAAAAGATTGACAAACTAGTTTTAATTGATATACTGATTCACCCCCCTCTTAGTATCTAGTTGTGTTCCAACATATATGCATATGTCAAAGTATAAAATAATAAATAGAAGCATGTACCTTGACTTACCTAGGGAAGTTGGACAAATCAAATGATGCTTGATATAGGCTTCATCCCCACATATTTTTTGTATCTTGGAAAATTTGCCATACCCAAAACAATTCCCAATTATAACAAGTATTCAATGTCATATCAATGTGAAAATGTAAGAAATTTAAAAACTATAATTTGAAAAATGAGTGGTGTTAATTGAAATGTACTACTGTGAAACAAAACTCTATTATGATTATTCTGAATAAAACTTCTAAACAAGCCCATAAACATAACTAACACTTGTCAGAGACTTTTAGAAACCCAATTCACTTCTTGTTTAGAGAAGTAGACAACTTTTCCTCAAACTCTTTCTCTAAAATTTGCTCCATACTTATTTCTCAAACTTTTGCTCCATACTTTTTGCTTGATCATGAAGTTTTTTGCTGAATTGGGAAAATCTAAAATATCTAGATATATGCCCCCTTCTGAGGTGAGGGATTGAAAAACCTATGACATAATCACTGATCCCAGAATAAAAAATTTAACTGCATCATGTGATAAAATGCATATAGCTAAACTACTGAAATGTGTGAAAAATCATAAAAATCACACACACACACACACACACACAAAATATCACCATATAAAGCTCAATAGAAAGGTGTGTATCCCTTGGCATCTATTTAGTATTGTTTTATGAGTGTTAGCAAATATGTCTATGTATAGGCAATTTGGTCCAAATTAATCTTTATTTAATCAAATTGTTGAAATTTGTTGATTAGAAGTAGTTCATTTTTTATATTACAAGAAGCTCTAACCTACATCTTTAAAAGGAAACCTTAAATTATTAATTTTTATGGAATTTTACCCATGTGTTGATGTCATCTCAAGGTGGCCTCCACGAGTAATCATTACTCTGATGACTTATTTCTTCATATGGATATATCTTTTATAATAATCACAAGGTAAGGAGGTCTACTTAGTACACATGCACCTTAAAACATTTGTTAGGAGGGGAAGGAATGGTGAATACAATCCATCACATTAAGATGTCTCACTTTTTAGGGTCTTTCTATTGGAGATGAAACTTCTCAAATAAAAAAAAATCAATCACAATTAATAAGAGGTTCATTATTCCTTTTTCTTTTGATATACCCAAAGGCATTACAAGGAATCACTGAATTACATAGAATGTCGACATCTCTATCCATATTTTAGAAATAAACATATAACAAATTTACAATGCTAAGTAAACACACATGTAAATCAGTGAGCTCCTCTGGCTAAGTAGCTACAAGTAAGGGGCATACAAGCTGCCAAAATCACCCAAGCATAGTGCTAGCCTTAGTCACTTGATTATCTGTATCGGGTATTTAGAGAGATTTATACCTTGGTGGATGGATATAAACAACTATTCCTTTTTGATTTTATAAAATAGCTATAAACCCTATGGGATTAATACATAAGCAAGTGCATGGGTGGGTAAGGAGAAAACCTACTCACTTTATCATTCAAGCTATATTTGGTTAACACTATAAACCTTTAGTTTACAAGAGTGACTCTACTATTGAAGTATAGAAGCATTATAAAAGTCCCCACACGATTACCCACTAACTTTGTCACTAAAGCTACATCTCATCGATAATATAAACTTTCAGATTGTAAGAGTGACGTTTTCCTAGTGAACTATAAAAACACTAAGTATAAAAACCACCATAGAGTTACCATGCACCCACCACTAGATTACCCACCAACTTTATCACTTGAGCTACATCTCATCAACAATATAAACTTTTAGATTATAAAAGTGACACTCTACCAATGAAATATAAAAGCACTAGGTATAAAAACCACCACAAAGTTACAATGTACCCACCAACTTTGTCACTTGAGCTACATTGCATTGACAATATAAACTTTCAGATTGTAAGAGTGACACTCTACCATGAAACATATATGTCAGGGGATCTATAGCTCTACCAATTAGAGCACAATTGATTACTTCTTATATGCAATTAAACACGGAATTATACCAGAATGATAAAGTAATTAGAAACTTGAGACAGCAAAGAATTTGAGAGACAATACACACTCTTGTATTCAATATTACTAGAAGAAAATACAAATAAGGAAGATGCCACTTCTTCCTCCACCTCAAAGGCTTGCCACACCTCAAGACCTTCTTTTCTCTCTCCCTTGCTCAACACAACAACTCTAAAGCCTGAGTTGCTATCCCTCCTTGAATGCTTCAACTGATCTCCTTGACCTTGCTAGCTTCAATGCTCTTACTTGCTTTCTTAGCTTGATTACAATACATGCCTATGGGCCTTTAAATAGGATCCCATGCTTACAAAAATAGAAGTCTAACTACAATAATTAGACACGCGGCTCGTGACTATAATTAGTCGCTTGACATGCAAACACTCGCTTAACTTAACTGACTGTTCGTCAACAGCAGTTCTGAAAATACACAGGCGACCGACGCCGGTCCCTGCTGGTCTGGTGCTGCCGACGTCGACCAACTCTCTGCCATCGCCGGTCTCTTTCTCCACTGCATCTGACCGACGTCGGTCATACTGCCGACGCTGGTGGCTCTGGTTCTTTAGCATCCTCCCTTGTGTTTGCAAACAATTGAAGCTTTTAGCTCCACACCATAATAATCTCCCACTTGGAGATAAATAGCTGCAACTTGTACCTGTACCTGTACACCATCTATTTTGTTCCTTAAGGTCTGTATCCCTCTTCAAAGTCACTCTTGAAGACCAACCACCACGCAAACCTATGATGCTATACCTGTATCTTATGTCACAAGAATTTTGTTGCTCCCAAATTCTCCATGACACACTTCTGAACCAACTCTACCCTTAGCTCAGAAAACTCCCTGTCTATGAAACCCTGCAACAAGTAACAAAATATAGTAACAGGATAATGTAGCTAATATTATCCAACCTGGTAAAGATAAAATACAATGGTTAAACATCCATTGTTCTGCAGCATACTCAAGACCATATACCATAGCCTTCTGTCTCATGTGTCCATCCACTCTCTTCTCTAAGACGGGAATCCATCCCTCTATCCAGTGCTTTGTTCCAGCTGACAACACTACCAACAAATACCTATTTGGTTCTCCAAGGACTCACACTCCTCATCCATGCCAAGCTCCCACTGTTTCTGGATTTTACCTGCATTGCTTCTTCCATCTTCCTAGTTCATGACTATTAGTAAGCAATATAGAGAAGGTGAACAACGAATATGAGGTTCACATACCTTTCCTGACCTCCACATGGGTGTTTGAGACCTATTGATTCACCCACTATCCGTTCCAGTGACCGATATTGGCCATCTCCCAGTCTGCTCCCGACCGATGTCGGTTCCCTGCACTGACTCTGACTGCCGACGTCGTTTCCCTGGCCGACGCCGGTGCCCCCTCCTGCCGACGTCGGTCCTTATGACCGACGTCAGACTTCTCCTGTCTGACCTACCGACTCCACTGGTCTGTACATGACCGATGTCGGTATCTGGATGACTAACGTCGGTGCCAAGCTGTCGACATCGGTGTCTGTGTGTTTCTGTAAGTGATGAAATTTTCATTCGCGAGCTCTTCTTGGATCAAAACTCTGTCCATGCTGCCCTGCTCAGATTTATTCAGCCCCTGTGACTGATCTCTGTCCTTCATCTCCTTCATAAACACCAAGGCTTCTTTGTTCCTGTCAAAAGCATCAAATTTCCTCTTTGTGCAATGAACAATATCTATGCTTTCCAAATTTGAACACGTACCTTTTGAGTCAAGAACTTCCATTCCCTTCCTATTCTTGTGACCAAGCCTATTAGGCCACATCTTCGAATCTACACCAGAAGTAGAATCAGTAATACAAGTAGACAGATAAAGAGTATCTACTTTCTTACCTCTTGCTAGAACAAGTGCTCCCTTGGTAACCTTCCAAGAATCCGCTGTGAGGGTTATTGTGCATCCCTCATCTCCCAACCTTCCTACAGAAATCAGACTCTGCTTCAGAATTGGAACATGCATGACCTCTTTCAACACCCACGTGTTGTCAATCTGCAATCTCAGCTGCACTTTCCCTTTGCCAATTATCTGACAAGGCGTACCATCCCCTAAGTAAAGAACTCCAAAGTCTCCCTGTTCATACTCATAGAACAAATCTCTGTTTGGGGATGCATGACAAGATGAACCAGAATCTAATATCCATGATCCTACTTGACTGTCTGAAGAAAGTATGAGAGCATCCTGCATCACAATATTAGCATCCTTTGCTTCTTCCATACCTGCATGTTGATTCTCTTTATCTCTCAACCAACACTCCTTCTTCGTATGTCCTTTCTTTCCACAAAACTAGCAGGTAATACCTTTGGACTCGGATCTCCTTCCCGACCTTGATTTCCCTTGCTCAACCTTCTCCCTTTGCCTTCCCCTGCATTCTGCACTTAGAGCATTCCCTGATGATTCACCTTTGCTTCTCCTGCGTATTTCTTCATTCAAGATCACACTCACAACATCATCAACTTTTAAGATTTTAGAAGCAGACGCAGAATTACTTACTGCCATAACCATACCGTCCCAACTTTCAGGCAAAGAACATAAAATCAAGAGAGCTTTTACCTCATCATCAAAAACAATATTGGCTGAAGCTAGTTGGTTTACCAAACCATGGAAATCACTGAGATGAGTATGTACCGATCCACCTTCCTGCATTTGCAAAGTAAATAGCTGCTTCATAAGATATACTTTATTAGAAGCCGAGGGCTTTTCGTATAAATTTGCCAAGGACTTTATCAACTCTTCCGTTGTTCTGCACTGTGATAAGCTGGAAATCACAGACGCTCCAAGGCTCAACCTTATGGAACTGAGAGCCTTCCGATCAAGAACATTCCATTCTTCATCCTTCATATATGTGGGCTTGCATGCAACCCCACCCAACGGTAAGTACAAATCCTTCTGATACAGATAGTCCTGAATCTGCATCCTCTAGTGTTGATAATTTTTGTCGTTAAACTTCTCCATTCATAGTCTACTTTCTTCTGCCATTGCTGAACTCCCACTCAATCAGAAAACCCTGTGAATGACCTGTAATCAAAAACAATACCCTGCTTCCTGAAAACCGTAGCTCTGATACCACTTGTCAGGGGATCTATAACTCTACCAATTAGAGCACAATTGATTACTTTTTATATGCAATTAAACACGGAATAATACCAGAATGATAAAGTAACTAGAAACTTGAGACAGGAAAGAATTTGAGAGACAATACACACTCTTGTATTCAATATTACTAGAAGAAAATACAAATAAGGAAGATGCCACTTCTTCATCCACCTCAAAGGCTTGCCACACCTCAAGACATTCTTCTCTCTCCCCCTTGCTCAACACAACAACTCTAAAGCCTGAGTTGCTATCCCTCCTTGAATGCTTCAGCTGATCTCCTTGACCTTGCTAGCTTCAATGCTCTTACTTGCTTTCTTAGCTTGATTACAATACATGCCTATGGGCCTTTAAATAGGATCCCATGCTTAAAAAAATAGAAGTCTAACTACAATAATTAGACACGTAGCTCGTGACTATAATTAGTCGCTTGACATGCAAACACTCGCTTAACTTAACTGACTGTTCGTCAACAGCAGTTCCAAAAATACACAGGCAACCAACGCCGGTCCCTGCTGGTTTGGTGCTGTCGATGTCGGCTGACTCTCTACAGTCGCCGATCTCCTTCTCCACTGCATCTGACCGACGTCGGTCATACTGCCGACGCCGGTGGCTCTAGTTCTTTAGCATCCTCCCTTGTGTTTGCAAACAATTGAAGCTTTTAGCTCCACACCATAATAATCTCCCACTTGGAGATAAACAATTGCAACTTCTACCTGTACCTGTACACCATCTATTTTGTTCCTTAGGCTCTGTATCCCTCTTCAAAGTCACTCTTGAAGACCAACCACAATGCAAACCTGTGATGCTATACCTGTATCTTATGTCACAAGAATTTTGCTGCTCCCAAATTCTCCATGACACACTTCTGAACCAACTCTACCCTTAGCTCAGAAAATTGCCTGTCTATGAAACCCTGCAACAAGTAACACAATACAGTAACAGGATAATGTAGCTAATATTATCCAACCTGGTAAAGATAAAATACAATGGTTAAACATCCATTGTTCTGCAGCATACTCAAGACCATATACCATAGCCTTCTATCTCATGTGTCCATCCACTCTCTTCTCTAAGACGGGAATCCATCCCTCTATCTAGTGCTTTGTTCCAGCTGACAACACTACCAACAAATACCTGTTTGGTTCTCCAAGGACTCACACTCCTCATCCATGCCAAGCTCCCACTGTTTCTGGATTCTACCTGCATTGCTTCTTCCATCTTCCTAGTTCATGACTATCAGTAAGCAATATAGAGAAGGTGAAAAATGAATATGAGGTTCACATACCTTTCTTGACCTCCACATGGGTGTTTGAGACCTATTGATTCACCCACTATCCGTTCCAGTGACCGATATCGGCCATCTCCCAGTCTGCTCCTGACTGATGTCGGTTCCCTGCACTGACTCTGACTGCCGACGTCGTTTCCCTGGCCGACGCCAGTGCCCCCTCCTGTTGACGTCGGTCCTTATGACCGACGTCAGACTTCTCCTGTCTGACCTACCGACTCCATTGGTCTGCACATGACCGATGTCGGTATCTAGATGACTGACGTCGGTGCCAAGCTGTCGACATTGGTGTCTGTGTGTTTCTGTAAGTGATGAAATTTTCATCTGCGAGCTCTTCTTGGATCAAACCTCTGTTCATGCTGCCCTGCTCAGATTTATTCAGCCCCTGTGACTGATCTCTGTCCTTCATCTCCTTCGTAAACACCAAGGCTTCTTTGTTCCTGTCAAAAGCATCAAATTTCTTCTTTGTGCAATGAACAATATCTATGCTTTCCAAATTTGAACACGTACCTTTTGAGTCAAGAACTTCCATTCCCTTCCTATTCTTGTGACCAAGCCTATTAGGCCACATCTTCGAATCTACACCAGAAGTAGAATTAGTAATACAAGTAGACAGATAAAGAGTATCTACTTTCTTACCTCTTGCTAGAACAAGTGCTCCCTTAGTAACCTTCCAAGAATCCGCTGTGAGGGTTATTGTGCATCCCTCATCTCCCAACCTTCCTACAGAAATCAGAATCTGCTTCAGAATTGGAACATGCATGACCTCTTTCAACACCCACGAGTTGTCAATCTACAATTTCAGCTGCACTTTCCCTTTGCCAACTATCTGACAAGGCGTACCATCCCCTAAGTAAAGAACTCCAAAGTCTCCCTGTTCATACTCATAGAACAAATCTCTGTTTTGGGATGCATGAAAAGATGAACCAGAATCTAATATCCATGATCCTACCTGACTGTCCGAAGAAAGTATGAGAGCATCCTGCATCACAATATTAGCATCCTTTGCTTCTTCCATACCTGCATGTTGATTCTCTTTATCTCTCAACCAACACTCCTTCTTCGTATGTCCTTTCTTTCCACAAAACCAGCAGGGAATACCTTTGGACTCGGATCTCCTTTCCGACCTTGATTTCCCTTGCTCAACCTTCCCCTTTGCCTTCCCCTACTTTCTGCACTTAGAGCATTCCCTGATGATTCACCTCTGCTTCTCCTGCGTATTTCTTCATTCAAGATCACACTCACAACATCATCAACTTTTAAGATTTTAGAAGCAGACGCAGAATTACTTACTGCCATAACCATACCGTCCCAACTTTCAGGCAAAGAACATAAAATCAAGAGAGCTTTTACCTCATCATCAAAAACAATATTGACTGAAGCTAGTTGGTTTACCAAACCATGGAAATCACTGAGATGAGTATGTACCAATCCACCTTCCTGCATTTGCAAAGTAAATAGCTGCTTCATAAGATATACCTTATTAGAAGCCGAGGGCTTTTCGTATAAATTTGCCAAGGACTTTATCAACTCTTCCATTGTTCTACACTGTGATAAGCTGGAAATCACAGACGCTCCAAGGCTCAACCTTATGGAACCGAGAGCCTTCCGATCAAGAACACTCCATTCTTCATCCTTCATATCTGTGGGCTTGCATGCAACCCCACCCAATGGTAAGTATAAATCCTTCTGATACATATAGTCCTCAATCTGCATCCTCCAGTGTTGATAATTTTTGCCGTTAAACTTCTCCATTCGTAGTCTACTTTCTTCTGCCATTGCTGAACTCCCACTCAATCAGAAAACCCTGTGAATGACCTGTAATCAAAAACAATACCCTGCTTCCTGAAAACCGTAGCTCTGATACCACTTGTCAGGGGATCTATAGCTCTACCAATTAGAGCACAATTGATTACTTCTTATATGCAATTAAACACGAAATTATACCAGAATGATAAAGTAACTAGAAACTTGAGACAACAAAGAATTTGAGAGACAATACACACTCTTGTATTCAATATTACTAGAAGAAAATACAAATAAGGAAGATGCCACTTCTTCCTCCACCTCAAAGGCTTGCCACACCTCAAGACCTTCTTCTCTCTCTCCCTTGCTCAACACAACAACTCTAAAGCCTGAGTTGCTATTCCTCCTTGAATGCTTCAGCTGATATCCTTGACCTTGCTAGCTTCAATGCTCTTACTTGCTTTCTTAGCTTGATTACAATACATGCCTATGGGCCTTTAAATAAGATCCCATGCTTACAAAAATAGAAGTCTAACTACAATAATTAGACACGCAGCTCGTGACTATAATTAGTCGCTTGACATGTAAACACTCGCTTAACTTAACTGACTGTTCGTCAACAGCAGTTCTGAAAATACACAAGCGACCGACGCCTGTCCCTGCTGGTCTAGTGCTGCCGACGTCGGCCGACTCTCTGCCATCGCCAGTCTCCTTCTCCACTGCATCTGATCGACGTCGGTCATACTGCCGACGCCGATGGCTTTGGTTCTTTAGCATCCTCCCTTGTGTTTGCAAACAATTGAAGCTTTTAACTCCACACCATAATAATCTCCCACTTGGAGATAAACAGCTGCAACTTATACATGTACCTGTACACCATCTATTTTGTTCCTTAGGCTGTGTATCCCTCTTCAAAGTCACTCTTGAAGACCAACCACCACGCAAACCTGTGATGCTATACCTGTATCTTATGTCACAAGAATTTTGCTGCTCCCAAATTCTCCATGACACACTTCTGAACCAACTCTACCCTTAGCTCAGAAAACTCCCTGTATATGAAACCCTGCAACAAGTAACACAATACAGTAATAGGATAATGTAGCTAATATTATCCAACCTGGTAAAGATAAAATACAATGGTTAAACATCCATTGTTCTGCAGCATACTCAAGACCATATACCATAGCCTTCTGTCTCATGTGTCCATCCACTCTCTTCTCTAAGACGAGAATCCATCCCTCTATCCAGTGCTTTGTTCCAGCTGACAACACTACCAACAAATACCTGTTTGGTTCTCCAAGGACTCACACTCCTCATCCATGCCAAGCTCCCACTGTTTCTAGATTCTACCTGCATTGCTTCTTCCATCTTCCTAGTTCATGACTATCAGTAAGCAATATAGAGAAGGTGAACAACGAATATGAGGTTCACATACCTTTCCTGACCTCCACATGGGTGTTTGAGACCTATTGATTCACCCACTATCCGTTCCAGTGACCGATATCGGCCATCTCCCAGTCTGCTCTCGACCGATGTCGGTTCCCTGCACTGACTCTGACTGCCGACGTCGTTTCCCTGGCCGACGCCGGCGCCCCCTCCTGCCGACGCCAGTCCTATGATCGACGTCAGACTTCTCCTGTCCGACCTACCGACTCCATTGGTCTGCACATGACCGATGTCGGTATCTGGATGATTGACGTCGGTGCCAAGCTGTCGACATCGGTGTCTGTGTGTTTCTGTAAGTGATGAAATTTTCATCCGCGAGCTCTTCTTGGATCAAACCTCTGTTCATGCTGCCCTGCTCAGATTTATTCAGCCCCTGTGACTGATCTCTATCCTTCATCTCCTTCGTAAACACCAAGGCTTCTTTGTTCCTGTCAAAAGCATCAAATTTTCTCTTTGTGCAATGAACAGTATCTATGCTTTCCAAATTTGAATACATACCTTTTGAGTCAAGAACTTCCATTCCCTTCCTATTCTTGTGACCAAGCCTATTAGGCCACATCTTCGAATCTACATCAGAAGTAGAATCAGTAATACAAGTAGACAGATAAAGAGTATCTACTTTCTTACCTCTTGCTAGAACAAGTGCTCCCTTGGTAACCTTCCAAGAATCCGCTGTGAGGGTTATTGTGCATCCCTCATCTCCCAACCTTCCTACAAAAATCAGACTCTGCTTCAGAATTGGAACATGCATGACCTCTTTCAACACCCACGTGTTGTCAATCTGCAATCTCAGCTGCACTTTCCCTTTGCCAACTATCTGACAAGGCGTACCATCCCCTAAGTAAAGAACTCCAAAGTCTCCCTGTTCATACTCATAGAACAAATCTCTGTTTTGGGATGCATGAAAAGATGAACCAGAATCTAATATCCATGATCCTACCTGACTGTCCGAAGAAAGTATGAGATCATCCTGCATCACAATATTAGCATCCTTTGCTTCTTCCATACCTGCATGTTGATTCTCTTTATCTCTCAACCAACACTCCTTCTTCGTATGTCCTTTCTTTCCACAAAACCAGTAGGTAATACCTTTGGACTCGGATCTCCTTTCCGACCTTGATTTCTCTTGCTCAACCTTCTCCCTTTGCCTTCCCCTGCTTTCTGCACTTAGAGCATTCCCTGATGATTCACTTGTGCTTCTCCTGCGTATTTCTTCATTCAAGATCACACTCACAACATCATCAACTTTTAAGATTTTAGAAGCAGACGCAGAATTACTTACTGCCATAACCATACCGTCCCAACTTTCAGGCAAAGAACATAAAATCAAGAGAGCTTTTACCTTATCATCAAAAACAATATTGACTGAAGCTAGTTGGTTTACCAAACCATGGAAATCACTGAGATGAGTATGTACCGATCCACCTTCCTGCATTTGCAAAGTAAATAGCTGCTTCATAAGATATACCTTATTAGAAGCCGAGGGCTTTTCGTATAAATTTGCCAAGAACTTTATCAACTCTTCCGTTGTTCTGCACTGTGATAAGCTGGAAATCACAAACGCTCCAAGGCTCAACCTTATGGAATCGAGAGCCTTCCGATCAAGAACACTCCATTTTTCATCCTTCATATCTGTGGGCTTGCATGCAACCCCACCCAACGGTAAGTACAAATCCTTCTGATACAGATAGTCCTGAATCTACATCCTCCAGTGTTAATAATTTTTGCCGTTAAACTTCTCCATTCCTAGTCTACTTTCTTCTGCCATTGCTAAACTCCCACTCAATCAGAAAACCCTGTGAATGACCTGTAATAAAAAACAATACCCTGCTTCCTGAAAACCGTAGCTCTGATACCACTTGTCAGGGGATCTATAGCTCTACCAATTAGAGCACAATTGATTACTTCTTATATGCAATTAAACACGAAATTATACCAGAATGATAAAGTAACTAGAAACTTGAGACAACAAAGAATTTGAGAGACAATACACACTCTTGTATTCAATATTACTAGAAGAAAATACAAATAAGGAAGATGCCACTTCTTCCTCCACCTCAAAGGCTTGCCACACCTCAAGACCTTCTTCTCTCTCTCCCTTGCTCAACACAACAACTCTAAAGCCTGAGTTGCTATCCCTCCTTGAATGCTTCAGCTGATCTCCTTGACCTTGCTAGCTTCAATGCTCTTACTTGCTTTCTTAGCTTGATTACAATACATGCCTATGGGCCTTTAAATAATATCCCATGCTTACAAAAATAGAAGTCTAACTACAATAATTAGACACGCAGCTCGTGACTATAATTAGTCGCTTGACATGCAAACACTCGCTTAACTTAACTGACTGTTCGTCAATAGCAGTTCCGAAAATACACAGGCGACCGACGCCGGTCCCTGCTGGTCTGGTGCTGCCGACGTCGGCCGACTCTCTGCCGTCGCCGGTCTCCTTCTCCACTGCATTTGACCGACGTCGGTCATACTGCCGATGCCGGTGGCTCTGGTTCTTTAGCATCCTCCCTTGTGTTTGCAAACAATTGAAGCTTTTAGCTCCACACCATAACATTGTAAAAGTGACACTCTATCAATGAAATATAAAAGCACTAGGTATAAAAACCACCACAAAGTTACAATGTACCCACCAACTTTGTCACTTGAGCTACATTGCATTGACAATATAAACTTTCAGATTGTAAGAGTGACACTCTACCAGTGAACTATAAAATGATTAGGTATAAAAACCACCACAAAGTTACCAAGCACCCATCGCACGATTAGCCACCAACTTTGTCGCTTGAACTACATCTCATCGACGATATAAACTCTCAAATTGTAAAAGTGATACTCTACCACTAAACTATAAAAACACTAGATATAAAAACCACCACATAGTTACCAAGCACCTTCATTTTTTTGGATGTAGATTTACACTAGGTATAGAAACCACCATAGAGTTACCATGCACCCACCACTAGATTACCCACCAACTTTATCACTTGAGCTACATCTCATCAACAATATAAACTTTTAGATTATAAAAGTGACACTCTACCAATGAAATATAAAAGCACTAGGTATAAAAACCACCACAAAGTTACAATGCACCCACCAACTTTGTCACTTGAGCTACATCTCATTGACAACATAAACTTTCAGATTGTAAGAGCGACACTCTACCAGTGAACTATAAAAGGATCAGGTATAAAAACCACCACAGAGTTACCAAGCACCCACCACGCGATTACCCACCAGCTTTATCACTTCAGCGACATCTCATCAACGATATAAACTCTCAGAGTGTAAGAGTGATGCTCTACCGCTAAACTATAAAAACGCTAGATATAAAAACCACCACAAATTTTTTAATGTAGATTTACATTAAAAAGTAAATTGATTTTTGTTCTTTTACATTAGGAAGTAAATTTATTTGTGCTCTTTTTCCACTCCATTTCATCCATAAGTCTATTTTGGTCTTGTGGAAGTCAATAAAATCATATCGACAATATACTTCCATAGTTTTTGGATGTGGATAACTAAAATATATGTGGCGCATATTACCCACAAAGATACATCCACTACTAAGGGCCTATAAGCTTTTGCAATGGGCATGAAAATGACATTCACCATCATTAAACAAAAAAGCTGGGGTCCAATGGTGTCTAACTAAAATATTAACCTTCAACATCAAAAGAGATGTTACAAACCTTATTGCATTCAATCATTGAACGAAAAATCCGGGTCAACAATAACGTTCCTTGCAATACCTCCCAAGCCGGTTTGTCGGTTAACCGCCCAAAACCCAGCCACGGCCCCTGTTTTCACATTGCCTTTACAGCGGCGGGTGACATACGAAGACGCTCCGAAGATTCACGCTCCGGGCCCACAACTGTATCCCGTCTGGTCATATGTCCACGTGACCGTCTCCGGTAACGTAATCCGCCTCCCGAGTGCCGACAACGCACGAGCCGAACGAATGTAGCTGATAATGGAAGAGTATTCTACTTATCAGAAAAATCCATGTGCATTGCTGTAAATAATACGGGCGCCAGCGAGCCAGGGCTTAGGGAATTTCTGCGAAACTACTTGAGAACTTATTCCGGGTCCTTCACATTGCATTCGAGTCTATCTTTTCGGCTCAGACCGTGTATTTTTTGTGTCTAAATTTGGTGGATCCGCCGCCGAGATTCGGGTAAAAAACGCAACAATTAATTGTTCTTTATGTTTGAATTCCGTATTTTTTCATTCTTTTTTGACGACTATTTTTGTCAGAGTCACCTTCCGATTAGTTTCGTGTTTATGTTGAAGAGTTCAACGTATTTTGGTTTGCGCAATAAATTTAGGGCTGAGATGAACAATTCTGCTAGTTTTGCTAAAAATGCCATTTTGTGGAGTAAATTTAGGTGTGAAGCTGTAAATCCACTGTTTCCTAATGTAAACTTAGCTTTCAAGGATAAATCGTGTTGATTTTTTAAAAAACTTGCCGAAGAATTTTATTTTTGCGTTTGCAGAGTACATTTAGGATTGAGGTGGAAAATTTTCTTTCTTTCTAAAACATGCCGTTCTTTAAATTTAGATTTAAGGTAATATTTTATGATATTTAAAGTTGATTGCTAAAATCTGCCGACGTTTCGAGTGAAAAGTCGTAGTTTAGAGCTGCGAAGGTTCGGAGAATTGGATTTGCTAGAAATAGTATTGATCGAACTGTAGATAAATAATTTCTCAAGTATAGACAGAATTGCATGCACGGTGGTTTACACATTTATCGCATGCACTGTGGTTTATGGATTTATTAAAGGGTGGTTTATCCATTTCTGATATGTAAAGGATTTCGTAGGGTTACACCGTACATTGGTGGTCTCTTTAAAGAATTTGCTTTGGGAGGAAATTCACAGATTTTGTTTTAATTCTTATTATATTAGTTTGAAATTTCAAGAAACGTTGTCAATAAGGGAGAATTCTTAGTTGCCGCTCCTTCCGATCTACTGCTTTTCCTTGTATAGCGGATTTTCGCTATACAAAAAATAATAACGCAAAAAATAGTTGACACCATAAATAATTTAGTAAGGAAGTGTACAAATTTGAGCAAGAAACGGTTTGGCTGGAACTTCAAGGCTACTGCGCTTTCATTATTTGTCAACTTCATATAGGTTACAAGGGTTTGAAATTTCAGATTCAGAGGATAGAAGTGATTAATTCTGGGAACGCCGTGGGAAGTTTTCTTTTGCTGCCGTCTTCAGAGCTCGGTACTATAGAAGGTAGATACTTGGAAGGTTTATTTAGTGGAAGTTTTCAAATTTAATTAGGCTTCTGTGCTTGTGCGGTTCCTTAATAAACATATAAATGTTTGAAGATCAGAGTATTTGGTACAAAATTTCAAGTTGAATTGATAAGCCCTTTTGCACTTAAGTCATCCCGGGGCATCTTTTGATGGTTTTGAAGCAAACTTTTGTGCCTTTGCCTTGAAAAATTGTAACTACTTTTGTAGAGGATCTGCTACTAGGTATGGATATGTCATGTTCTTCACTTACATGCCAGAAGCCCCCAGCCCCCATCCCCAAAAGGAAAAAAAAAGAAAAAAAAAGAGAAGTCTGGAAAATTGAAGTACTTGTCTTTCATTCGTGCAAGATGCATGTCGTAAACTGAGAAATAGTTTTAATTTCTTTTCAATTGTTCTATTTTTTTAGATCCATATTTTTGGGGTTCTGTTTATGTTTGCTGAGGCACTTGTTTATGTTTATTTCAGAAGAGATTTTGGAGAAATATTATGTGCCATACTTGCCAAAACTTGCCATTACGTTTGACACTATAAGTCTAGGCTATGGGAGGCAAGAGCTCAAAATTTTTTCGTCAGAGGAGTCAATCTTGGGGTAATCCATCGCCCACATGGAATTCATCTTATAGTTCACAAGGTCATCCATCAGACTCACATGTGGAACCAGAAGTTAAACACAAGTTACAAAGGAGATATTCTCGTATAGCTGACAATTACGATTCACTTGATAAGGTACTATCATTTTTCATTTTTTCTCAGTTTTTTGTTTACTATTATGTTTTTGTTTGAAATTTTAGTGGTTTGCAAGAAAAGTGTACTGACTTTAGAGATGGATATAGATCATTGGTACTGATTGTGTGTCTGAGATGGTTATGGTTTTCGAAAGCCTTATCATTGAAAAACTATATGATTAATGCTCCATTTTATTCAACTCTGTCACTGCTTTTCTTTGTCATTTATCAAATTATAGCGTTGCTTAATAATTTTTTCAGAAATTGAAATTAAAATGAAAACAAAGCCGAGCCTTGCTATATAAGAGGAATTGGTGTTACAAATATTTGTTGAATTTCTATTAATTTATTCATGTATTGAATATAATGAAAACCTCAAGCACAAAGGATCTTCTTTAAGTTGGAAGATTCTATCTTCTACAGAGTCAAACCATCAAAAGGGAAACCTTGTAATGCAGTTTCAAGAGAGGATTTTTTGCTAGAGTACCGTGGCGTTTGGTGTGATATATAGTGCTCAATTCTCCTTATGTGCCTAGTTGATTACAAGCTATATGTTTCTTACTAGGAATGAATGACCAGCGGCAATCCATAACTGTAATTACTTCACAAGCTTGACTCTAGAAATTCTTTAGGGATCCTTTAGGTGAGCTTAAAGCTGACCCGAAACTTAGTGAACCTCACTGTGTTATTTGAAGTCACTTTTATCTAGTATTTTGAGAGAATATCAATTTAGTTTTTTAAGCAGGAAAAGTTTCTACTTTCTTAACTTCCAAGTCTTCAACTTAAACTAGAAGCCATACACGGTTTAGAAACGGTAAATTAATTCAAGTGTTTATACCATTTATCAATAGTTTTCTACAGCAGTTATTTTAACTAAGGCATGACTTTCAACGCCCTCAGGAAATCTTCCTTAGGGCATCAAAGATAAAATAGAGGGATCATTGGAAGACAATGACAAGGGGGTCATTGAGATTCACCTCTAGAAGGACAAAACTACAACTACCAATTTGTTTAAGAAACAGAAATTCATGACATTTTGCAATCCCAGCAAGGGCAATATTCTTGCTTGCCAAAACACAGAAAAGACAAGCAAATGGAAAGATATGGCAATCAATACCCTTGGGACATCTTCCTTTTTGCATCAGAGATTGCAAAAATAAGGATCATCGGAAGGCAATGACAAGGAGTCATTGAAATTCATACCTAGTAGCAGGCCCTCTACAGAAGTAGTTACAATTTTAAAATAGAGATTAATGACATTTTGCAATCCCAGTGAAGGAAATATTTTTGCTTGTCAAAGTTCACAAGAAAAGACAAGCAAAGGAAATATTACTAAAGACAAAAGAAGTTGTGTAAGTGGTGATAGATAACTCGAGAAATTTTGTGAGTTATATGAGGGGTCCAATATGAATATAATGAGAATGATAAATATAATAATCACTTTTAATAATCTAGTGAACATTTTAATCAATGAACAAGTAAATGAACCTATGAACCTTTGTCAAAGAGTTATATATTGAAAACAAGGTATAAGTGAGAGTTGTTAGTTTTCATCTGCATCATAGAATTTTAAATTAGTCCTATAACATCAAAATATATCCTACTATTAAATGTATGATAAGTTAATATATTCATTTTTGCATTTAAACCTTTTGCTTTGGTAAGAAAAGTGTAAGTGTATCTTCCAATTATGATTGGGAAATGTATACATGTATTGTGCTTGTTGGACAAGAAATTATGAGTCTTAACAAATTGATGCACTAACTCCATTAGTGTACATTTATCATAAACACATATACATATCATATATTTATAATTTTTAAAAGCCACTACCCTGATGTATGAAAAAGTAGAGAATTGAAAGAACCAAGTTCCCCACTTTGTGATTTTTGTATAGGCTAAAACTAACAACCTAATGATGTATTGATCCCATTAACACATCAGTATGAAATAAAATATTAAATCATCATTAATTCTATGTAATTCACCCAATATGAGCTAAGGATAGAAATTATATATTTTTTATGAAGTTATCTAGCTAGTAATATTAAATCTACTAAAGATCCTTCTATGAGAAACAACATAAACTAGGTAAGAGGTCATGTAAAATTTACCTGTTGTATGTACCTATGATAGTTTCTTATGAATAGAGTCACTTATTAATTCAAACCAATTTATATATTATTAATTTTCACGAATAATCTAGATATATCTATACGTACACTTCTGGAAGTCTCAGTAGTAAGATTACCAATAACCCTATTTAGGAGTGTAATGATGTCATTGATTTCCATTTTGAATTCAAAATGTAAAATGACCTTTGGAAACCTAACTATGAACTTATTATCTTCACAAGTGGGGACTTGTTTATCACATTAGAATAAGAAATTGGATTATTATCCAAAAACATTTGAGCAATGTTAAGATTAAGTTGCATAAATGACTCATGATCCGTTATCTTCAACATATCTTTAATGTGTTTAGCACCAAGGCAAAAAACAAATTCATCTCTAGAATTATTGACTTATCTCTTTTCCTTGTAATAATGACTTGCTAAATTTAATATCAATTTAGGACATTAAACTACTATTGAAAAGACCACATCTTGGGGAAGGCCACTATTGTGTATACTTTGAATCCAATCTAACTTTAGAGTATCATTCACTCTTTCTAAGAATTATGTCAGATTGATGTGCTTAATATCAATGTTTGTGATTTTTTCAATGTTTTATTCTAAATTGGAAGGAGGAACAACCCATTAAAACTAGTAACTCATGTCACCCTTCTTCTTTAGAGTTTATGACATATGAATTTCTAATGAGATAAGTCTCTACAATGATAGCGTAGATATCAAAGACCTACTTATTAGAAAGGTAGAATCTATGGCTAAACATGTTAGAAAAGTGTTGTGTATTAGAAATTCAAATAACCATGTGAAAGGAAGATATGTCTCCAAAGAAGATAATCTAATGGAGACCATGGCTGGAGGCAAAAACTGGCCGTAATCTGTATCAGAAAGTGGAGTAGCAGAATGAGCAGCATCCTCATCAACCACCATGACAGAGCCATAACAGGATCTGACAATGTCCATAGGAGAATGGTGTGGACTAAGTAGCTCTCTCAAATCAGGGTATCACTAAGTCTCAATCCATTTCAAAAATGAATTCAGACAACATTTAAGTAAAAACAAAGTCTTTTTTGGATGGCTGCTTGTATTGTTTGACCTTTTGGATGCCTCCACATTCATACGGTTGTTTTATGATTTCTTACAATCTCCCTCATATTGATTATTGCTTGTCCATCTTGACTATATTCTCATCTATAGCAACTCATGGGAAAAGTGTTCACAACATAGCGTTGCTTAATAATTTCTTTCAGAAATTGAAATTGAAATGAAAACAAAGCCGAGCCTTGCTATATAAGAGGAATTGGTGTTACAAATATTTGTTGAATTTCTATTAATTTATTCATGTATTGAATATAATGAAAACTCAAGCACAAAGGATCTTCTCTAAGTTGGAAGATTCTATCTTCTACAGAGTCAAACCATCAAAAGGGAAACCTAGTAATGCAGTTTCAAGAGAGAATTTTTTGCCAGAGTACCGAGGCGTTTGGTGTGATATATAGTGCTCAATTCTTTTTATGTGCCTAATTGATTACAAGCTATATGTTTCTTACTAGGAATGAATGACCAGCGGCAGTCCATAACTGTAATTACTTCACAAGCTGGACTCTAGAAATTCTTTAGGGATCCTTTAGGTGAGCTTAAAGCTGACCCGAAACTTAGGGAACCTCATTGTGTTATTTGAAGTCACTTTTATCTAGTATTTTTGAGAGAATATCAATATAGTTTTCTAAGCAGGAAAAGTTCCCACTTTCTTAACTTCAAGTCTTCAACTTAAACTAGAAGCCATACACGGTTTAGAAATGGTAGATTAATTCAACCATTTATACTATTTATCAATAGTTTTCTACAGCAGTTATTTTAACGAAGGCATGACTTTCAACGTCCTCAGGAAATCTTCCTTTTGGCATCAAAGATAAAATAGAGGGATCATTGGAAGACAATGACAAGGGGGTCATTGAGATTCACCCCCCAGAAGGACAAAACTACAACTACCAATTTGTTTAAGAAACAGAAATTCATGACATTATGCAATCCCAGCAAGGGAAATATTCTTGCTTGCCAAAACACAGAAAAGACAAGCAAATGGAAAGACACGGCAATCAATACCCTTGGGACATCTTCCTTTTTGCATCAGAGATTGCAATAATAAGGATCATTGGAAGGCAATGACAAGGATTCATTGAAATTCATACCTAGTAGCAGGCCCTCTACAGAAGTAGTTACAATTTTACATTAGAGATTCATGACATCTTGCAATCCCAGTGAAGGAAATATTTTTGCTAGTCAAAGTTCACTAGAAAAGACAAGCAAAGCAAATATTATGGAACAGAGGATAATAATTAGGGGGATAACCCAAAATGGGTAAACCCTAAACATGTTAGAAAATAACCATTAGGGCTAGGAATTTTATACCTCTCTCACACCTCTTTCCAAAATAACCATTTGCTTATCCAGACTACATTAGCAAACGTTTTGATGCTCTTAGAGGCCTAGTCTTAGCAGAGTAGCCTCTTATTAACACTTTAAATTTATTATTGATACTTAAATTCCACCACAAATATTTATATCTAATACTTGTTGAAGGTTTTGCAAATGGTGTAGCAAGCTAAGTGGGTTTGTTTGTGGGGAAACTTCATGGTTAAGTTTGCTTGAGCCAGAGTGGTACTGGGATGGGTGACCTCTTAGGATGTCTTGGTGCTCTACCCTTGTGAGCATCACCTAGATGCAATGAGTGCCAAGTGGACCATTCATGCAGATTGGCATGAAACTATGCAATTGAATTCCAAAAAATCATATCACATAATGATGCACTATAGAAAAGACTCCTATATAAAAAAGATCTATAGCCTTGGCAAACATTGTCAACTAGGGAAAAACTGGTTGTTTGACCGCCAGATGCTTCACAGGGTCCAATGCCTTTCAAAATGGGCCAAAGATTGGGGACCCAACAAGGTGTACAGTAAAAGAGCCAAACAACAAATCAAAGGGTGAATCCCATGCCAATCAACTTTCTTTCTAGAAGTCCCATTGACAATATTATATCTTACAAGGACCTTCCAAGGTTCATTACTGGAGAAAACTCTTAAGTACCCATATTTATTTGATATCTAAATCAATACCATTAATTCTAAGGTCCTTAAGTCCTATGCCACCCAAGTCCTTGGATCTTATTTAGAGATCCCAAGCCACGACATGCCTTTTCCTACCACCTTAACCATCCTACCATAGAAATTCTTTAACATTTTTATGAATACTTTCAAAGTGGCATTTTTTAATGAGCCAGCAGGAGGAGCAATATCAAGTATAATAGGAGAGAACTTTATGACAGACCTATAACCTTCCAGCCATGGAAAATGACCTTGCCACTTATTCCTTTTCTTATTAATGTTGTCAATCACCCATTGCCACATTTTCTTTAGGAAGAATTGATTATGAGCAAAAGGTATGCCTAGATTGCTATATGGTCTCAACTGAGACCAACCTTGTTGCGTTACCCATTGTGGAGGCTCATTCTCCCACCTAGTCAAAGATGATTTATCAATAAACTTCAAGTTTCCTATTCATTTCCTTAAGATTGTCTTCCTGCATTTCAGGGAATAAGCTCTTCTCAAAGAATAAAGTATAAGAGGAGAAAACTTTCTACTTCCAGCCATGGAAAGTAAGTGACCTTGCCACTTGGTCGCTTTCTTATTAATTTTGTCAATCACCCATTGTCACATGTCCTTAAAGAAAGGCCTACGAGCAAAAGGTATACCTAGATATCTCACATTGCTATGTGGTCCTAACCAAGACCACCCTAGTGGCAATATCCTCCCACCTAGTCATATATTATTTGTGAATATCAAGTTTTGAACTAGAGGCCTTACAATAAATTTCAAGTATCCTATTCATTTCTTAAGATTGTCTTCCTGTATTTGAGGAAATAAAATCATCCCATTTTCAGATTTACACATTACTTAGATCTGCTGAAGAGAATTCGTATGGATGAGAATCCATTTTCAAAAAAATAATTGTTATGTATTGTCTTTTGTGCCAAATTTGATCTCGCCCATAGATTTAAAATAGTTGGTTAAATTCACTTGTTGATGTCATGGTCAGTTGTAATTTCCTTCTGGTGCTTTTTCTAGGTTTGGGATTGGGGGGTCTTAACTGACATACTTCTTACCCTCATGTTTCTTGCCATTTGCATTTTCACAATTGCAAACCCCAAATAGAGGACCAAGGAAATTCTTTATCTTGATTCAGCACTTTGGATTTTGGCCCTAGAATGAATATTCTCACATCTGATACCTGTCCATCTGAGGTCCTGATCTCTTTATGGACTTTAACTTCAAGACTTCATAAACTTTTTGGGTTCTTTGGACTTTGGAATTTCATCCTGACATCACACCTTCACCTATGCATCTTTGATCCGAATTTCAGATCCAACATGTTAGCTGTGTTAGCTAACTCAATCAACTGTTCTCATTGTATAATAAGAGTAACTTGAAGCACTTAAAATCAGCTTTCTATCATTCTTTATCAGTTGGTTACATTGATTAACCGTTGACAGTGATCAAGAAGATGTTGCGCTATGGCATGGCCTCAAAACAAATAGATTGTGGTGCAAAGGCTAAAACAATATCATGAAGTCATCAAAGGTACTTTTTGATTACATGTTTGGATTCCTCTCAAAAAGTTTAGAATTTCAAAAAAACGGCATGTCTATCCAAGTTCATATGCAAAAGTTATGGCCTTTGGAATTTGTAGGACATCCTAGGCTGAGAACCCGTAGTGGGGCCGTGGATTTTCAGAAAGAACTAGTGTTGTTGCCACCCGATATCCAAAAAAATGCACGGCGCAGCTGCACTTTTGAGTTACAAAAAGTACAAGGGACAGATGTTTTGTTTTCATTTTCTGATGTTTGGGCTTCTCATGCGAGCTGGTTATAATGTCGAATTGTATAAATGCCTATAGAGAGGAGGGTTGTAGAATGAGAATTGAGTCTTGGAAGAAGGGGTGGAGGTAAATTCATTTGGGTGCCATGGTGCAGCTCAGATATGATGTCCCTCCATCAAATGCATGGAGTTGAATTCACCTAGGTGCTGGAGTGCAACTCAAATATAGAGTTCATTCCTCAATGAGGCAGAACTTCTCATGGTTCTCTTAGTAGTTCTTCTTGATTGCGTGTGTTATGGAATTGGGAGTTTGTAAGGAAAGTGCAAGTGAACTAGTTGCAAAGCACGTATGGGTGCATAAAGCATTTCCATAAATTCATTTGGGTGCCATAGTGCAGCTAGTGCAGAAATTCTCATGGTTCTCTTAGTAGTTCTTCTTGATTGCGTGTGTTATGGAATTGGGAGTTTGTAAGGAAAGTGCAAGTGAACTAGTTGCAAAGCACGTATGGGTGCATAAAGCATTTCCGTAAATTCATTTGGGTGCCATAGTGCAGCTCAGATATGATGTCCCTCCATCAAATGCATGGAGTTGAATTCACCTAGGTGCTGGAGTGCAACTCAAATATAGAGTCCATTCCTCAATGAGGCAGAAATTCTCATGGTTCTCTTAGCAGTTCTTCTTGATTGCATCTGTCATGGAATTGGGAGTGTGTAAGGAAAGTGCAAGTGAACTAGTTGCAAAGCATGTATGGGTGTTTGGGAGTGTTGCAAATGTAATGAGTGTCCATAAAGGTGCAGAGAAGGCATTAAATCTTTAATTGCAGAATGAGATAGTGGAAAGTGAAGGAAGTCCTTCACTCTTTAGGAGTTTTCCCAAATTGGGTTTCTCTAGGGTAATCTTGTGATTCTTTTCAATTTGTTCTTATGTGTGTTTCTTGCCCTACATTTTCACATCTAGTTTCCTTTCAAGTATGCAACATTGGCAATTCATGTATTGTTCACATTTCTTGACTGTTTTAAAGCAATTACATGCACAAACAACAAGCTATTCAATCAAGGAATTGTTAGGAGTTTAATAGGATTTGTGTTGATGAAATGTGTGTGGATTATCCACCAAATTGTGTCTGCATTTGTATCTCCCAAGTGTTAAGTCTTTGGTGAGAGTCAATGAAATTCCAATTTTATTTTCCTTTTGAGACTTAGGATTGGTGAGCTATGACATATATTGCTAGAGCTTATTGCTTGCTTCTCCCAAATGTGTGATTCCAAAATGGACTTGCTCATCTTTCTAGTATTATTCGGGTACAAGTTTTTGGCACTACAAGCTTACATATTCTTTCATTGCCTGCTAAATGTCTTTGCCAAATGCCAAATACCAACTTTCACATTGGATGTGCCAAAACTCTGTTCACCATGCCTGCTGCAATTTTGTTCTCATCTCCAAAAGCTATCTGACTTAAGTAGCCGTGGTTTCTTTTCTCTGTTTAATTTTCTAAGGCCTTCAATGTACTTAGAATTTTCTAAGGAATGTTGTTGTCAGAAAAAAATTCAATCCGAAAACAGACGAGTATTCCTTTGCTATGAATGGCATCATATGATTTGGGTTTGCTAACGAAAATGAGTTCAATGTTGATCTTGCAAATATCTAGACCTATCATGACCAGTGCCTGCCGAAGACCTTAATCAAACTATGTAGCTTCTTGACCTTGCAACTTCTGTTGGAGATTTGCATTGCCATTCTTGCACATTGATTGGAACCATGGTAGCATCCTAGATAGAGATAGAGCAACAGCCATTGAATGGACTTAAGTGCCAGTCTGCTTTGTAATAGTGCTTGTGGCATGCTATCTCTCGCAAATGCCATACTCAAGTAGCACAAGAATCTTATAGCCTATGACTCATGACAATTTTACTCTACGAAGGAATAAAACCCTATGCCATCATTTAAGTTGATCGTCTATATAAGAGCTATAAGCAGAAAAAACTAAATAATGATCCATTTCAATCACAAGCCTCTACAGTTCCTGTAGTCCTAGTTCAAGATTGAAAACACATGATTTATTAACTTGCACCTTACGTGCAACAGTCCCACTTAGTGATCATGCACAAGTAAGGACATCGGTGGCCAAGCAGCAGCTTGTCTCAAACGAGTGTTGAAGGTTTTGTTTATAAGTGTACCGGACACTCAAGAATATAAGTTAGCTGTTTCCTGTCAATTTTGCCAACAGTGTACATCAGAACCTTTGTTTTGAACCCATCTATTCCTCCCTTTATAGACTTATTGGGAGGTGCTTGACTTAAATCTCCAAGACAACTTACTATTCCACCTCCAGTATCTATATGCACTGCAGGTAATATCTTGATGGATACTAGTTTAGGAATCACATTATAATACTAAGGCAGCAGGTCACCTTGGCATCAACAAAAAGTTTATAATACTACAGAAATATTTTGACTGATCTGACAAACTTACATTTGTTCATGTATAGTAAGCTATCATTGTGAAGGGTACCACATAAATCAAACACTGTACAGTTCTTATCTGTCCTCACTTCACAATGGGATCCAGCTGGATGGAATTCATCACGCCACCATAATGGCAATATTAACCTGAAATCGGCGGAGCACAACACTCACTAGAGGTTTATTGGTCCCAATCAGTTAAAGTAGTCACTTGGAGATGTGGTGATAAGGAGACAAGAACATGGATGTCATTTGAAATCAGGGTACTGTAGTAAATGATTAAGGGTACATCTATAATATATGTAAATATAGCCACCAGAAGATTGTGGGTATGGGGAAGGGGAAGGGGTTCTATTGTCCCTATCAACGTTACCGTTCAGTTTTTGCCTACGTTTGGGGTTTGGGTTTGAACCAGGTGCTGGTTCTGGTTTGGTTTGCTGTCCCAACACTGAAGGTTCGTCCCTGGGCACCTGGGTACGGCTGGGGTTCTTTTGGGACGAACCCTGGGCATTGGGACAGAGAACCCACAGTCCACACCGGTAAAAAACAGTCAAAAACATAAGTGAAAAGAAAAACCACTTGCCTCTTATTTTTCTAATTTTCACATTGCATACTTGCCCTCCATTGCTGCTGTAGGTTTGAATCTTCATCAAGCAGCCCTTCCAGTTCGATGACACAAAACTTAGCTAGTGGGAGTGGCAATGGTGATAGTCCATGTGGTTCTAATTTACCACAACACGATGTTGATGCTCTTGATGAATAGCAATATGATTATGAAAATTAATTTTTAAAGTTCGATGTAATTAATTACAGCCACAGGATAATTATTGATATTTTCATATTTATTATTTCTGTTTAATGGTTATCAACTTATTAGTTATCAAGATGCATGCTATGTGGTTAATGACAATGGCACTAATTTTCTATGTATTAGGGCAGAATTTCTATAATTTTTTATTTTTTATATATATTTTTGTACGGACGAACCCAAAACGAACCCAAGGGAAAAAAATCAATTTGCCGTACCAGCAAATTGGGTTATTCGAACGCGCACCAGAACCAAAAACGAACCGGTAACATAGGTCCCTATACTGGAAATGCCTGGTGACTGGTTAAATATTATCCTTATTTGTGGGTTGTGTAAGTTGAACCTGTATCATCAATGTTATACAATTATTTTTAATTTAATAGAAATCTTTTTAATAAGTTGTATCTCTGGTTGTTTTATGCACGTAAGATTATTGAATAAATTCACTGTTGCGCAGAAGCAGGCAAATTCCAGTCTCCTTTCTTCCCTCAAGTTTTGTCAGGATATGTTATGATAGCCCAATTTTGGATCTGGATCATAGGTCTTTCAAATGCATTGGCAAAAGCCCACTTAATGTTGGAAACTATATTGATGGGTTTTTCTTAAAGGCATTTCATGTCCAAATACAATGACCTATTTTCTCATGGTAGACAATCAATAAGTGTAGCCATTTCACAGACTACACTCTTGGCACATTGTAAAGTTGTTTTGTTCACGATTGTCCTGGATAAATTAACAACTAATTTACGAAGCTTTTGTGCAAGTTTCAGAAGATGTTATCTCAACCAGTTGGCTTCAAATCCTACAGTTTTGAAGTTATTAGCGAGACATAGGCATGTACATTAGGTGAATAAATGCATATGGGCCCTAGGGATTTTTTCAGAATTATGTGGCCTGCAAAGAAGGGAGCTTGATAAACCTGGGACAATAGGAAGGGTTATCATGCAATGCCACATACTTGTAGCATACCTTAGCAAGTGCATCAGACATTTAAAGCCTTTTTTTGGTATAAAAGTCAGCAGTCAACAATTAATTAAACAAAAAAATTTAAATACAGCCTGAACTGGTCCTCTATGCTTGTATAATTGTATTGAGTCGATACACTAGAATGCCCTCATTGCTGCTTGAGCAAGTTTGTTTACTCAAATTTAGGAGCATGTTGGTTAGCAGTGACTCAATCATGTTCATTAGTTTTATTAGTGGCAAGCGTTGAGATCTGAGACCAACATATCATTTGGTTTATAGGACAAGGAGGATGTTGTTTCATAATGTCATCTGCTGCTAATACGTTATAGTTTATTACTAATGGAAACCTAGGCTTGGAATTTGAGATCACATGGTGTTAAAAACAACGGATTTTGGATTAACACATTGAATCAATCTTACAACCTAAGAGCTATCTAAAAGTGGCAGATTTCTGTTATTGGAAGCTTTCAGTCTTTGTAATGTACTAAATGAAAATCAAACATTAGCGATTTTAATATTTTATTTGTCAAATATATGATACTCTTTATTTTATATTATACTCATTATTGGATATCATATCAGTATCCGTGCAGCAGTGTATAATCTAGATATTCTGTAAGTTTTTGGAACTGGCAAAGAATTCAGAGGACTGTATACTTAGAGATGTACTACTGAATGTGCTTTTAAAAATGCTATTGAAAAATCAATGTTGCATTTATAACTCTCAAAGGATTCTATTTGTATTATAGGTGACTGAAGCTCTTGCACAAGCTGGCCTTGAATCTTCCAACTTGATTGTGGGTATTGACTTCACGAAAAGCAACGAGTGGACAGGTTTTTCTCTGTTCTGTTAGCGAGATTAAGTTCTATTTGTTGGTTTAGAGAGTTTCTTTTCTGCTGTTCCTTAGTTCAGCTAACTATTTTTAGGTTTTGTTCTCTTTGTTTTAATGGAAATTAAAATAAACTATTGTTATGGATGTCAGGTAACAAATCTTTTAATCGGCGAAGTTTACATCACCTTGGAGATAGTCCAAACCCTTACGAGCAAGCAATTTCAATAATTGGGCGGACCTTATCTGTTTTTGATGAGGACAACTTAATCCCGTGTTTTGGTTTTGGGGATGGCAAGTTTCAATCTTGTTTTCATATTTTTCTTGTCAATTAATTTTTCTTATGTTGCTTTCCAGTGTTCGTATGAGACACAATGACACGGCTATCACTAACAATGCATTCTTTTTTCATTGCACAGCTTCAACACATGATCAGCAGGTATTCACTTTCTATCCAGATGATATGCTATGTAATGGATTTGAAGAAGCACTAAAACGCTACAGGGAGATAGTTCCCCAACTGCGACTGGCTGGTTAGTAAGCATTTGTATTTGATCAAGCTTTGATGTGCACCTTTAAAATGTAAAGATAGTTTGGTGTATGCATTGAAGTCTTGGGCTTGGAAAAAATGTCTCTTTGGAATGATTGTAGTTCATAAATAGCTGTACATTTATGTAGGTATTGTATTTATCATAATTTTTCTAATGCATTTCCTCTCATACTTTGATTATCAGGGCCAACGTCATTTGCCCCGATCATTGAAGCAGCAATCCGGATTGTGGAACAAAGTGGCGGACAGTACCATGTTCTTTTGATAATTGCCGATGGACAGGTTGCAAATTGTTTATTTACACTTGTCTTTAAATTGAGTATTAATTTTTTCAAACGGGTTTTCTTTTCTTCTATCTTGTTTGATAAGACACATTTATGTACAGCAATTATTGAATTGAAATATACATTTATATAGAGCGTGTTTGTCCTTATTGTCTATGCTTGTACCTGCGTTTGACTATTTGTACATTGAGCATTGATTTCCTGAGTTGTGACATGTCTATGTTTAAAAGTCTTCCTTGTTTTAAGTTTGGAAAAAATGACAATCTTTTACTCAACTTAGGCATGTATGCCTTTTGCAAATCAACTGATCATAACATGACTGCTAAATATTTTTAGGTTACAAGAAGTGTTGACACTGACAATGGACACCTGAGTCCACAAGAACAGAATACAGTCAATGCAATAGTACAAGCAAGGTAATCCCATCATTATGATTTTGCTGCTATTTAGATCTTAAGCCTATAAACTACTCACACTGGAAATGCCACATTTAATGCAGTGAATATCCACTTTCAATTGTCTTAGTTGGAGTTGGTGATGGACCTTGGGACATGATGCGGACATTTGACGATAACATTCCAGCTCGGTCTTTTGACAATTTCCAGGTGTTCTATCAATTTTATTGGTTTTCAAACTAAAATGGAGACAATTTACACTGCGGACTTAGATTTTTGAGAGTTTATTCTTATTTTAAAATGTTTTGCTTTTATTTCTACAGTTTGTGAACTTCACGGAGATTATGTCAAAGAATGTTCCACTTTCTAAGAAGGAGACTGAATTTGCTCTTGCGGCACTGATGGAAATCCCATCTCAGTACAAGGCCACACTAGATCTTCAAATACTGGGGTAGCATATATGTTCTTTTGTACCTATATTTTTATGACTTTCGAATCCTTAGATCACCTTTAAAGAAAATATGCTGCGAATATTTGTTCTATTGGCTGCTACTAACATAAGGGTATTTTTCACATGTTGTCATCTGTTTAAGAAATTATTCAAATATTACAGACAGCCTCCTTTGTATTTACTTTTGAGTCAACATAAACAATAGAGTGGATTTCTTCAACTGAGGCTCTGAAGAAATTTATGTATTTACAAGATTTTCAAGACTAATTTGAGTTGGTTTGGTTCTCTATTCCACTTATAAAAGACAGTATATTCTTGATGGATTTTATGGTTATTCTTGATAGATTTTGTTTTTCTTTTTCAACATAAACAATAGGAGGGATTTTAATACTGAAAGTTATCGCCTTGAGTCAGAGAAAACTGCTCTGTCTAAGGCTGCAGAGACTTAACTGGGTTTCTCTATCCATAAGTACAAAATTGTGAGTTCCATCCTCACCAATTCTTGGTGCCTATAAACCTGTTATAGCCCAAATTTCCACCCATGAGAAGTCAAAGAGACCTTCTCAAATTTGGGGTAACATGGAACTATCTCTTCAAATAAGCAAACTACTACAAGAGATAGATCTCTAGATCTGAAAGGGCTAGCTCCCTTGATTTATCTTTTAGGCTCACATACTACACTAGGCTAATCACTATTGGGGGTGAAAAGGTAAGAAGGAAACTGAAATCAACCTATACTAATGAAGGTGATACGTTAAAGATAACTCCAGAAACATACTTCCATCTGCGCTAAGAAAGAATACTAAAACTGACCTCAACTCAATGTTCTTCTACCATAAGTGTTTCTACATGGAGGCAGATTGCTATGCATATCCAGAGGTGGGTGAAAAGGAGGTCTGATATTAGACACTACTAGTCTCCATACACTTCACAAGACCTGTTAGAATAGATGCTACTACTCACACAATGCATACAATAGCAAAATGGAAGCAAGGAGAAGACATTCATCACTTGTCATCCAAATACATAACTTGACATACTTTGGCAAGAGTTGCAAAGACAAAATCAACTTCAGAACTTTATTCAGAGACAAATCAAGATGTCAAACCAACAGAGCTTCGGCATACCAATTGTAGATTTTTTATAAGGCCAAAATGGTTTGAATATATACAGCATAGGAGAGGAGAGAGAAGTGAAGTTGGACAGTCACAATGCCGAGTGTCAAGGCTTGAAAGCCATTTACAATGCAAGAAAAGAGAGTTAGAGAACATGTAGTGAGGTCTTCTTAGACAAGTGTCCATCTGAAACAAGACACCTTCTTGAAGTTGGCATAGAGATCTTTATGTCCTTGAAATTGCCTTCTTGATGATGAGCTCATTTGATTGTCTAAAACTGCCATAGAAGTCTTTGACACATACACCCTGACTTGGGAAGGTGGAGATATGATTTGTGAGAGTCATCTACGCCCTTCAACTGATAGCCTCTCCTGCACCACTTGTCATTCATTGTTTGCAGTCACTCACTAGCCCTCTAGGCCTAGATCTTCACACTTGTCACTTAAGTGGCCTGCAAATGTTCAAGAAGGTTCGTTGCAGGGGTGTTAGACAACTCATTAGGACCTTCTTTGTCCTCTGGTCTATCAAATAGAGACCTCAAAAGATTCAATATCTCACTTCTCACAATCACACTTAGGCAGTCACCCCTTTTTTCACTATCTTGTTGAGGACTGCCTGCAATGACCAACCTAACAGAGGGGTTTTTATGCTTGGATATGAGGAGTTAGAACAAGTCTTTAATCACCTTCTATAATGATTTTCATTCACCTATTCCTTTCTTCACCTTCAATTCACCTTCAATAGAATGACTGAGTGGTGAGGACCCTGGGAGAGTGCTAAAGAGGTCCAAATGTAATGTCCCCAAAATTTTGATAAAGTGATTTAATTAATTTAAGTTGTCCAAAAATTAATATTATTTCAAAAGGATGACTTTAATTAATTATTTTAATTAAAATAAAGTGGAAATAATAAAATATTTAAAAAGTCACTTTATTAAATAAGTTTCTTCTAGAAGTTGAAGTTAGTTGCAAGTTGGCTTCTTCTAGAAGATTCATTGGAGCATTTAAAAGGAGTTGAGGGCAAAGCATTTGGGCATCTCTTTTGTTGAGTTGATATTTCTTATGCTTTATGCACAGGGTTGAATCTTTGATTCAACTAAATCTCTGAGGATGAAGACCTTCAGTAGATTGGAAAAGGGTGGGACGAAAACCTAGCTCTTTTCGAGAGTGCATTCATGACGAAATTCACATCGAGCTTATTGGTCAAATTTGGGGCTTCAAAGGGCATTCTCTAAGGAGAGCTATTTTTGGGAAATTTTGTGTCTTCTTCGAATACAAAATTTTCAGGATTAATTTGATATATCAGGGGATATTTATTTTCATTCAGTGGCAGTCATTACAATCTTTAATTTCAGGGTTCCTGATAATTTTCAGAATCAAAAGATTTTTCAGACTGGGGTTTTATTATGGAATTAAATAATATAAGAGCAGCTGAGCGTTTGAATGTTTGGATTCAAATTCTTTAAATATCAATATTCTGCCGATTTCCTCTATAATCGTGGCACTTATGCAAAGTGTGGGAAAGATATTATCATTCAAGAGGGATCAAATTCATACAGGGATCGGGTTTTGGATAAAGCCAAACTGGCAGCTGGTCGATAAAGACAAAGCTTGAATATAATATCAAATTTAAAAAGGGAAGCCGTTTTAGAACCATCGGGAGACAAGTCAAAGAAATAGCTGAAATATATGCCACGAATTCTCCAAGTCGGGACTTGCTTGTAAGGCGCTAATATTATTGAGAGGGAGGGATGCACTTCATTAAGGCTTGATAAATTCTTATCAATGCGTTTTTGTGAGTCAAGGAGGTGTGGAATTAATCTATTGAGTGCTGCATTCAAATCAAAAGGCCACGTAAGTTTATTTGAAGGAAGCCGATAACTCAGCCTTAACCTTCTCATTTATATGGTGGTGCCTACTCATTTAAAAGAAGGAATAATATATATAAGGAGTTGATGTGAATATTCTGATTGTTGAAGATGTATGTTTAGCCGCCCAAGTTTGATAGACAAGGAAGCGGACTGTCAAGGTAGCCTCTAAATGTTCACGTGGGGCTTTCTGTAGGAGGCGTTACATCTTAAGGAGACCACTGGAGGGCCTTGGAGTCATCAGGACTCTTCTTCAATGACAAGTAATGTCCAGTTGCCATCTTATACTCAGAGCGATTCATATCTCCAGGTTTGAGAATTTGATTATGAATTCCGGTTGCTTCTGTTGCAAATTAGAATAATGATTCTGCTATGTAAATGCTGTTGCAATAATTCTGAGTCTAAAATCTGTATGTACAGTCTGAAACTGTTACTCAGCCAACCTAGTGTTAAGGTTTGGAATATATTTTAGTTGTGTAAACTCTGAGTAACCGGAATGCCTCTGTAGCCTGGTAACAACATTCAGAATTAAATTATTATGGGTTGCTGCTCCTATTCTGTGTATGGGTTATGAATATTTGAAGGTTGCAAATGAAGTATTGGAGAAATGAATATCAGAACCATATATGCCTACCAATCTGATTATCAGTGATTTATGAATTTGCAATTAATTTTGAATAGTTTGATAAAATGGTACATGTATCAAACTAGTAAATCGTGAAAACTTTAGTCTTTCAGGAAGGGAATCTTACACCAAAACATTTTCCAAGTCATTTGACCTCTCTTGTATGCATTTCCCTTCATATATTCTTCATTGGGTTCTCATAAGGGTTTTAGGAGTTTTAGGTCATTTAGCTTCTTAGTGATGATTCATAAAGGTTAGACGCTTAACCTTCAAACCAATTTGACAAAGTTTGAGTATAGGACCCTCTTCAACTATCCCTAACTACTTGAGGCACCATGCACATTGTCTGTATAGATATGAGCAAAAGAAAATGGCTCTCGAGTTCCTTTTATGCATTCTGAATAGGTCTGAGATAGATTTAGGCCAAAAATGGCCAATTTTAGTTGCTCTCTGCAAATTGATGGTTCTTATCAGTCCTCCATTCTCCCATGAGGGTTCTTAAACTGCTTAGAGAGATCATATGGTCATAGAAGTGAAGTTAAGCACCTTGAGGGTTTATGCTTAGTTCTTTTCCTAATAGGCCTGGACTGTGTATTATGAGTATTTGACCCTTCCGAGCATTCCAATGGCTGTAGGGCCTTTTCAATCTCTGTTCACCTTCAATCCAACCTGGACATCATCTCACAATGTCTTTTTGCTCTCCATTTCATCCCTTCACCGTGGATGCATACTAGGTCTGCAGACTGCATAAATGTGAAGTGTCTCATGTCTGTGACAAAACAAAGAACACTTCCCATGTTGGTATGGCCAAACTGAGACTATGGAGGCCAAGGTAAAGGCACAGTGATCTTGTGTACCAAATTTCACAGCTAGACCATACCCATAGAGCCCTCAACATCACAATATCTCATGGCTAGCTTTTATGACTATGACTGTTTGTAGGGTTGACTAAAATGAGGTTAGAGGCCAGTTTGCTTCATCTTTGCTTTGTCTCCTTTGCCTATTAAGATCACATGAAGTGTGATATCCTCATTCTAAGAGTGGCTTCAAAGTGTTTATTCAAGGCTCACACGTATGTCAAACTCCCAAACTTGCAATCTCCATTGGCTAGGCTAGTCTGCAGTATGTGTTGACTGTATCACCTGTAGGTGGCAATTAGGGAAGTTAAGAGGTTCCTGTAGGTGTTGGTTCATGCTTGAGCACTATGTCTCACACCCTCGTTTCTCCTCAAGTCACTAGAGCTATCTCATATCTGAATGAGCTCATCTTATGCCTTGAGACCATACATCATACCACTATCATCAATGCACCATATAGGTATGCAAGTTGCTTTAAGTTCATTTTGGTTCCAATGGTACTGTAGTTGTCTGAGTGTTTCATTAGAAACTTGACTGACTTGAAACCTCACTCAACCATATGCCTCTCTTGCTCAAACAACCTCCTTGTGTCAAGATGTAACATCTAGGTCTAGGCTCCAAGAAGAAAACCATCAAGCTTACATAGACCTCCTAAACAATCACCACAAGACGCTACTGTGTAAGGCAAAATCCTCTTTCGCAGAGATTAAGGTAAATGTTCCCATTAAGCAATTTTATTAACTTTGACTGACCATAGGTGTCATTGAAGTGGTCTTCTTGACTGTGATAATGAACCCTGAATGACTTGAGAACTTCATTCAAGTCTTGAAACTGTACACAACCTATCTCTTGGGTTTTGGATAGCTCTTCCATTCTCTGTACATACCTACAGGTGACTGTGCACATTAGTGCTCTGATTAGTCTTTACTTAGTGTCTTAGAATCCTATCTCAATCAATCTCCAGGGCTTTCAATGGAGAATATGAACAATCCATGCTTTGAGCGAGGTGAAAACCATGTTAGCCTTGACCTAAAGCCATTCACAGGAGGACAAAACACTGCAGCTGATAAAACACTGTCTTCAGCCTTCAATGGTGCTCACTCTTAGCACAAGGATGATTCTTCCTATATCTCCATGTTCACACATGCCAATCAAATTGAAATCCACATGAAAATGAAGAATATACTCTGCAAGTTCACAAATACCATTTGGTTCACACAGAACAATTCAATTAAATGGGAAAACCGAGGTGTTGGGAATGTGCAGACAATTTGAAGGTGTTAACCATCTTAGTGATTGTTGATACGATACGGACCACTATTCTCGGAACTATGACCATGGAATAAGTACACAAGGACTGCTAACATCCATCAAGTGCACTCAGTCCAACTCTTCTGTTCCTGTCCGTACCAACAAAAAACCTTTTGATCCTATTGACCTGCCCAAGAGAGTGATGAGAGAGAGACTAGTTTTTGGCAGTTTGGAATCTGTTGAAGCTTCTTGCACTTGAAACTAATTTGTGGGGATCTGAATACACTTCCTTGAAGCCTCCACACATGTCAGATCAGTTACCTCAGTCCGTACACTTGTCTGAAACTGCGTTTTGTAGATGATCTTCCTCTTTCTTATGTTGAACCTGCCATATTTCAGTTGTAAAGCCTCTCCTAACTCCTTTCTGACACGTGGTACGCTAGATATCCTCTTGAAACATTTGTCCTTAGTGGAAAACCGTACATTTCACTCTAACATGACCAAAAGGTGGCAAAAAGGGATATTAAGACAAGATGGCACATATGACAATGTTTGAACATGTTGTATGACCTCATTAATGACCATGGTGAACATTTCAAACCTAGGAGACCTTATGACAAGTTTGAATATGCAAGGGGGTTTGACCAAATTCAACCTAAGGTAAAATTTAGTCAACAAAACCATAGAAAGCCTATTGCAAGTATATGGGTGTTTGTGTGGGAATAAATAATGAGAAAAGCACCCCCTTGAAGACCCCAGCTCGGTCTTTTGGTTAAGTACCCATAGCCACAAGTACAAAGTTAGAAGTTTCATTTAGACCAGTTCTTGGTGCCTTTATATGGGAGCAAGTCCATCACAAGTCTTTAGGTGTCGGCGTAGATAAATCACAAGTGTAAAACAATTTGTATGCTTCATTGCTGCATTTAAATAACTTCAAAGTTTCTATGCAAAGTTATAAGAGAATGCCTTTCTAATATAGTGACACTCTGGAAAGATTTTTTTGTTTTATTTTATAAGAAATTTCTCGTTTAATGTAAAAAATATACATATACTTTAGCTGGGGGATAAAATATCGTAGACTCTTGGAAAGCACAGTTCCAAATCAGCATGAGTAGCAGATCCTGGTACTGGTATGGGTACAGCTATGGGATTCAGGTACGCTGATACAACAATTTTTTGGTGGCTTGGATACATTTTTGATAAGGCCATATATATAATATAAAAAGTATAGCTAAATAAGCAAAATTAACCACATAATATGCATAGAGTAAACAAAATAAGTGAAATAACCACAACATACTGATAATTCAATGCCAAATGTCATGACATTCAGTTGTGAAACTTATATTAGTTTTAGATTAAGTACATGGTGCAAATGTTACAATGTATGGACAAAAATCAAGACAAAACAGCATATTCATTATATTCATATTGGACTTCAATGCCTTAATTGAGAGCATCATCATGTGGTTCAATGGTGCCAAATGGTAGTTGTAATGGTGTAGTATTAGCAAAAGGAAGGAGTTTGAGTCCTGAGCAATTGAAAAAATGAAGGTGAAAGAGCAAATGTGCAATGAGAGGTAAAAATGCAATGAAAGGTATGTGTGGTGTTGTTTTCTTTTGATAAAATGAGTGTGAAAGTTGCTTTTAGAGTTTCCCCTATACTTTATTTATATTTTTAATTGTTTTGTGAAGTCCATATTTGGCTTTTTGTCAAGTGAAAAAGGTGTTTTTGGCCATGGATACTGCCAGGAAATGATGGGAGCACTGTGGATGCTCCAGATACGTCACGAGACGTATTTGGGAGTATCCACAGTGCTCCTGGTGTTTCCTGGATATATCCAGGACAAATCAAACCAGGTATCGGATCAGTGACCCCTGGTTAGAAGCATCCGATAACGTAGGTATAAGGAAATCATCAATGGATTATTACATTCTTTATGACAAATCTTCAGGTATTCCATCTTATGCTTAGAAGTTTGCCACTAGACAAAATTGAGCCTACTAATCAGTTTGTAGAAATAAGCATAGCCATACATTATAAAAATCCAAATGGTTTGCATGCTATCTTTGTCATCAACCTCATCTAACTCAATTGTATTTTAGGCTACTATCTTTGTCATCAACCTCATCTAACTCAATTGTATTTTAGGCTACAAGATTTGGAGCCGGGATGGACTTGAAAGTATTTAGTAGACTTGCCAAATAAGATGCTTTTGCTGTTACCCAAGGTGTTCAGTTTATGTCCTTTTGATTAATAAACTTGAACTTAAAAAGAGGTTGACTGTCTTTGAATTAGATTACGGTTGATGGCCTCATGTATTACAGTCAAGGGTTAAAGTCTAAAGATATATCCCAGGCATACGATAACATTTTCATTGGATGTTATTAACCCAAATCTGCAATTTGAGTCATACTATACCGTAGCCTTTTAATAACATTGTGGATTCCCTTAATATTCCCGGCCACTAGTCATTGCATCTTTAATTTACTGTTGTGCTTGAAAGTTTTTTCTATATTTATTAAACATTTAAACTTTTCTTTGAAGCACAAAATTATGGGACATAAGACTCATCTTGAAGTATTTGCTGCTTATTGCCCAATTAGTCTCTGTATCTTCTCTATGGCATTGTGCTTTTGTGGTTCTGGAGATTCAACACAATCATCCTTATTAGCTTCAGTCAGACCTGAATATTTGTTGTTGATGCAATACTTTTTTGGCACAGTATTCGAACTCTACTGAACATGAGGGCTAAGTGGAAAGCACATGCATGAAATCTTCAAACTCTTAATGAAAATTGTTTTATCATCTAAAATAATAATATCTATTTAAAGGTTCTTGATTTGATTGTAAGCTTTTCAACAAAACACGTGGCATAAAGTGTGTATAAATTTTTCTTTATAAGCTCAATTTTAAAGTCTAAAATAGTGGCAAAAATAAGTGATCCAAATTTGGATCCCAATGTATTAGCTTTGTTTGCTTAGATGTTTCCACTATTTCCAATTTATGTAATTCATGCTTGTAAGACACTTCATGTTAAAATATTAGTTCAAATAAGTTGCAGTGGCAGAATCAGTTTGAAGATGATCCGGAGATTTTTAGAATGGTGAAGTCAGCAATTTGCAGCTCTTGAAATTAAGGGGTTTGTCATAGAGGATAGAACTGTTGGTTTGTGTAGGAGGTGGTTGTGTAACCCTCGGTCTTTGCAGGCAGTTGTTGTGCAAACTGCCGGTCTGCATATTGTGGAGGTTTCGCCACCAGCCAAAAAATAGGAATGGGAACGGGTGTAAACATTTCCATTTCCTCATGATTGTTTGAGTTCTTTGGTGAGTTCCAAGGTGAAAGGGCATAAATACATCATCTGTGGAAGGCTGAGGACATCAACAAATTAATGAGAAGTCTTGGAATTGGACCCACATTGTGGAGTTGCAAGTTTGGGTCTTTTTTCAAGATATCTCATTGTTCTAGCTATGAGTGGTTGTTCCAATGATTGGATTGTTCATGAGGTGTTTAAGAGTGCGAAGCATTTGTGTGCAAGCTTTGGATAGTGTAGTAATGAAGCTCTATCATGAAAGGCCAAGAAGTGGCAGTAACTTGTACATGTTGAGAATTACATAGTGGAAAGGGGAGTGCAATTTGTTGTCCCCCAAAAATATCACTCATTTTTGGGACAACATATGAACTATTTTGGTTCAACAGACCAAAATCCTCTCCCCTTTTCAAGAATTGTTCTGAGCATTCAAGTTCATTTTTCAAAGCTTTTCCAGCAATCTACGGACTCTGTAGGCTTGAATCTACAGACTTTGCAGGCTTGAATCTACGGACTCTGCAGGAAGAAAATCTACAGACTCTGCAGGCCAAGTTCTACAGGCTTCGCAGGTTGATTTCTACGGACTCTGCAGGAAAGAAGCAAGCTCTCAACACTTAGGCGATTTCAAGGTCGGTTCAACGACAAAGTTCAACCAAAATGTCCATCGGCAAGCTTCTAAGCAAAGATTGAACCATTGAACCTTTTGGTTCAAGGGTTCAATGGGTTCAAGGTTCAACGCCGTCAGCAAGAGTTAAGCACTTCGGCAAAGGTTCAACAAGTTCAACCATTTCTAGGTTCAATGGCTTCAAAACACTTATCAAAGAGAAGAAGGCTTGAACCATTGAACCGTTGAACCATTGAACGACTTTGGTTCAAAGGTTCAATGGGTTCAATGGTTCAACAGGTTCAACGACCAAATGGTTCAACGCGTTTGGTTCAAAAAGATCAAAAGGACTTAGCTAAATAAAAAGAATGAACCGATTGAACCGTTAAACCTTGAACCAAAAGGTTCAACGAGTTCACAGGTTCAAAGGTTCAACCAGTGCGATGAAGATCAAAGAGCTTAGAAAGAACAAGGAAGTGACGGGCAGAGGAAGAACCAATGAACCGATTGAACCTTGAACCGAAAGAGTTTAAAGTTCAATGGTTCACAGGTTCAAGCAGTTCAAAGGTGGCCTCAAGCAAAGAGAGAAGCAACATGGATGATTCCAAAGGCAAGTTCAAATGAAAGCGATGGTTCAACCAAGGAGCAGGAAAGCGATTGAACCAATAAAGCGATTGAAGCAAGAAAGCGATTGAACCAAGGAGCCGAGAAGGCCGCTCGAACCGTTGAAACAGTCAACCAATGACGTCCCCGTGGACGTCAAATTTAAGGTAATGAAATATCCGCTAAGTTTCAAATGTGTCGCGGAACCTAAAAACAAACTCAGCGACCAGCTGAAAAAGGAGCCAAAAGCGTCGGCAAAGCTAAGAATATAGCCCCGAGGGCTCAGATTCCAGGAAAAGACAAAACTGGAAAGGGGAAAAGATAGCCCGAGAGCTTAAATTTCAGGAAGAGACAAAGCTGGGAAAGACAAGCAAAAAGAGGGAAAAGCCCGAAATATCTGTGCAGAAGTAATTTCAGTAGGTGGAACAGTGCACTAAGCAGATATTTCAGCTTGCAAACATTGAAGGCGCGGCCTGTTGGTCTCCTTTGGAGTAAAAACAAAATGGACAGCTGCGCAGACGTCAGAGGGGACAAACCAAATGATTCAGACTCAGGAGAAGACATATGGGATGAAATGACACGCCATAGTTAAGACAACCGCCCTGTTTTCAACGCAGCCCCCCTGACAGAACTGGAAATGCATTCAAGGCATTGAATGCACAACATGGGCCATTCCATGAAACAAAGCGCCAAGTCTTTCTTGGCTGCTATATATTGTAATCTCTTTTATTGTTTTAAGGAGATCTTCCCGTTCCCAAAAGCAAAACTTTGCCCAAATTGAAAGGCATCACTGAGACTTTGAGCTCAGATTGTTTATCATATTTCTTTGTTTGAATTAGAAAGCAAATTACTTTCAGACTTTGTGCTGTTATAGCTTGTATCATTCTAGGAGATTGTTCTTATGTCTATTTCCTAAATGTATTCTTGTTTATGCAATTTAATAAGCAGAGCTAGTGGAAGTGATAAGGAAGGTGTTCTGAAGCCAGCTACTTTCAGACTTTGTGCTGTCATAGTTGTCTTCAGTGTGTGTTTATTTTCTGTTTGTGTAAAGGACCTTGGGACGACTTTGTGCCTCCATTGTCCTTCGTATTTTACTCTTGGGCAGTCGAGGTGGAGACTTTGCACTACATCTCAGGCTGCTGGTTACTACGTCCTTGTTATTGGTTACCTATACTACCTGAAAGATTCCTGTTGTTTGCAAGAACAAGCACTTTTGAAAGAAGAGAAGTGCCTTCTGTCATTTCACCAAGATTTCTACTATCCAGGAAGGGATTTGGCTCTTGGCTGAATGTTACTTTTGAAAGAAGAGAAGTACCTTCACCAATCACCCAGGATTTCTCCTTTGATTTGTGAGCATCATCTCTGAAAAAAGAGAGATGGATGGTTTATCCTACCCCCGAATGTTATCATCAGTTTATATTTATAGTATATAGCTCCTGCATATTCATAGGGAACCTCCCCTTGATGAGAGGAGAGATTTGTCCCCTGTTGATGTAGTAAACCTACACATCTGGCCGACCAATCTCCCTATGCTGTGGTTGAAGAGACCTATTTTGCTCACTAGTTAGTTGGTTGACAAAATATTCACCCAACACCATTGATTCACCCATTAGAGTTTTTTCGGCATTGAGTTTTATCCAGGTCATATCTTGTGTTCTATGTGTTGTGTTGTCTTATGTTTCTCTCCGTATATTATAATAGGTAGTGTTTTCAATTCCAGCACTTCATATCTTTGTTTTAACAAGCAAAATAGTTGAAACAAAGTTTTTAAATCATTTGTTGAACTAGAAGTTATAGGATCTGTGTTGGTGAAACTTAGTGTGGAATATGCACCTAGTTTATGTATCATATTGGTATCAAAACATATTTTTTCTTTTTGCCATAAAAAGTTCTCAATGCTTTCTGCAAGTTGTGTTAGTTTGTGTTTCGTTGTAGTGTTTGGTTTTGTGTGACTTGTGTGCAATTTTATGCGCGTTACCCGGGCAACAAGTGCTAGTGGGGAAGGTGACTTGCTTCCCTTGCAAGAAGACATCTCTGCAAGAAAGTGGAAGAAAGAAGTGAGAAGCATGGCACATTCTGATGATGAAGAGACCCGAACAGACGAATAATGGTTCTGCAAGTTGGAAGAGGATGTTTCTAGTATTTCTCTTTCCATGAAGAAGCTTGATATGTTGGAGTACATTATGGGCATACTTATGGCCAAGCTAGGCATTTTTATAGAGGCACCAGAAGCGAGGAGCTGGAAGCTCCCGGTTATGAGAAGTTCCATATAGGCAATGCTTCACCTCCATTTAACGTTGAAACAAAGATTCAAATTTAGCCGTATGAAGGAGAGGTGAATGTAGAGAAGCTAGACCATTGGCTAGCTCAACTTGAGTTATACTTCAGTGTACATCAAATTAATGAGCGTCAACAAATCTCCTTTGCAAGGTTAGAGTTATTCTAGCATGCATTAACTTGGTTCGAGAGTTATGTTCATTCTTTGGTTATGAAGAAGCTATCCCCCATTAGTAAGTGGGATGAGTTTATAGTTTTGATTAAGAAACAATTCTATCACATGTCCTATGAAGAAGACATATCTATTATTTGGGAATATCTTAGTCAACAACCAGGATAAAGTGTGTAGGATTATACTAGCATGTTTTGCAAGATGGTGGTTCAAATGGGTCAAGACATCTTTGATCGCGACATCTTGATGAAGAATGTTGGGGGATTGCACAGTCACTTGAGGAGGCTAGAGTTGCTTGCCAAGTGCAAGGATTTTGATGAGGCTTGTTCTCAAGCTCATTATCTTGAGATGGACAAAGACAAGGGTCTGTCTCCCTCTTCAAATGGTAAGGAAGGCATGTTGAATGCTACTTCTGTTGTTGATAAAGAATGTGTGAAGCATCATGGGCACTGTGATGTTAATGGTCATATTGAGGAGACTTGTTGGAAGTTGCATTCATTTAGGAACAAGAGGAAGAAAAAAGTTATGACCTCAGTTTTGGAAAAAGAGGATGGGTGCAGCCAAGACGGGGAAGAGAGTATGGGCTTTACCTCCATTCAAGGGAAGGTATGTTTGGGTGGTGACGCTCAACAAAAAAGTGAACCTTCTAAACTTTTCTATATGAAAGTTCAAATTAAGAAGACAAATGTAGATGCTCTTTTTGATTCATGCTTCCAAGCAAACTTACTTAGTAAAGAGTTGGTCGATAGACTTGGGTTGGAAGTATACAATCATCCAAATCCTTATGCACTAGGATGGGTGAAACAAGGAGCAGAGAAAAAGGTTTCCAAGCAATGTAATGCAAGTTTGCAATAAATGAACATTTCATTGACCATGTTGTTGTGGATGTTAGTACCAATGGATGTTTGTGGCCTAGTCTTTGGCAGCCCCTACATGTATGTGTGTAATGCAGTCTTCATGAGAAGGGTGAATCGGTATTGGTTGGCCAAGGATGGAAAGGAATACATTATCCTTTCTTATGAAGGGAAATCTTAGATCTCCTTGGTAAGTACAGCTCAAGTTAAAAAGTTGTTGAATGCTAGTTGCAAGATGTCTTTTCTACTTTTGAAAGATAAGGAATAGATTGGTGCAGTCCATTGTAAAGCATATCCACTAAAAGAGCAGAAGTTACTACCAGGGTGTCCTCTATTTGTTTGCAGTCTTCTGCCTTCTTTGATGGAAGGAAATGAGCCACACAAGGGGAACGTAGAGGTGAAATTTGAAGTTCATAATGTTGGAGGAATATATCCAACCAAGTTTTTGAAGTTTGGGGACCAAAAGCCTCAATTATGGGAGGCATGATTCAAATTTGGATGCCAATGTACTAGCTTTATTTGCTAGATGTTTCCACTATTTCCAATTTATGTAATTCATGCTTGTAAGACACTTCATGTTAAAACATTAGTTTAGATAAGTTGTAGTGACAAAATCAGTGTGAAGGTGATCCAAACATCTTTAGAATGGTGAAGTCGTCAATTTGCAGCTCTTGAAATTAAGGGGTTTGTCATAGATGATGGAACCGCTGGTTTGTGTAGGTAGCGGTTGCATAACTCTCGGTATTTGTAGGCAGTGGTTGTGTAACCACCACAACAGTTCTGCAAACTGCCTTGGCGGTTGCTTAACTACTAGTTTGCATATTGCGGTAGTTTCGCCACTGGCCAAAACACGGGAATGTGAATGGTTGAAAATGTCTCCACTTCCTCACGACGGCTCGTTTGAGTTCTTTGGCAATTTCCAAAGTGAAGGGCATAAATACAACCTCTGTGGAAGGCAGAGGACATTAGCTCATCAGTGAGAAGTCTTGGAATTGAATCCACATTGTAGAGTTGCAAGTTTGGGTCTTTGTTTATGATATCTCATTGTTCTCCTAGTTGTGAGTGGTTGTTCCAGTGATTGGATTGTTCATGCGGTGTTGTAAGATTGCAAAGCATTTGTGTGCAAACTTGGGATAGTGTAGTAATGAAGTTCTGTCCATGGAAGGCCAAGAAGTGGCAGTAACGTGTACATGTTGAGAATTACATAGTGGAAAGGGAAGTGCGATTGACTCACTCATTAAAGTTTTTTCCACATTAGGTTTTCTCTAGGTCATATCTTGCGTTCTATGTTCTCTATGTTGTCTTATATTTCTCTCCATTTATTACAGTAGGCTTTATTTTCAATTCCATCACTTCATATATCTGTTTTAGCAAGCAAAATGGCTTAGAACAGCAGTTTTCCAATCATTTGTTAAACTAGGAGTTCTAGGATCCATGTTGGTGAAACTCAGTGTGAAATATCCAGTTAGTTTACGGAATAACAAGTCTTAGATGCATTTAAATTTCTAATCAAAGCTCTTGATATAATCATTTACAATGAATATTATTACTTGTTAAGAGGTGATGTACTTTCTAGATATTTTATCTATTTTTTTGGGTAAGGAAATATTTCATAGGTTTGATACTGAATGAGTTCACATTTCCTGAGCATGTAATATATCCATGGTATTTTACAATTTCTTAGAATCATATTTTGTTTTCTAGTTCTATCTGCCTGTTCCATCCCTAGATGCACATTTATCGTATTTGGCTAACTGTACATCCTCTGCATTAAATTATTTCATTCCCTGATCATTTTATATGTGAAACATACAAAGTGAGGAGAAATATCTTCCACAATGTTTGTATGAACGGCAATACACAGAACTTGCAAGCAAAATAAGGAGGATTCTGTGTTTTTATGAAGCTATGAAGACCGAAAGAAGAACACACATGCCTAAACTTATATATGATTTAGGCTTCCGAATTTGAAGTGGTTTAACATTTATAAGGCCTTTAGGTTATTATTCCATTGACAAATTAATTTTTTCTCTTTTACTAATCATAAAAGATGAACATGACCAACAAAAACAAAATTTATATGCTTACACATGAACATAGGCAAGACTTCTTCAATCTCTTGTGAACAATATGTTGGAGAATGATCCAGTATATGGCACAACCATTCCAGAACATACTGGCACAGCTTCGTGGAATTTCAATTGATTACTTCACAATTGTTTCATCTACAATTTATTTTGTCTGCAAATATTAACAGTTGCACTGACTCTTAAAATCCATCAAACAGCATGGATCGTTTTATCTCAGAATAGCAACACCATTATTAAGAAATCCTTTATCTCAGAATGTTGCTAAAGGAGATATTTCTATAAACTAAAAGAAATACGTTGTTTTTTTTGCCCTAATCTTCACAAATTTGTCATTCACACTTGTTTCTTTCTGCTTACTGAGGAATCTTGTCTTGGTTGTTTTACTAGTTGGAAATTATTATCAACTTGCTGAAAAAGGAAAATGACAACAATTTTTAATAAGTGAAACTTCATCGGACTATTTTTCAAATTTCTTGCAATTTTTTGTTCATTTTAGATATGTTCAAGTTTTACAAAAATTATCTGAGAGATTTGCTTTATATAGGAGAATTCATGTAAACTACGTGTATTCATTATTTTATATAATTTAAATGTCGATGTATTGCAGTCGTCGCAGAGGGAAGATGCCTGACAGGTTACCTCTTCCACCACCTACCGGAAATGATAATGGTGCTACCACACAGCGATATGCACGTTCAGAGAGTTTCCAAACGAATAGTCCACGAAATTATGGTTATGATTCATATGGCGGATCTGCTCCACCAGCTGCAAAGGACACGTGGGATGCTCAAGTAAGGGAATTTTTGAGTCAAATGCAATTTGGACAGATTAGTTTTGTTTGGTCGTTTGTTTGATGTGGCTTATAATTCCATACAATGATTATGAGAGGTTGCGTTTTCTTCTTGATTCCCTAAAATTGGATGGACTTCTACAGATGTGTCCAATCTGCCTAATGAATCCTAAAGATCTTGCTTTTGGATGTGGTCATCAGGTAAATTAGATTATTAGACACGTTTTTACAGATATTAAATTAAAAAATAATCTCATTTTAGTGCACATTATTATTCTTCACTGTTTCTAACTTGTTTCTGATCACAGACATGCTGCGACTGTGGACAAAACTTGGCTACATGCCCTATTTGTCGAAGTGAAATCAGTACCAGAATAAAACTGTATTAAAGTTCAATGCAAGTCCGAGAGAAGAAAAACATGTATTATGACTTGTCCATCTGGAATATTTCAGATGGTGTCAGAGTGGTGTGGGTTTATGCTTTTATTGAATGGCTTCAATATACAGGTAGTGTGAGAACAGTACATGTTCATTTATGTTGTATGGTGTATTCAACATGTATGCACCTTCTGCTTGGAAATGAAATTGCAGTCACTGGATTGAGTAATTCGAGTAATACATCATTCTCTTCTCGGAAAGACGCAACTATCATTCATATATGTATTTTATTTTCTTTCACAGATTGATTCATAGGTCTTGTGAATACGTTTTGTATCCCAAATTCTTTTTTTGTAATGTATCTGGTCCCAATAAGGGCTCAATTCTTGCTATGTCAGGCAAAAGTTGTGGGTGCTTAGGTGGATCTCACCTCCACGTAGCATTTTGGATTATATTTTGTTATGACATAAGCAAGTCTATCTTATTTGTTAATGTTTATTGATGTAAACGGGGTTTAGGTACATGGATATTTTGTGATCTGGCAACCTTATCTTTATTTTTTTACTGAGGAAGGTTTATTAATCCGATTAGGCTTCAATAATATCTCAATGCCTTTTCTTAATTTCACAAGTCTTAATGCTATGTAGAAACCCTTGTTTCCCCTGAATTTTGGTACTGAATGTTTTTTTTTTTTGGACTGTTTTTGTGTATTTTGATTTTTTTGGTGTTTTTGTATGAATAAAAGAAGAATGTGATTTTTGCAAGAAATTTATATAAATTTAAATAGAATAAATATTGACGCAGTAAACCCTTTTTCCAGTTAAACTATATTCTTATTATTCTTCTCAGATGATTACAATATAAACTCTCTGTCATGCATACAAAATTAATATAAAATATTGTTAAAAAAAATTTTGATTTTTCTGCAAACCTTAGATCTGGTACAGTTGGTACGGCTGTCACAAATAATTTTTTTTCCTTGCTTCCGATGATCCGAATCGATGTTAGATATATAGGCGCTCCACTGGGTATCGACAGACTGGACAACTAGAAAACGATTTGCTCCAAAGAAAAAATACGTTTTTTTTTGAAACTGTACGCCTGGCATAGAATCGTACGGATTTCGTACAACAATAATTAAAACAGTACGGCTTGGTACGACTGAACTCCAGATCTCAAGAAAATAAGTGCCAATATTGATGATTTCTTTTTGGATAATTTCTGGATCAAAACCGGATGAAATAAATACCTTTGAATCTCTGTAACCTCTGTGTGAAATTATCTCTCTGCGTGGCAATAGATCAGGGGGTATTTCACAACTTTTGAATTGCATATACTGAAGATTGCACGTTTTCCAATGCAAATCGAATATTGGAACCCTTGGCTCTGTCTTCAAAGAAAATACTTAGCAAAATTTTTTGTCTTCCACACGAATGGCATGCTCCCCAATGAGAAACCCTTATATCTTTGAAAAAGTGCGATTTCCCTAATTAGGGTTTTATAATTAAAAATTAGAATTTTCTTTTAATTTTTCCATAGTTCAAAAATCACAATTTTAATTATTAAAAACGCCCCCCCCCTTCATAATGAGCGCCCCCTAGTCAAAACCCTTAAGTTATAATATTAAATATTATAACTTTATGATATAGCTCCGAATAATTAATATTTAATTAAATCAATTAAATATTAATCTCTTTCAATACATATTCAATTTTCGAACTGTCTGACGCTGGCAAACAAGGAAGTGATTCCGCACATGATCGGAGCATAGCAGGGGTGCTCCGCTGAGTGCCAAAAAATCCCTAAAAAATAGGAGCTCAGGCAAACGGTGTTCGAAAGAGCCCGAACGAAAGCCAACTGAAAAAATTTTGATAGTCGAAGCCAAGGCAAGCTCCATCAAGACTCTCTATCCATCCTATCAGCATACGAGGGTTGCATAATAGGCTAATCAACTCTGAGAAATGTCAACTGGAAGGGGACATGACATGCTATCATTGTTTGATGATTAAGCTATAATGATTCACCAGTATGAGACTACTTTACAGGGAAAATTTGGGATAAACCTCGAAATAACTACCCAAATAGCTAGGACGAGCAGAGATGTTTAGTATGCTTTTATTATCCAAAAATTATGCGGTCTTACTATGCATGACAATAATCAACTCTGGTCCAATGATACCCATTGAAATGCAGAAGCATTTGCTTTTAAAAATGCCCTTGTGCCATTAATTGCTCACTTGTTTCCGTCGTTCTCTTTGAGCATGGTGCAATTTGGTCCTGTTTCTCTGCCAAAAATTCTCATACAATTTCTGATTATGAAGGTGTATATATATGAGTTTATTTTGAAAAACATCTATCTCGAGAGATGAAACTTCTATTTTTCAATTGAGGCAATTATTTATACCTTTTGACAAATTTTCAAAACAAGCAACATTTTTGATGTTGTTTTTCGGTAGAGGCATTCGTTTATTGCTTTTGCCAATTTCTAAATGGGAGTATAGTTTAAGGTGCTTTACAAGCATGATATTACTCCACAAATGTTTCTTTCATGCATGTCTGTGGCTTTCAAATGCATATGGTAATGCAGTTAGGATACAATAAACCATGTATTGGCACAGACCCCCTCCAAGCAAACAGGTAGCTACTAGATAAATCACTAAAGCTAGTTGCTCCCTAAGGTACGAGGATAGGGATAGATATTACTGTGCCCCAATTTAATGGGAAATTAATAAGTACGCTCTGAATGAAACCAAGAGAAGGCATTATGGTATGAACCATTGAGCTGTAATGAGATAAAATTTCAGATTTATGATTTCATTGTTATGAAGAGGACAACTTCATAATGGGGTTTGAAGCCTATAGAGATATCATTAAATTATAAATCTGAAATTGTAGGATCAAAATTAACGCTCATTTTGTCCATAACAAGCTAGTTGTGCTTTTACAGTCGCATTGACTTATCTGGTCATTTGTGGACATTAATATAGCTCGATCTTGTCACTGTTGCCGTGACTATTTTTGTGGGGCATGCAGCGTAATTAGCATTTATTTAGTATTTCATGTTCCTCCTTTTATTGCTGCTACCTCAATTTGTGATCAGCTATATTACTTATACCATGTTGAAAATCTTATTCTGAACAATCACAATTTGGCCAATTTGCATTTAAGAAATTGGTTATTGAACGTCTCTTACTTTAGAAATATATGGAAATATCTTAACTAACAATTGCCCCTAAAGTGCAAAGTACACCGTAAGGGTTCATTTGTGATTTGTTTTTTAATTTGGTAAGGCATGTGCCAATTATTCCCTGCAATACCGAGGATCTCATCAGTAGGGTAATCTTTACTAGAGATAGTATTGTACATGTATTGTGGCTAGTTAATTTTATGTAAATTATTTATTTGCATTACACAAGGTTATTTTTGATATCGTACGTGCATGTTAAATATTTTAGATCAGGAAAATGTTTCCATACTTTGTTTTAAAATATAACAACTAAGTAAACACAATCCTCTTTGCACTTGTTACCAAGCATATTGGGCCAATGGAAATGCAACTCTAAAACTTGTTACCAAGCATATTGGGCCAATGGAAATGCAACTCTAAAAATGCATTGTGTGCATTTTTCAAACACATTGGGAAAATCTGCAAATTGTTTTATTTGGATCAATTATCGACAAACACAAATACCTTACAATAATGCAATTTTACAACTAATAAATGCCGTAGGATTATTTTTAAGTGCACAAAAAACTCTCTTATATGCCTTTATATTCATAAATAACTTTAAATACAAAGCATAATAAAATAGTGAAACAAAGTGCAATATTCGTGTAGGGCGTGGCTTTCATTTGCCACTATGGTTGTAGGTAGCAGATTGAATCACATAAAAAAGAGGTGAAGCATAAGCTCTTGTAACACTTAAGTATAATGCCACATTAAAATCAAATGAATATTGAGGGATAGGTCATAGTGTGTTAAAAAATGACTATCATTTTTCCATGTCTAGCAGCCCTGTTAATTTATTTATTACACTTTTAAAAAAAAAGCCTTGTTAAAATTAAATGAATATTGACGGATAGGTCATAGTGTGTTAAAAAATGGACAACATCACTTTTCTATGTCTTATCTCCATGTTAACTTTACCACTTTTACATAGAATAAAATGTTTAATTAATTGTTTTTATTACAAATTAATTTATATTGTTATAGGTTTACATCACAATTTTAATGTGCATGAATGTCAAAGCTTGTGTTTGATTCACACTTGTGTGTAGAACATATATGCTTGAGCAACAATATATTCATGGTAGAGGTTCTATCAATAATCTCCAATCGAGAAAAAATTAATTTCCAATTGAGAAGAAATTGTGCAAGTTTGTGGCTTGGCCTTCATCTTCCATCTCTGTCTTTCTTCCTAATTTTCAATTTAACAGATGTGAAGTAAGCCAATTATGTCAAAGTCTTTAGCGATTTAAAATAGCTTTTACAAAGTTATATAAAATATTTATTTTCTAATTTCAAAAAGTAATGGACAACAAAATGTAACAACTCCAATACAAATATACTATGATAAGATATAGTATCACACCATCCACTAACTTACACTCATGAATTTAAAAGTTTGAAACGATAATGTGGTGGTTGCTTTTGATATCCCCACGTCATCCACATCCTCAATAGTGCATGACTTTACTCCATGTTTTGTAAAAGGCTTAGAACACATGGTACTAGATGGCATTAATTATATTGTTCAATCACCATTGGATAGTCGAACATTGATGCCCTCTTTGCATTAGACACAAACCAAAACATAAGTTAGATGATGAATTGTATGTTGGCTACATTTGGTTACAATTATCCTTGTCACATGGCTCACATTCGGCCCCTGTCACTTTCATCTTGCATTATTATTTTTCAAAGCACATAGGTGTCATAGTTTTCACCAAGAGATGGTTAGGAAAATAATTTATGCCAAAGGTCGAAATCATGCATTTGGAGTTGGGAGGATTCTATTGACTTAATCCTTGAAAGCCCATAAGAGGTTGATAAATGATTGGGAAATTGATAATATATTGCACCCTCTCCATCCGGTATGGAGCAAATAATTTTTTATCAAATATGGGTTACTTTCATCAATGTGTGCATGCATGTTGAATTTGACAAGTTATTTGATCAGCTAGATGTTTAGGAAGAGTAGTGCATATGGGAATTATGGGTCCAAATTAATGGCTGCCTCATTCCCCAACAATGATTCTCTATCTCTTTCTCAATCTCTCAAGGACATGAGATATGTATATAGACAAAACAATCTCTTTATTTATGTTTGAATTCAAAGTTACATTCATAGTCAAACTAGGATCACAATGTTTCACCCTCAACTTGAAGACCTCTTAGCTCTGCCTTTCTTTTCTTTATCTGTTCTTTCCACCTTTTCTTCTTTGTCCCCCTTTTGCTTAAGTGGATCCCAGCGTGAAATTATGGTCTCTAGTCTCTCTCTAACTTCCATTGTAACCACTCATCGATCTTTGCAACATTTGCCACACTCCATCTTGCCTTGTGGTCATTATCAATTGTAAGCTCTCATTGAGAGCTTTCTATCGAGATCAATAACACCTAATTTGGTGTTTTCTTGTAAAATATATGACCGCTTGAAGTTCTATGTGTTGCTTGCATAGTGAGTTGTGTTCATTTTGAACTTTGGTCATTGTGAACTAATGAGATTATGACACGTCATGATCATGTTGCCTTTGGGAAATGGACTTGCTATTGCTTCTATAGCCTCCTTGCACTCCGTTAAGCTCATAATTTGTCTTGAGAACTCTTATTGAACTCTACCCAAAATTTTCTATAGTGTTTTTGGTGATGCGAGTTTCTCATTTCACCTTTGATGCTCTTACATCAAAGAAGAAAATCATGTGTGGCATGAGATTTGAAATGCAATTGCAAAATTACATATGGAGAACTTTGATATACATCAACATATTTGCAACTTAGAAATGTTGTTTTTCCTTTTCTAGGTCATTTTTGGTAACGTGGCAAAAGCATGGTAGTGAGAGGTCAATAAGAAAGTTAAATTTGTTATACATAATGCGATCAAATTGTGAATCACACAATGCTCCCATTTGGTAGTGGCTAGGAGGATGTTGTAAAGGGTTGTAGAGTTTGGATAGAGAATTGTCAGTTGCACTTGCTTCAAAGTTCCCAAGGCCTTTTAAACAATGTCTCCAATAATCTTTCAATCATTTTTCACATATCTTGCAATCATTGTAAAGGATTTGTTTTTATAAATGTTTTTACATCTACAAAAATTATTCATGGTAAGACATGGGAGTGCAGTGCATATACATTTCATTATGCTAAATGCATTATGCATATTTTTATTCTGTAAATCATATATTTATTATATGTTACCATTTGTTTGGTAGAATTTTGATTTAGGGTTGCCCATACAGGGTATGGTGTGTTTGGAAGACTATTAAGGTCATGGAAAATCCCAAGGAGAAAGTTGTTATACCAACAAATTCAACAATATTATTGAGGACTGCAACAATTTCTTCAAGAATGTTTGTTTTTAAATCACAATGTTTTGTAATGTTAGAATAGAATTTCTAGAAGTGAGTAATATAAGGATAAATCTATATTAATGTATGGTAACTCAATGGGCGGAGTGGTTGTGCTGCTTCTACATAGGAGATAGACATATTACATACTCTTCTTTCCCACTTCAATAAATTTTAGTCATTAAGGTCACTATTCGAATACATTATGGCTTTTTAACAATGTTAGACTGCACTCATTTGATGCCAATCATAAAAAAAAGAAAGTACTTATTGAAACATATATTGGGTTGCATTGAAGCTTCTTTTTTTTAAATTCTTGAGAACTACAATACAATATTTGGTTATCTATGTTGTTGTTGGGGTTATTAAGCCATTTGTTTAAAGTCGTAAGAGTGTTCATGTCTAATATGTAGTGCTTTTGAGTGAAGTCGAAAAATTGAGACCATTGATATTTAGAAATTTTGAAGATTATTACAATCTAACAGATCCTCTAGAGGTCGAACAATTTTGTTAGACGGTGGATTAAAGAAAATTCTTGTGATTTCCCAGGGGTGCTATTGTTCACCATTGCTTTGCGATAATTGTTGAGTAATAGAACAACCATATCCGTTGATAAAGTGAATCATTGGAAGGAAAGTCACAGGGATAAAGAATACTTATAATAAACAAAATGACAAAACAAATATGCATCGCGCAAAAATCAAATGTACATATTAAAAAAAATGAGCTTCATGTTGGGGTGCCTCAAATGAAATTAGTATCTAAAAATAATGAGATTATACACCCTACTCATAAAATATTTTATCAAAAAATCACAAGTAAGAAAGAATATTCATAATAAACAAAATGACAAAACAAACATGCATCATGCAAAAATCAAATATATATATTAAAAAACAATGAACTTTATGCTAAAATGTCTCAAATAAAATTATTATCGTAAAAAAACAATGAGATTATATACCCTATTTATAAAATATTTTATTAAAAACCAGTGAGCCAAGAATCCGATAATTGTTTGGAATAAGTTCAAACTCCTTTTTATATATAAACAATTGGAACAAATTCTTATTATAACAATATTTTAATACTTTTCATATTTTGTTGAGTCTACCTGCTTAAAAGAAGCATAACCTCCATTTTTAGTACTTTTTCATAATTGATTAGTCTACAAGAGGCATAACCTCCATGGATGAACCAGTACAAAAATATGAGGTATGGAATAGTGCAAATATATTCCAAACGGTATAGAATGAATCTACACCATTCATTTCTCTTTTCTGTGGACACGGGTTGACAATGTATAAATTTATTTGTTTGATGCAACCATCCTTCCTTTTTTCCTGTTCTAATTAGGAAGTGTCATCAGCGCCGAGTGTACGTGGTAACGTCTAAATCAGTCAAAATGCGCGCGCATTCTCTGCAAATTTAATTTACCGACGCGATCAGATCGTAGAGAAGGCATTTTGTTTTTTATTTTCATTTTTTATAATAACAACTTGAGCCTTTTGAATGTCAGGCGGTTTTTGTTTGTGGTCAGTAAACGAAACGAATCCATTCAGCTTTGCTTGGCACACCTCCATTAACAATGGTGAGCAGGTAATATCCAGAAGGAGCCGTCACCGGGCTTGGTGGAGCCGTCAAACCGACCAAATAGGAGCTATTCCGCTTGGCGATGGCGGTGGCCGCCACCGACAACATTCTTTGATTCATCGACACTGTGTGCGTCGTGAACGGAGGGGCGTAGGCGTGGAAACGAATGTCGGAGCTGGGTAGCATCGCGAGAGAGAAACGGACGACGAATTTCGATCCGTATCTGATCTCCCTGGTCGAAATAGACGTGATGGTCGCCCTTTCGGGGTCATAGCGAGAATGGAGATAATAAGGAATGTAGGCTTCCAGCCGAAGTTCCGTGGGGAAGGGCACGTCAGAGAAGCAGTAGCCGAAGTTGGAGTTGCTTCCACCCACGAGCACTCGTCCGTCTGGAAGAACATTTGCCGTAGAATGGTACATTCGAGGAATTTCTGAGGGAGCCAGCAGTCTGAACCGGCTCCCCACGGGTTCCCCGGGTCTGTAGACCAACGGGCTCAGCGCAGGCCTCCTGGCATACTGATAGCCCGAAGTTCCTTGTTCCGCACCGTTGATTATGAGAATTTCTGCCGTAGGAAGGATGAGCATGTCGCCCATCACCCTGGGGCCGGGCATGTCCTCCATCTGCCATTGTGGGTTTGGAGATGTGATCACCATTCGCCCGCAGCTCTTCAACGCCTCCAGGAACGTCTGGTTCTCTCGGGCCCTGGTGTAGGATCCATCTGCCGCGCCGCCGCACACCATAATCTCAACCCGTCGGTAATTGTTGCCAGAGTCGAGCGGCAGCATGATGGAAGAGCCCGTAGAAGGGTAGTTCCGAGAGCCGGCGCCCGGCATGGTGGGGAACGTTCTGAGCACCCGGTGTTTGTTGTAGTCGAGCAGAATGGAATCCCTGTTGGCGAAGATAAACAGATTTCCGTCGGAAGACAGGTGCAGGAGCGGATACAGATTGTTCTCCTCCTTCGGGTCGCGGGTTTTCGCCAGAAACGGGAGCCGGAACGCCTCCTCGCCGGGTCGCTTGGGGACAAACTCGTAGTTAAACGACCCGCGGCCTCCCAAGGCGATGATACGACCATCGGGCAAGAACTGGTTGGAAGCATACCACCTCTTGCAGAACAGCAGCGCGGGGGATTCGATCCAGTCGCAGGTCCCGTTCGAGCACGGCGTGAAGTAGCGAGTAACCCTGTTTCCGTTGCTCCACCCGCCGGTTTGGACGAGCCTGCCGTTGCTGTCGAAGGCACCCGAAGAACAGAAAGTGTCCGTCACGACGTGCAGAGGCCTCACCTTGTTGGTGGCGATGTCGTACTCGACCGAGTGTGCCCAGCAATCTTCTTCAGCAGACGACCGCGTATTGTTATTGCAGCGCGGGTCGGCTCTGGTGATGTTGGACGGACCGGCGAGTGTCTGGTCGAAGATGAGAACTTTGTTGGTATGTAAGAGCGTCATATGCATTGCAGAAACTCCAGCGTTTTCCAACAGAAGCTCCCATCTCCCTTTGAGCAGCTGGTTTCCTAGTCCTGGTTGCATACAGTTGACTGACAAACATACCCACAAGACTTGGATGATAAGTCGCCATGATGTTATCAGTCCCCTCATTTTCATCGTTATCATGCTTTACCTCCTGTGGAATTGAGGTGTTAGTGTACTTGAAGATCAAGTTCACTGTATTGCTGGCCAGCAATCTGAATGGTTTTCCTTTCTTTTTGTTGTTTTCGTACAGTCGCAACGTGTATGTGAACCGGTCGGCGAGGATAGGCATAAAGTTTCGTTGTGGGAGTCACGGGTTTTGCAAAGGTAGAAGAGGACATGTGAAGTGCAGTTGAATCCTGGACGGATTCTACGATGCATTTATTTTAGCTGGTTGTGAAAGGGGGACCAATTAAAAGGTGAAAAATTAGTAAATTCTAAAATAGGGAGGTATTTTGATAACCTGCACATATATTGGGCAAAAACAAAAGCATGCTTGGAGCGTGTTTGAGGATCTGTTGAGCGTTTCCATACAAGAGGGAGTTATTTCTAAGTGCAGGAAAATTTATGAGTTCGATGACAAGAGACAATGTTTCATATTATTTAATATAGTGCAAGTTTTAACAATGACTCATTCACTTGGTTTTGGCAGCCGGTATATGTAGTTTTGGTTGTGGGTTTAATTCTCGACATATTTGTATTACATGGTGAGGATTTTTTTGGCACTGTTCAAAGGTTATAGTGGGGCTCGCCATATATTAGTATAGATAATTCTCAGTCCTTGGGCTAAACCTCGATGTGTGCTTAAAAAAAAAAAAAGAAAAACAAAAGAAAGAGAAAAAAGAAAAAGAAGTTTTAACAATGATTAGTCTCAAGTCTTTTAATTTGTCTCTTCTTTTGGTCTAGGGTGTATCTCTCGGTCTCTTTAGCTTGAAGGGGAATAAAAGGAAAAATAAAAACTTTACACACCACAAATATATACAATGGAAAACAAGTATTACATCCTACAAGCACTCAAAAGGAGATTGGTAGACACGTTTGAAGCATAGGGAGTGCGAAAAATGACAATATGAAAGGATGTGTTAGGCTTAAGTCACGCGTAGGTTTGCGATTCGATGATCCTTATGGTCAAAGTTGATTTTAACTGTAAAGATGCATTGGGTTTAAGTCGCATGTTGGTTTGGAACTCAATGCTATCTATGGTCGAAGTTGATTTAGATAATAAGGATGCATTTGGTTTAAGTCACACATCATACATAGGTTTGTAACTCGACACAACATGTGGTCAATGCTGATTTAGACAATAAAGATGTAATGGGCTTAAGTTGCATGTCACACATAGGTTTGTGACTCTGTAATATCCTAGACAAGGATATTTACTCAAAACACACAAAAACTATATAATCCACACTTAACACTTATAATCAAATCTGAAAATAAACTCAAATACATAAAGATCTAGACTCAACAGTTAAACTCAAACTATCACCAAAATTGGACAAACTACCTCTTGACCGGCAAGATGAAGTGGAAGGTTAAGGGCATGAAAGAAAATGAGGCAAGATAGTGAGAAATCTTAGGAGGGTAAGTGCACAAAGTTAGGGGACAAAAAGGGGCCCACCCATGGACATGATATTCCTAAACTTTCAAAAATCTGAACCTCTGTAGATAATTTGAGATATCTACACTCCAAATTTGAAGATGGTGTAAGAACATGAAATATATAATTTCAAGTCTACTTTCCAAAACACTATTTAAAAAAAAAAATGGTTAAGCATAACTAGGTCAAACATCTAAAATTTGAAGAGGAACTCCTATTTTTTTAAGAAAATAAAATAGATAGATGGCCGTGCGGTGCACCATTTTTTGAGCAGCGTTTAATATTCTTTGAAACTTTTTTGGAAAAATTTAGATAAGATATTCTAGTTTGTGACATAATTTTTTTTATATTTTTTTAGTGAATACTTTTTTTTAATGAATTTTTTAAGTAAATAGATCTAGAAAATTGACAAAAACATGGATAGCCATCTGTGCGGTGCGCCTAACTACCTCAAAAAAGATCAAAAAATCAATTTTTTTTTTAATGTGTGTAGAATTAGGTCTAGTTTGTGACCATATAATTTTTTTTTGCACTTGGATAAAAAATACAAATTACATGAACATATATAAGGATGTATATTTGCAGCTATAGTGGCATAAAAAGGTATAGTTAGAAATCAACATAGTTTGAAACCTTAAATTAGTCAATTTTTTTTGAAAAGATGAGAGTGTGCTCATCGTGATGATATTAATTTTTTAAATTTTACCATTGAAATTTGTAGTGTATTTAGCGATCAAAGTTGAATTTTGTTGTTTTTTATTAGAACTCTCAGACTCGACTGTAGATTGACAGGTCCAAGCCTTTTTGCTTGGGAATCCAAGCCATTCCCAAGCCAAAAGGTGCAATTTTTGAATTCAAATTCAAATAGCGTGATTACATTAATAACATGATCGCCTTAGTTAATAACACGATTACATTAATAACACAATCGTGTCATATATTCATAACATCTCAAAACCCAAATTTGCTATTTAGCTCAAATTTTATATATGAACTTATATGTTCTTGAGCTCCCTAATAGTGGTGTTATTTCATGTGATATGGGAAATGTCTCTAACCTTGAATAGTGAATTTGCGCTCCCTAAAAACACTATTCAACCATCATGTTATTAGTGTTTTTGTGCTCCTAAATGATAGTGAAAATGCACTTTCAAGTGGATTTGAATGTCTTGGCAGTGTGATAATGTGTAATTTACCTATATATACATGGTAAAATTTATATATTCTTAAGTGGAGGTCCCAGAGGTAGAAATGGCAGTTGGAGCTCAAGAAGTTGCTCAATGCCAAAAAGTTACAATTTTAGACCCGTCACTGCAACTTATCCAATGGATTGCTATAGAAGGTTAAAAATGAGTGTTTTAGGGTGAGATTAGAGGGATTAAATAGGTAGGGGATAGATCTAATAGTTCACAAAAATGACTTACAGGTTTCATTTTACACATGTTTGAACTTAGGTTAAAAATTTGTATTTTTTTTGTATTGGGAAGGGCATTCTTGAGGCCAAAATGGGTGGTGGGTTTATCGATCGAGACTGATGGGAGGCTAATAAAATGATAATATACATTATATTTCCCATTGGATGTGTTGTAATTTTCATTTTTTGATCATGAATAATCAAAACTAGAGTTCTGTAACCATAACTTAAACTTTGATAATATTTGTTATTAGTGTTTTCGTGCTCTTGAACGATAATGAAAATGTAATTTCATGTAGATTTGAATATTGTGGTAGTGTTATAATATATAATTTGAATATATCTATGTGATTTAAGTGATATATTCTCAGGTTTAGGTTTTAGAGGAAGAAATGGTAGTTGTAGCTCGGGAAGTTGCTTGTTCTATGCAAAAAAGTTGTATTTTTGACCCGTCATTGCAACTTGTCCACTAGATTACTATAGAAGGTTACATCTAAGTGATTTAGGGTGTAATTATAGGGATTAAATAGGCATGGTAAGGATTTTATGGTTCACAAAAATGACTTATAGGTTTATTTTTATGCATGTTTGAACTTAGGCTAAAAAATTGCATTTTTTTTGTATTGGGAAGGGTATTTTTAGGCTAGATGTAGTGGGTTTGTCAATCAATCCTGATGGGAGGCCAAGAACTTGGTATTATAAATTATCCACCCCTCAGATGTGTTGGAAGTGTCATTTTTTGGTTAAAAAGCATCAGAACCAGAGTTCTATAGCCATAACTTAAACTTTGATAACATTTGTTGTCAGTGTTTCCATGCTCCTGAACGGTGGTGAAAATGCACCTCCAAGTGTATTTAAATATCATGTTAGTGTGATAGCATGTAATTTTACTATCTAGATTTGATAAAAGTGATATATTCTCATGTAGAGGTTCTGGAGGTAGAAATGGCAGTTGGAGCTCAAGAAGTTGCTTATTCAATGCCAAAAAGTTACATTTTTAAACTTGTCACTACAACTTGTCCAATGGATTACTATAGAAGGTTACACCTAAGTGATATGGGGTATGATTAGAGGGATTAAATAGGTATGATAAGGATCTAATGGTTCACAAAAATGACTTACAACTTTTATTTTATATGTGTTTAAACTTAGGCTAAAAAATTACATTTTTCTTATATTGCGAAGGGCATTCTTGAGGCCGAAATGGGTGGTGGGTTTGTTAATCGGGCCTGATGGAAGGATAAGAACTTGGTCCTAGACATTATTCACCCTAAATATGTGTTTTTAGTGTCATTTTTTGGTTATGAAGCATCAAAACCATAGTTTTGTAACCACAACTTAAACTTTGACAACATTTATTGTCAGTGTTTTTGCGCTCCTAAACAATAGTGAAAATGCACTTTTGGGTGGATTTGAATGTTTTGGCAGTGTGAAAATATGTAATTTTAATATATATACATTATATAAGTGATATATTATCACATGGAGGTTACAGAGGTAGAGATGGTAGTTGGAACTCAAAAAATTGCTTGTTCAATGTCAAAAAGTTGTATTTTTGGACCCCTCACTGCAACTTGTCCAACATATTGATCTAGAAGGTTAAACCTAAATGATTAAAGGTAAGATTATAAGGATTAAAGAGGAAGGGGAAGGACCTAATATTTACCATAAATGACTTATAAGTTTCATTTTATGTATGTTTGAACTTAGGCTAAAAAATTGTATTTTTCTTGTGTTGGGAAGGGCATTTTTGAGGTTGGAATGGGTGGTGGGTTTGTCGATCAAGCTTGACGAGAGGATAAGAAATTGGTTTGAGAAATTATCCTCCCTCATAGATGTGTTTTTAGTGTCATTTTTTGGTCAGAAAGCATTGGAACCATAGTTCTACAACCACAACTTAAACTTCGATAACATTTATTATCAGTGTTTTCACACTCTTGAATGGTAGTGAAAATACAATTTCGGGTGGATTTAAACATTGTGGAAGTGTGATAACATGTAATTTTCTTATCTAGATGTGATAAAAGTGATATATTCTCATGTGGATGTCTCGAAGATATAAATGGTAGTTGGAGCTCAAGAAGTTACATATTCAATGCTAAAAAGTTATATTTTTAGACCCGTCACTGCAACTTGTCCAACTGATTGCTCTCAAAGGTTCCACCTAGGTGATATGGGGTGAGATTAGAGGGATTAAAGAGGCATGAGATGGATCTGATGATTCATGGAAATGACTTATAGGTTTCATTTTACATGTGTTTCAACTTAGGCTAAAAAATTACATTTTTCTTGTATTGGGAAGGGCATTCTTGAGGTTAGAATAGGTGGTGGGTTTGTCCTTTGGGCCTAATGTGAGGCCAATAACTTAATCCTAGATGTTATATTCTCCCCAAAATATGTTGGAAGTGTTAGTTTTTGGTCAAGAAGAATCAAAACCATAGTTTTACAACCACAACTTAAACTTTGACAACATTTGTTGTCAGTGTTTCCACACTCCTCTCTCCCTTTTCTCACCCACTTTTACATGAAAGTGTATTTTAAGTGTTCAAGGTGATTTGGAGGCTAGAATAGGTTTGTGATATTTTCAAATATCAATTGTCAAAAATTACTTGTAGGAGGCCTAACACCCTTAAGGGATAGGTCTAGAAAGCAATACAATGTCAGGATTGAGGTGTTGAAGGTGTTGAATGAGTAAGGTGTTGAAGGGTCAGAAACCAGTCTCAGAAACCAAATACATGTAGAACTTATGTTGATAATATTCTTAGCTAAGCTCTTGGCCTACAAAAATTCTAAGTAAATTTGAAGTAAGGGTTTTATGAGTAAAACACCTCTAAAACTTCAAAATTTAAACAATAAGGTCTGAAACTTTGTGAGACACTGGGGAATGGATCTTATAACTTAGTCCAAGTATCATTGGGTTGAAAAGAGGATTGAAATTATAGGTATAAAGGACTATGTTTATGTACACATATAGAAGACGATTTTTGAGAAAGTTGTGCATAAGATAAGATGAGTTTTTGGTTGATTAGAGTTCTATAAACTTGGGTAAGGGTTAAAACATGTTATAATTGCTAAAAGACTACTAGAAATATAATTTTTAAGAGCTAAAAACTCTATTTTGAAAAAATGACCTGTTGGAGCAACAACTAGGTCTAGAAACCTAGAAAATTAAAAAAAATAGAATTTGAGAATGAGAGCTTAATCTCTTAGAGACCTAAAGTTGGTTGATTTATTGCAAGTTTTGACACCTACATAAATCCTTGAGTTTTCATAATACCTATACAAAGTGTCTTAAATAATTTTTTTCAAAAGAAGGAGAGTAGATCTAAGAGATTGGTGACTAGTTAAGAGTAGACCTAATGAGTATTTGACTAGTTTAAAAGAAGATTGTTTGAGAGTGGATTTTAAATTGAGTTGAGAATAAGAGTGGATAAGTGAGTTTGGAATTATTCATAATATTAGAGCATATAAATAGGAATTTTATAGCCTTCTTAAACATATAAGAGCAAATTGTGCATTAAGTGGTATTAGGGGATGATAAAGGGTTTTGGCCAAAGATGGATCATTATCTCATGAGTGAATATTATGTTTGAAGTCAGTAAAGTTGCCTTTTATTAGACTAAATACATTATATTCAAGGTTAGGCAGAAGTTCAACTTGAAATTTTAGTAAAGATAAATATGCAAAGATGAAGAAGTAGACCATGTACATGGTCACCAAAAGGAGTTGCGTGTAGAAAAGGTATTGATAGAGATTACTTGAGAGGTGAAGGAAAATATAAAGGAAAAATAATAATTGAAGGCATACAAGTAGTAGGCCTAGTTTTAACAAAATCTAGTCAATAAGGCATTAGATCCAGGTGAAAGTGAAAGATCAGGTAACTTGTAGGTATAGGTATCCGAGTGTGTCTTTGCATTATACAAGTTTGAACATGATTAGGTATGGGATTTAAGTGAAATCAAATTGTGTTAATGATCAATTTAAAAGTTGTAAATGGGTGATGACAATTGCAAAGTTGATTTTAATAGTAAGGATGCATTGGGTTTAAGTTGCATGTTGGTTTTGAACTCAATGTTATCTATGGATGAAGTTGATTTTGATAATAAAGATGCATTTGGACTAAGTCACATGTCATACATAAGGTGTATCTCTCGATCTCTTTAGCTTAAAAGGGAATAAAAGGAAAATAACAACCTTACACACCACAAATATATACAATAGGAAATAAGTATTACATCCTATAGGTACTCAAAAGGAGATTGGTAGACACATTTGAGTGTGGAAAATAATAATGTAAAAGGATGTGCTAGGCTTAAGTTATATGTAGGTTTGCAATTCAAAAATACCTACAGTCAAAGTTGATTTTAACAATAAGGATGCATTGGGCTTAAGTCACATGTTGGTTTAGAACTCAATGTTATCTATGGTCGAAGTTGATTTCGATAATAAAGATACATTGGGCTGAAGTCACATGCCATACATAGGCTTGTAACTCAACACAACATGTGGTCGAATTTGATTTCATTAATAAAGATGTAATGGGCTTAAGTTGTATGTCACACATAGGTTTGTGAATCGATGTTACTTATGGTTGAAGTTGATTTTAACAATAAAGATATGCTAGGCTTAAACTGCACATCACATATAGGTTTACAACTGGATATTGCTTGTGGTTGGAGCTGATTTTTAAAATAAGGATGCATTAGGATTAAGTTGCATGCCTCATGTAGGTTTGTGACTTGATGTTGGTTGTTGGTATGACATTGTGATTATTGTCTCACAATTATTTTGTAATATTATAGCAATGATATATGTATATACATTTTTTATGAACTATATGTAGAAAGGCCTAGTTAAGAAACATATATGTTTCATTCACCTATAATAAACACACCTCCCAAGTCATTGAAATTAGATCATGAAGTAGAAGCAATAAATTTAGATTTTTGTAACAACATTTTATAAGACAATAACTAGTTTGCAAAAATCATAGAAATAAAAGCAAGTGAAATGGAGAATCAATCACAATAGATTCTACTCAAAATCAATAGATTCAATGCATAAGTATCAAAATAACTAGTAATGCAGTAGTCATAACACCAAGTCAACTAGTCCTTAGCATTTATATTGTAGGATCCATGATGCATCCAACATGAGATTTTATCATGCTAAAACCATACAATGGGTCTAATTATTCAGAAAAATATCTCCTGACCTATGAGATGAAGTGGGAGGTTAAGGGCATGAAATAAAATGAGGCTATATAGTGAGAAAATCATAGGAGTCCTAATTGGTTAAACCTTAGAGTTGATTTCCAAATGTGGCACCATAAAATTAAATCTAGTTGGTATTAATAGTAGATTGATTGTAGAGTTCAAAAGACACAAATGTGTAAACTAGACTATTTAAGATCTCATATAAATAAAAAAATATAGGAGAATAATTATCATTATATGATAGAATATTTTTAGATGTGATGAATAAAATAAATTTCACGTTAGAAGCCAAGGACAAGAAAACTTGGTTTGTGGAAGGATTATAGAGTTGAATATGCTTGGAAATAACACACACAATTTATGAATAAAATAGAATCAATCATGGCCATGGTTAGGGTGGAACATATTGAGGATACTGGAGATAAAAGTTTGTCAAATTACTTGTGTGAAATGGATCCTAGGATAAATGTGGTATAGTGAAGAATGGATGAAGTACAATAAGGGAAAAATAAAAAACTTCCAATATGGTGTATAAAATATAGATAATAATGATATCATTATAATGAATATACTTGCATCATAATTAGGATCATCTAAATTATAAAGTGACTTGACACAACATTATATGCGACAACCTCAAAGCATGAATTATAATTTTTTTAATCAATAACTAATGATGATAAGAATTACAGAGCATTGCAAGATCTTAAGGAAGATATCATGATGAATGTATTTGTAGTTACTAAATAATAACAATCATAACAACAAAATCATGCATCATAAAATACTTGAGATGCCTCAATAAGGAGGATGGGCACCTCCCTTTCTTTAGTATCAATAGGGATGGTCTCCACCATCCCTCAACATTAACCAATATGGGCACCACCCTCTCCACAATATCAATATAATTGTGCATCTCTATCTCCACAAAGGCAAAATAGAGGATTATAATATCAACAACAAGGTTAGGGACCTTCATAGAGATAAGGCAAATACCAATGAGGGTACTAATCTGGTAGATAAGGACCAAAGAAGTAATGATAACCAATTATATGCCATATGTGTAGGGAGGTAAATCATATTGAACATAATTTACAAAACAATGCATAAAGAAAAATGCATTATGTTTATTGTAGATTCTCTAGTCATAATATTATTGAGGATTGTCCTGCACTAGAGAAGTAGCACAAGGGCAAGGAGGTATGAAATATACAAATTGTGAAAACTTGTCTAAATGAGCTTCCATACATATAGGTTGTGAAAAATATACAACATAAGGAAAAAATATTTGGTCCCTTGGAGATACCTATAAAAATATAGATTTAGAAAATGTGAGAGAAAACATATCTAGATCTTAGGAAGGAGAAGAAGCTAAATAATGAAGTGGTTAAGATGTTGTGGTCAATATGAACAAGGGATGGGAACACTTCTTGATAAAGATATAATCACTGAGAGGGGGAGGGTGAATCAGTGAGCCCAAATAATCTAAATTAAATTCCGATCTTTACAAACACTTAATTAATTGCCAAAAGCATTCATGAAGTATACACAACTTTCAAATTAATGAGAAAGAGAGATAATGAAATATTAATCACATAACACGTGACATACGTGGGAAACCCTCTTGGGGGAGAAAACCCACTGGAACCTACAATTAGACTACTATCCTATAATAACAAGATCTAATTTAGACCAATTACAACTGATCAAGGAACTATAATCCCTATTTAGTGAGACTATAGTCCCATAAGGTGCTACCACACCTATCTAGCTGAGCTGCAACAATAACCAAACCTTTTAGCAAGTTATACCTTGAAAGGAGACTAAAACCACTTTAGATTATGAGATGCCAGAACAACACCTATGAACACATCCACCTCTGAATTGATGTCAAAAACACATGATGATGGACCTCTGCTTATCACACTTCACCTTTGCTCACACTCAGACAACAAGCGCACCCTTCTACCAACAAAATTATGACCAACAAGTCATAAAAATAGTCTTCAATCTATTATTCTCTTCAATTCATCCTTAGGGTACTCTAACTCTCCTTTGCTCCAAAAAACACACACACAAGCCTCTGTCCAATCACTTCTTAGTCTCTCATATAAATTCTAGAAATCACCATCTTTGATTTCACTATTTATAGAGAAATCTTGATAACCATCACCTTGGTTGGCCATTAGGCATGAATTATCCCTTAAGGCATCTCTAACATGAAGACACATCTCAATACATTCTTCATAGGTTGGCCATAGCATCTATGGGTCACCCTTAAGGAACTACAACTTTTAATAAGGCCCTTGTAGTCCTTATAGGTCTCATGTGAACCCATTCACCCATTTAGCTCATACTCAAACAAAAAAATAACACAAGACCAATTTTAAATACATGGGTCCACTCCTTATGTCCCCTTCAACATCTTTAAATGATCATAATCATCTTATCTCACCTCTGTGTATGTTCAAATAACTTAAATAGAGACCTTATACACATGAACACCATTACCGAACATAAAGTCAACTTATTAAGCCTTTTCCATACTCAAGATAGATTTATCACACCTTAAAAATCCATATAGAGCATCCTAATAGAGTCTAAAAAACTCCCTAATAGCCAAGTTATCATGAGACATCAAAACAACATCAATACAAGCTCGAATATCCTTCTCGGGTCACTTGGAGAATAAAGATGAACACACAGTCAATTTCTAGGCTCAATATATTTGACTATACTCACTTCTAGATCTTAAAATTAGTTCATTAGATGTGCCATGGAGTCCTCTTCATATTTGATTTTTACTGTAATAGCAAATTCAACTTCTATCGAAAGATATGGATAAAATATAAAGCTCTAATTTTTCCTTATGTAAATTCAAATATTTGAATGACAATGGTCACAGTTAACCTTTGAACACAATGCTTGCATCTCATGTCTATTGAAAAATCATGTGTGATTTATCCAACAATAAGGTGTACTCAAAACTCTTACATATTTTATTAGATTAACAAATGTGTTGTAAAATGAAGACATATCATAGAATATTACCAATATTCTACTTAAGTTTTTAGAATTTGCATATAAGGGGCATGATAAGACATATAAAATGGTTTAGTATGTAAAGACAAAGAATCCATGAGATATAGACATAAGGATGGATATATAACTCAAAGGGTATAAAATTTATTTTGCTATATTTGATTTTTGGAGCATAGTAACCATGATCCCTCACTCAACATGGGTGTTTTACCAAATTGTGAAACTAAGTTAAATAACCTAATGCTTAGTAAGGTAAATAGATGAAAAAAGGGGTTTAAGATAAATATAATATAAATAGTAAGTTAAAACCCTAAGATATAAAATAGGGATCAACAGATGAAGAAATAAAAATGACAAGCATTAGCAATGAAATGCCAAAGAAGATAGGAATCTAAAAAACTTGGAAATAATCTTGGGATTTTAAGATCGGAACAATGATCTAGAACTGCTTGTGTAGGTATGTGTCAAATTTGATTTTCTAAACCTAAAAATAAAAATAGGTGTCTTGTAAGTAACTACCAAAAATATCCTGGTTAGATTCAATAGACTACCAAATATGTATTACATATATTACTTAATATGCTCTGGGCCACTGAATATATACTTGACACTAGTATTCATTTTGAATTTTTTTGTGTAGATATGATGTTAGATGTCATATAGGTTCGTGTGATTTCTTTGTTGAACTGTCACATAAAATTGTCTGATTTGTCTTCTTTTTATCTTCACGACATCATTTTCCACAAACATTTTCAAGAAGAATATGGAAAGTGTAAGGCTAACTGAATTGAGAAACCTCATCAAGTAGTTGAAACTACATATTTCACATGCTTGGAATCAGAGTTAGTGCATGTGAGAGAAATTTTGAGTGAGAGCTTTACCTTCTCTCCCTAGGTTCAATGCAACTATATGAATATTCAAATATGTTTTGTTTGAAAAAAAATGTAGCTAGACCTTATTGGAAAGTTCTTGAGCAAAAATAAATATTTGTAGAGTGTGCCTAGATTTGAAATGATTGATGATTCCTACTAATACTTATTATTGAATGCTTCTAGGAGGCCTTATAAATATAGTATTCTAAATATTCAAATTAGATCGCTATTAGTACATAGGATGACTAAATAAAAGGTAAATAATGGATATACTCAAATCCAAACATCAAAATGACACAAAGAAGGGTAGAAGTTCCTACAAAAAGATAAAGGATGGATTTGGTGGTCCACTGAATCCACACAAGACACATTCAATGGTTGCAAATTGTATACACATAATAATTTCAAACTTTTATCAATTACTGATGCTCATTATCTTCAAGGAACCCATTGAGTCTCAATATATCTAAGTGCACACATTAAGGGGTGCACCAGGAAAGGGTTGGGTAGACCATTGGTGCTTCATAGGATTGTTGTCATTTTTGCCACTTTTTATCTACATACTTATCTCATAAAAAACATATCCCTAAGTTTTTTCTTCTCTCTTGTATACTTTCCAATAATTTCCTACCTTTCATCCCCCTTTTCCTAACCTAAACCCCCTTTCAAATATTTATAGTACTAGGTTGATTAGGTTGACCTTGTACTCTTATGGGTGAAATTCATTTAGGGTTTAGGTCAAATTTTGGCCAACCTATCCCATGACCTAGTGAATTTTTGTCAATATTAGTACTAGGTCAACTGGGTCGACCCTATCAGTCAAATGTTTTGGAAGGGCTTAGGGTTAAATCCATCTATATATACAAGATCATTTCACAATTATTTATATAAGAAAAGAAGTCAGAGCTATTGTGCATCTGCTTATCCACCATTCTACTTGAGGAGCAAGCTTAGGGTTTCATACTTTTTTTGGAGATATGGATCTTGTCTTATGGAGAAATGTTCTAGATGCATTGACAGGTTGTGTAACCTAGAGTTGATTTATCCTTGTCATCCTTACATACCACAACAACATCTTGAGAAGCACCTTGGCCAAGGGAAATATTAAGGCTTGATGGGTTCATCTTCAAGGTAAGTATTCATAACTTTGTTCCTCCTTTTTGAGAGTAGATAAATATGCATTTGTACTTCTCTTCCATGCATTATAATTTTGTATACATTGACATGAGTATATGCCTCTTATGATGTTTATTTTTTTTGTTTCTTACCCCACCTTTGTGCCACAATATTTGGTGAGAACTAGATTAGAATTTACTTAAATTTTTATTAGTTTAGTGAATATTAAAACATAGGGCTTATTTAGGGTTATTACTTGATCGTGCTTAACTGGAGGCTTTGAAACCCTTCCTAGTATTGTTGTTGTGATAAGAGATCTCCTAATTGGGTCTAGTGTATCCACATATTGGTCATGTTTATGATTATATAATGTATCCCCAATCAAAAGTGTAAGTAGGATCTATATTCTCTGAGTTAGGATTGATTTATAGACTTGATGCATTTCTGATTGCATACATTCTAGTGAACCCGCTATGAATCTAACCCTTGCAGGTTTTCTTTCACATTTTTCATTTTCTATCATTTTGTTTATCATTTTTCTATATTTATGATACTAGGTCTACAAGGTTGGTATAGTTTATAACTTCTATGTGTAGGTTTAACACACAGTTGTATCAAGATGATTCTATTCTTTCTATGTATTTCTTCATCAGATATAGGCTACTGGGTCAAACAGGGTAACACAATACTCTTATTCAACTCCAAAAAACACACTAAGTCGACCAAGCTAGTATAGTCATATTAAAGACTTCCAAAAAACATAATAGGTTGACTAGGCCAACATAGTATCCTTAACAGGCTTCTAGAAAATGTACTAGGTTGAATAGGCTAGTATATTCATCTTACAAGCTTCCAAAAAACATATTAGGTTGACCAGGCTGATATAGTCATCTTGATAGGTTTCAACACATAAGGAATTGCATAATTAGGTCAACCCAATTGACACAGTTGTCAGAATTTGCAAGTAACATTCAAGGCATTTCAACATCAATCTCACATTCCTCTACATCTTCCAACCCACAAAGCTTACTTTCTCTCTTTCTCTTTTATTTCAATTTTTCCTTACAGTTTGATTTTGCATTTTTTGTAGTCTTTAAAACTACCATCATAAAACAAACTAGGCTGACTTGGTTGACCTAGTTCTGTATTCTATCTTCTATTTAAAATACTAGGTCGACCCTATCGACATAGTTCTTAAAGACCCTTGCTTCTATAGTACAATAATGATACTATCAAATATGTTCTATAATGTTTGCATACACTATCATCTGAACTAATACTGTACTGTGTTTCAAATTAGAAATTAATAACTATATGCTCATAATTATTTCACACTTTCATTTTTAGTTATTTACATGCTTAGATTAGATCACATACTCTAATTAGGTGGTTTTTCAATATACCATTTAGTTGCACTATTTTTCTCTTTCTTGCACACACTAACAAATCACATAATTTCAAAATGCATTTAAATAATTGTCTACTCAAGGCCTACTTGGATTTTATCGCCAAGGAGAAAGTCGACTTGGTTTTATAGCCAAGTATAAACATGTGGTTAATAGTATATATTGGCAAATCACCTGACACCCTTATCACTGTGAGATTATGAAGTGAGGGGGTAGGCCCCAATACCAAGCTAGTACCATTTCCAACATAGATCCCTTTCAGCCTAAACATCCTAAAACTATCCATAAATTACTTTCTAGTTCCCTACTTTCATCCAACTTCCCTATCACATTTAAAATAACACTTAATAATCTAACAACATTCAAGATGACCACTTAGTTAACATTTGCTTTTCAAGTTGACTGCTTGCTCTTTGGTTATTATATGTTGTATTACAAAAACTTGCATTGGCTAGTGTTGGTGTATGGTTTTATGATATTTTCTTGATTGGATCATCCTCATTGACCCAATTGATTATGTGTTTTCTTCTATTTATTTCTTTCAAAATTACTTGCAATTTTTTTCTTGTTTCAATATACTATCATTCTGTTCGACATAGTCTCTTACAAACTATCTATTTTCCTTACCTGCAGTATTGAGTTGACCTGGTTGATTCAATATTATTTTTTGCCTCTCAAGATACAATACTAAGTTGGCCCTATAGACTTTATATCCTTATCAGGGTATTCTTTGTCCTAGGCTACTGTATTAGGTCGACCTTATTGATTTTGTATCCTTATTCACTCAATTTTTAGACTTTATTTCTATTACTAGGTCAACCCATTTGACTCTATACTCTTATCTGTTCATTTTTATCTCTTAGATTATAAAACTATTTTGTGTGTGGTTATCTAGTCTTATTTCATAATGATGACATATCTTCAGTCTTCACTTAGTTAAGAACATTGCATAATCAAGGATTTAGATCATAACCTCACTTATTTTATTATTTTAGATGAAACTATTCACTTTCTTCCTTCATCTCTACCTAATCCAAAACCAATCACTAGATCATGTAATGTAGTTAAGGTCCTTCGTCCTAGTCCTCCTCCCAATACCAATGTTGGGAATCCTCCGCCCAATACCCTTCCTCCCACCAACACTAATAATCCCTCTCATAACAACATTAATACCCCACCTTCAAATACTAATATACAAATAAACACAACTCAAATTCTTTCTCAAATAGTTCAACAAATTAACATCATGCAAACTAATCATTCCCAAATGATGCAAATGTAATAAAATTTATTACACATGACTAGTCAACCACCTCAATTCATCATGTCTCAACCAAATAAAATTTTTGTCCCTCCTCTTAGAGATGCCAATGGGAATATCATCTCTCAACCTCCAATGAATGAAAAAATGATTCAACATCTTTGAAATGAACCTTTATCCTAATTCATTACATTCATAGATATTGGAAACATTTCTCCAACTATCACATATGATGGGACTAAGGACCCCACTATCTTTCTTAAATATATTGGTAATCTCTATAAGGAATGGGTCCAAAATAACATCTTTTCTATCATTAAGATCTTAGCCAAAACCTTTGTTGCTAATGCACTTGAATGGTACAACCAACTTCCTAGACATTCCATCTTACAACTAGAGGATTTAGTCAATGCTCTAGTGAAGGAATTCCAACATGATGACCTTCCTAAAAATTACCTTAGCCATTTCATCAATGCCAAACAACTTCCTAAAGAATCTTCTTACACTTTCATCAAATGATGGAAGTCTCTATCTCACAAAGTGGACCATAATATAAATGATGATACTCTTTTAAAACTATTTTTTACTGCTCTGAAAGCTCTCCTTCAATACAAAATTTAAATATTTTCCCCTAAAACTTTAGAATAATCCTTAGACCAAGAAAAAAGGTAAGACTTTCTTATGAATCAATTTGAAACACCTCAAAAAATACTAAAGAACCTTTCCAATCATTTTCTCATAACATTAATTCATCCAAGCCTCCCCAACCTTAAAATGGAGCATCCAATTCAACCAATTTTAACCCAACCCACGCTCCCTTGAGTCTAAAATAACTTAAGAATAAATTACCACCCTCTAAACCCATGAGCTTTGATCCTTCCAACCCTCCTCCAAAATGATACAATCCTTATAAGTTTTGTTGGTAGCATGCTACTATAGGTCATTCTCATGAGTCTTGTCATGATATTCATTGATTTATTCTTTCTTCCTTGCTTGGTCCACATTTCAATCTTGACACTTTAAAAAAACAATGTTACCAAGACTATCTTCAAGCTTCTCAAATCCAATTTAAATAATCATAATCACATCAACATCAATTGCCTAATGAATAAAAAAAATTATCCAATACCTATACCTCATCATTTAATGTTTTTCAAACCATAGTTGATAACTCATCCTACACCAATAAGGAAAGAATAACTAACATGAACAACTTTAAACATATCATTACATCAATTAAACCTCAACCTCTTAGGTCACATGAACCAAATGAGTACCTAATTCAAATGCTTACTCCAAAGCATATCATACATGGTCCTCCTTTACCTCTTTTACCTCCTCATACCTCTCTTACACATCATATGTCACATTCAACATCCTTCAAATCTAACAAACCAACACATTTACCTATCTCCAAATACACCTACCAACCCAATGCACATAATTTTAATGGTTCAATGTTACCTCACTCTACCTCACATGTTGGGGCATCTTGCGATGCTCATCCACATGTCCCTTCAGACTTTGGGGAATCTTGCGATACCCATCCCTACATCCACTTACCCATTAGGGCATCTTATGATGCCCACTATTATTTTATAATGCATAATACCAAACAAATTCAGCTTCAAGAAACCTTTTGAGACTCATAGGCTTGTATTTCACATGCTCATCTTTGTTATAGACATTAATATATATCTTTCTTGTTATTTTTTTGTCTCACGTTTCTATTTTTTTGTGCACTTTTTTTAGTTACACTTCACTAGCACCATTGTTTTTTTTGGTTTCTTTGGTTTTCTTACACATCACATTTGGCATTTGTTTTCATTTTGGTTCTTATATATCTCTTTCTTTTTTGTCTTTTTATATCATTCTTTACCTTAGTGGCTTTATGATTATTTTCCCCCTTATTTAGCATTCACCTCATTGGTGTTCACCTTGTGATTTACAGTGTAAGACCATGGATAGGACCTAGACTTCCTCACAAATTACCACATTAAAACATCTTTTAAACACTTTTTGGGATGACTAATACTTTTATTGGTGCTTGTGCTAGATCCATTATAGGTTAGTATGTTTTTTTAGTGACATGACTATCATAGCATAGCCCCATACCTTTTATAACAATATTTTACCTCCTTGTGATCATATACAAGCATATTAATCATTGTATCACTTATTACATAGATGAATATCTTATGATCCCCATAATTCCCTTATTTCCCTTTATTTGAGGCTCACATCGATCAATTTTGAGATTACACACATACTTGTGCGCAAGTCTAGGAGTCTTTAGACACATTGATATTTAAGTCCTTTTAGTTAATGACCAAGTGTAAGCTCTCTTGTGTTTGTCACATATTTCGCTCATGTTTGGTTCTTTGAATCCATATGGAGGAGGAGGAATAGAAAAATCCAAAATAAGTCAAAATCTAAATCATAAATACAAATAAAAGGCAATGATTGAAAGGCAAAAACAATCTTAAAAGTTAGATCACACCAAAATATGTGATCTATATTTGGCACACCTCCTATCTTAGTTGAAGATCAAACTCCATAGTTGGCCTCATAATAAAGCTGAGGTTCATTAGGGTGCATTAGGCCAATAGATTGGGGTAGGAGGTCTCATTATATCATATACTATCTAGTGCCACTTACTTTATCATGAAAGTACCTAATCTTCCCATACACCGATGGCTCTGTAAGGGGTCTTAAGGAATGGGGAACATGTGAGAAGGTAGGTCCATTTTATTTTTCATTCATATAGCCTTCATGGGTTGATCTATGTACTTAACTTGTTAGTCTAAGCTTTGTGTTCATTAGTCAAAATGTCCTTAGTCCCTAGGGTTGATAGTTCTTAGCCTTTCTCACTTGCCTAGTGTGTCTCATTATTTCTAAATATGTTCACATCACCCATGTGGTGCCTCACATTCCTTACATCATATTTTCCTTACATTCCCCTTATTGGATATTGATTTTAGCTAATCACATCCTTGATCACATTTATCTTATTATGCCTCTTGGTTTATAGATTGTGAGTTGGATTGTAAGACCTTGGATAGGACTAGACCTTCCTCAAAAACACCCTTACACCATTTATTTACCACACCATATCATTCTCACACTAGTCATGTCATTAGGTGGTTGTGTTTTTTTACATTGCATATTAGAATAAGCACTAAATTTGAGTTTTCATCCTTTAGGGATTTTTGATTTTCATCTATCTATCAGGATATTTTTTGATTCTAGTGGAATTTACTTACCTTACATTTGACATTTGGCATTATTACATATTTCTCTTTATGTATTATTTCTTCATGTTTGTCTTACATCTTGACTTACATTTCATTTTCTGTCATTCATGTTTTTCTTTATTTTTGATTCGACATGCTTATCTTACATGGGGTTACTTTTAACTTACTTAGATATCTTTATTAAAGTTCACTTTCATTCATACTCCATTTGGCATTTATGTTTTACATACTTACGTGATTTAGTATGTTCTACATTCTTTTTTTGTCATTTATGTTTTACATGTTTTCCAACGTGATTTAGTATGTTCTACATTCCTTTTTTCCATTTACATTTTACATGATTTCCAATGTGATTTAGTGTGTTCTAAAATCATTTTTCATTCATTTTGCATCATTTTATCATTCATTTTCTATCAATCTTTTTGTTTTAGCCTTGCCTTAACAATCCTAATTTGCTAATTTTCCTAAAACCCTCATATCTTTGTCTCTACTAACTCTTTTTCCAAACCAAAAAAAGTTCTAGAATTGTGATGCTGTAGAGAATATTTTCCACTACTTTATGTGTATATTATATTTTTTTTGATTTTTTGCTCTTTTTTACACTAATCTCTATAGGTTCACATAATGTTCCTTACATCGGATGCCTTCACATCTCTTGTAGTCTCCTTATTTATCTACAAAACTAAGGTAAGTAAAGGTATGTGTTTTTCAATTTTGTCCTTTCATTTATCTTATTTGTTCCTCATTGCATTTTATTTAACATCAACATTATGTGTCATCATGTTCTATTCCTGAAGCACCATCCTTTTTACACTTATGTGACACGTGATGAACGTTGAGTGGGGCATACGTATACACATAATCTTTTCAAAATTTTATCAATTAATGATGTTATTTATCTTTTATAAACTCATCAAGTCTCAATCTCTCTGAGTGCATGCCTTAAGGGGTGCACCTGGAAAGGGGTGGGCAGGCCATTGGTGCTTGACAAGATTGTTGTCTTTTTTTCCACTTGTTATCTACATACTTATCTGCTAAAAAACATATCCCTAAGTTTATTATTCTCTCTTATATACACTCCAATTATTTCCTACCTTTTATGCCCCTTTTCCTAATCTAAAACCCCTTTTGACTATTTACAATACTAGGTCGACTTGGTTGACCTTGTACTCTTATGGGTGGAATTCATTTAGGGTCTAGGTCAACTCTTGGCTGACCTAGCCCATGACCTAGTAAATTTATGTCAATATCAGTACTAAGTCAACTGGGTTGACCCCATTGGCCAAATTTTTTGGAAGGGATTAGGGTTAAATCTACTCATATATACAAAATCATTTTGTAATTATTTAGAGAAGAGAAGGAGAAGTAAGAGCTATTGTGTATCTTCTTATCCACCATTCTACTTGAGGAACAAGCTTAGGGTTTCATACTTTGTCTGGAGATAAGAATCTTATCTTGTGGAGAAGTGTTTTGGATACATTGATAGGTTGTGTAGCCTAGAGTTGATTTATCCTTGTCATCCTTGCATACCACAACATCTTGCGAAGCACCTTGTCCAAGGGAGAGATTGAGGCTCGATGGGTTCATCTTCAAGGTAAGTATTCTTAGCTTTGTTCCTCCTTTGTAAGAGTAGATAGATATGCATTTTTACTTCTTTTCCATGCATTAGGATTATGTATACATTAACATGAGTATATGTCTCTTATGCATTTTTAATTTTGTTTTTACCCCCACTTTGTGCCACAAGATTTGGTGAGCACTAGATTAGACTTTACTTTACTTGTTATTAGTTTAGTGAATATGAAGACATAGGGCTTAGTTAAGGTTATTACTTGATCGTGCTTGATTGGAGGCTTTGGAACCCTCCCTAGTATTGTTTTTGTGACAAGAGATCCCCTAATTGGGTCTAATGGATCCACATATTGGTCATGTTCTTGATTATCTAATGTATCCCCAATTGAAAGTGGAAGTAGGATATATCTTCTCCAAGTTAGGATTGATTTATAGACTTGATGCATTTTTGATTGCATACACATATGAACCAATTAGTCCATCCTAAGGGGAAAGAAAACAAACCAAGATAGAAACACATAATAAGGTCTAAAAGCACCAAAAGACAAAATAAAAAGAGAAAATAAAAGAAAAAGAGACCACATGATATCACAAAGAAGAAAGAGAAGATCAACAATAGGCACAAAAGTGCTAATAAGACATTAATTTGAATTACTAAGACAATAAAAATTTGAAAATTCATTTAACATCTTTACTTATGGTTAGATGAATTGGTTAGGCATTTATAGTCCAAATCAAAGATTAAATTAGTCTTAGGTGTCTCTATTTGGAAACTTTGACCTATAAAAAAAAATAAAAAATGTGTATCCATGCCCAATTAGTTAATATGATTGTAGGCTAAATTTCATGCATTGCCATTGTGTTGTGCCCATAAGTTGTAACTTTTGATGAGCTGCTCTAACATTCCCACAACTCAATACAATATTTGCTATTTGTTTTGATTTATGCAATTATCAATCTAAACAAAGACTTCACATAAGCTAAATAATCTTGGTGGTAGATTTAGATATTGAAAGGGTTTCAAGTAGTTGAAAATTATTATTGTTAAAATGGTTTCCAAAATATCAAAATCAATCATAGTTTTAAAAAAAATTTAAATAATTTCTTTATGTGCTTGCAAAAATATTTAGTGTAATTAGAATGAGAACATGTTAATATAAGAGATAATTTTTTTCACAATATATATTGTAAAGGATTATATTTTCATCTTGATGATCACAGAGTATGATCTAAAATGTTGATAAAAAAAATACTGGCACAATTTAATACAAAAACACTAGAATTAATCTACACTTAAAATTACATTAATAATTATAACACTGTAGTTTAAAAAAAATAAGAATACACATTCTAAGATTTCTTCATGATAATTCATTTTTTTGACTATCAATCACAATAAACATCATGAATGGGAGTGCCTTAACTAATCGATGCAATTGAATTCCCAACTAACGTGTCCACATGGCCCACTAAATCAATCAAAGTATATCATTTACAGTTAGGATAGTGTTTATTAACAACAAGTTAAGGAAAAAAACAATGGTTATGACAAATAACAATGGTTAAGGCAAATAAAAATAGTTAAGGCAAAGGACAATGGTTAAGCCAAATAACAAGGGGTTAAGCCAAACACTAGGTGTTAAACCAAACATTAGTTGAAAAATAACATGCTAATATCTATTGAATGTTGACATATTACTTGTGTGCTTTTCTCCTATTCTAAGAGTATACTAGTTCTCATTTTCCATTAAAATATTCCTTTTCTACTTGTGTAGGAGATCTTTCACCATTACATGATTTTAGAAGCACGAATCATATGAGCATCCCCAGGGAGGAATTTTAATATACAAATTGGTTAGCTATAATGAATTGCATTGTATACATTATTGAATCCCCAAACTTTGAGCATGATATCAATTTATCATATTAGAAGTGCATATTGGTATATAATGCATAATACATTTGGGTTTATTTTATGTTGACTGCTTGAAGGAATTAATGATTAGTTAGGGTATAATCATTCATGCAACACATAGTTTATTAAATAGTTTATGTAATTAGGATATGATATATATAATTCAATGAAATCATATGAATTAAACACATAATCACTTTTTAGATATACTACATATAAAAAAATTTGAATTCTATACCTTTGTATTCTAGTTTTATACTGTAAAGGAATCTAAATGTTTCAAAATTTGACATCTATTGTGTAAATACAATCAAGTATAGTTATAACCTCACTCTACATGAATAGGTTAAGATCTTAAAATTATTCAAAACAAGCATACCTCCAGGGGTTCAAGAAATCAAAAGTACAATCAATGCATGTTGTAGGAGGCATAGTATGGGAGTGTCAGTTTTATTTGAATTAGTAACTAATATTGAATGGATTATGCATTCAATGATTTTATGTAGCATATCCCAATTACATAAACTATTCAATAAATTATATGTTAAATGAATGATTATGACCTAACTAATTATTAATTGCTTCAATCAGTCAACAATAAATTAAACATAAAATAAACTAAGCCCTAACTAATCATTAATTACTTTAACCAATTAACAATACAATTAACATAATACTTACTAATGCCTTATTGATTTTATACTTGACTACTATTATAATGCCCTATGTAATAATTCCCTATTTTAGGAGGCAAAGTATAGGAGTGAATTCTATTTCAAATAGTAATTGACATGGATTTCTATAAGGTAATTAGAAATTAGAATTTCTATTCCATGTTCATTGTACTTATTATACTAATGCATGCAAGGCATTGAAATAAGATTTTATTTTATTCACAGTTTACTGGTATTTGGTGTGTAAATACTTTGCATGTTAGTTATCTCTTGATAACATAGTTAAGTTAAGATGAAATGATTGGCATGTGAAAGTTGTCATTTGTTTTTCAATGATAATTATGCTAATATGAAGGATGAACATGTATAACCATTTCTTATGGGCTTGAAAAAAACTTATTGCATTCATTTGTGTTGATAACTCAATTAAGTAAATACTATAAGGATCATGAAAATCCATTGAATGTATTTTGACTACTTGAACTTGATGATATGCTTATTGGGGAATTATTTTAGGATCTTACCCTATTCTATCTTCAAAACTGCATCTATATTTTATGACTCAGCTCATGCCGAGAGCCATTATAGATATTCCCTTAAATGGTGATATGAGTGGATGTTTCTAATGTTTAATTTCCTAGTGATAATTGAGAGAGTGACATAGGTGGTTGATAACTTATTACTATATTTCTCTTAATGTTATGTTTCTATTAACTTAATACTCAATATAAGTCTTTCTTGTGGGATTTCCTAACACTTTTTGTGTTCCTTTTTGTTCATAACTCTACCAAGTTAATAATATAAGGATCATGGAAACCCATTGACTGTATTCATGACTACTTTAATATGACTGTATGTTTCTTTAGGAATGATACCCTATTTTATCTTTAAACCTGCATCTATCTTTTATGACTAAGCTCATACTGAGGGTGGTTATAACTTATAATTATTCCCTTAAATGGTGATATGAATAGATGTTTCTAATGTTTAATTTCTTATTGGTAATGGAAAGAGTGACATACTATAGTATTAGTTAGTATTTGAAAGTTTTCATTTGTAGCCTTATATGCAATCTGTTAATGTAATGTATGGTGAATATGTACATTGTCATTTTTTGATTTGCTCACATTCTCTAAGGATAACCTTGTCAAAGTGTTGAGGTTAGGGTGTGCCAACTTATTTTTATTAAAATAATATGATTATATACATCTTAAAGATGTTTACGTTTGCTAAATGTTTTATTTTTTTGCATAAGATTATGGACACCATATATGTCTTATGTATTATTGCTTGTTATGATACAAGTAATGCGTGTTTTAAATATACGTATATTGTTTATGGTCTAAGGAAAGAAGCATTATTATTTAATTCTACTCTAATTATTGATGGTTTTAAAATGTCATCTTATATGGTACGCTTAGGCAAGACTAATTTTTAAAGATCGGGTTCACCAAATGTTTAACCCTAAAATATAGATATGGAGGAATCTAGGGTTAAAGGATGAAGAGATAGCCTAGGGAATAAGGATGGTAAATTATCTTTAGAGTAGGTCAATTATTTGCAAAACTCAAATAAACATATATTGAATTTATTATGCTAATATGTTAAGAATAGAAAGTAAATCTATGCTAGATATTACAATGAAACAAGATACTTAGTTGGTTATAATGCTAATACAAATTTGGATTTGGAACAAATAAAAAGTGAATTGGATATATATTTTGGAACATGAAATTGATTATATAAATTTGACCTATGTATCCTTAGACACTTACATTGACTTGGGATGATTACATTGATGCTACTATTTGACTTGGATGCAAGTGTCTAGTATGAAATACCTAATGCAACTAGAAACAACCACTTGGATGATTTTAGGTTTTGTGTCACCTTCACTTGGGTGTATTTAGATATAGGTCATGGAATGTCACTTCTTATCAAACAACAAAACCTTATTTCTTCATCTTCATATTGGTTATTAGAGGAATGGGTTAATAATCACAAGGTGTCGAGCTACCCCAATCACCCCTTTATCAATGAACACTACCTACATAACCAATACTATAAAGAGGGTCTCAAAATTATGTAGTTCTCCCCTACATGTTGACTTGTGTGTGAATCATGCAATGTGTGATAAGTAAGTACAACAATAACCTACCTTGTAACTTAGAAAATATAACTTTTGGGCTACTCCTTCAGTACTTCAGACTTGTAGATATGTTGTCCCTATGATTGATATGGAAATATGAGAAAATAAGGAATATTTGATCACTTGAGTGATTGATAGAATGATTTTGTTAAGTTTATTTTGTGATTAGGTAATAATTTTAAAGGTGAGGAATGAATGGGCATTGATCTTATATTTATACCAATACCCTTGGATAATATCTCAATTAAATTACTTAGGCCAACCTTTAAGATATGTTTCATTTTCAAATTGGATGAATTTAACACACTAGACACTTGCGTTAGGGTAGGACACTTGCATTACCACAAGTGTCTGACTGGGACACAAGTGTCCAGATAGTTGAAAAATAGGTGCAGGTCCAAAACTTATAGAGATGGAAGATAAGTAGGTTTATAACATTTTGGACAAGATTGAAGGTTTGATTCATCATAATAATAATGGTCAAACTAATATATAAGCAATAAGGCATAGATATATAGTGTATGTAAGCCTTTTGGTAGCAAGAAAGGTCTAAAATCTGAAGGTACATCCATGCTATATATTTTCCATGTGTACATGACTGAGGTGCTATATAATTTAGAAATAATGTGTACACCCCATAATGTTCCATGATAAGATATTCATTTTTATTTGGAAGGCCCTTTCTCCTTACTTATTTCATGTTTATCACTCTTTTAAAATTTGAGATTTAAAAGAGGACTTTAAAGACCTATTATTCTAAACTCTTGAGAGCTAACACAGAACATTTACCTTTTCTTTTTCCAAGGTTAGGAGTTTTTCTTGAGAGAGGAAACATTTGGAGTTGATTCCTTTGAATATTTTAAGAAGGGCTTAAAATATCTTTATCTCCCCACCTTTTATTTTCCACCACAACAATAGGTGAGACATTCATGAGAGAGTGATGCATAGAAGTTAACTCACAAATATTGACCTTAAAATATTTGCTTAAAGAAGTCTTACAAAAAGTATCTATAATCTAATCTAAATAAAATTTTAGGCTAAAAAGCTCATGGGGTTTAGAAAAAAATTAGGATGGGAAATTGAAATAAAGATGAAGGAGAGGGAGGGGAGTATACTTGACCAAGGAAGGAGAAGGATAAAGGTGGAGGCTATGACTAGGCTAACATAATGTAATAGGGAAAGACGAATATTCATAGTAGGCTTTGGGTCCAAATGAGTAACCATAATAATGACCTTAATGGGTAGAGGGAGATGGGCCTAGGATTTATAGACCCATTTACAATAAATTGTTAGGATCCTCCTTAGAGTACAATTGATTACCTTTGTATAAGCAACTAAACACAGAATTAAACCAGAAGTAATAAGTAACTAGAAATTAGAAACAACAAAGAATAGGAGATATGAGAAACAATACAACCTGTATTAACACTCTTTCAGAAGGAAATACAATGACGAAATCTCTCTCTCTTCCACACCTCTTGGGTGTATAGTAATTCTCCCTCAAGAGTTCTCTCTCTCAATCAATTACAACCAAATCAACACTGAGTTGTTCCCTCCAGTGACAATCAACCCAATGGTTGTTGCCTACTTCCAAGTGACAATCAACTCAACCATTGTTGCCTACTCTCACAAAAGATCTTATTGATCTTGCACCTTGTAGATTAATTGATCTTGCTTGCCTGTAGATCTTCCTGGTCTTGCACTCTTGCAGACCTTCTAGATCTTACACTTGAAGATCTAATCCTTTAGTCCTTAATTACAATACAACCCGATGGGTCTCTTAAATAGATCTCAAACCAAACAATAATTAGAAATGCAGACTCAAGACTAAAATTAGTCTTTACATGCAAACTAACTGTTTGTCTAAAATTAGAACAGTTTTGGAAACACAGACGACCTACGTCGGTCTAAAGGTGACCAATGTCAGCTAATTCCTAACTGATGCTAGTTACTATGTAGCTGGAGATAACTGATGTCAGTTGGCCTAACCTATGTCGGTTACTATGTAACTCAACAACCTCCACATTTACATACTTGTGAAGCTTTTATCTCCACAACTTAATAATCTCCCACTTGGAGATAAACAACTACACCTGTACCTATACCTGTACAACCTCTAATTTGTTTCTGGCTTGTTTCTCCATCTTTAAGTTCAATCTTGAAGACCAACAAAAGTTGAATGAAGATTCAACTTCTCCTTTATTCATGGATTTGTTAACATATTTGCAGGGTTCTTATCCGTATGGGTCTTTTCCAGCTTCAACTGTCCATCCTCCAATACCTGTGTAATGAAGTGGTACCTAAGCTGTATATGTTTGGTTCTTGAATGAAAGGCTGAATCCTTTGCCAAATGAATTGCTCTTTGACTATCACTGTACAATCTGCAACTCTCTTGCTCCTTTCCCAACTCTTCCATGAATTGAGTCATTCATATCATTTCCTTGCTAGCCTCTGTGACACAACAACCTTCTGTAACTCTAAAATCTAGCTAACCACCGTTCCACCAATAGTGAACACATATCCTGTGGTGCTTCTCCTACCATCCAAGTCACCTGCCATATCTGAATCTACATACCCATGTAGAGAAGTGTTTGACCCTGCATAACATAAATGCCTACTACTGGTCCCTCTCAAATATCTGGAAATCCACTGAACTGCTTTCCAGTGCTCCTTTCCTAGATTGGCCATAAACTTGCTGACAACTCCCACTGCTTGGGAAATATCAGGTCTAGTACATACCATGTACTCAACCTCATCATGTGATTTAGGACACTGTTCTTTGCTCAACTTGAACTATCCAACCATAGGTGTGCTTACCGGTTTTACATCCTACAAATTGAACCTTTCCACTACCTTATTCACATAATCTTCTTGAGACAAAATCAACCTGTGATTTTCCCTGTCTCTAGAAATACTCATGCCAAGGATTGCTGCTCCTAAATCCTTCATGGCAAATGTCTGAGCTAATTTTACCTTCAGCTTAGTAATTCCCTTCATGTGTGACCCTACAACAAGCATATACACTACATACAGTAACAGGATAATGTAGCTACTATTATCCAACCTGGTAAAATAAACACAATGGTCACATTGACATTGACTAAAGCCATGCTTTGTCATAAACCTGTCAAACCTCAAATACCATTGTCTTGCAGCTTGCTTAAGACCATATAACCTGGCCTTATGTCTCACCTGTCCATTCTCTCATTTCTTTAACTTATAAATCCATTTGTTTTTCAATGCTTTCTTTCCGGCTAGCAACTCTACTAAATCCCACATTTGGTTCTCTTCCAAGGAATCAATTTCCTCATTCATGCCATGCTCCCACTGTTTCTTGGATTCTACCTGCATTGCCTCTTTAAAAATTTCTAGTTCTCAACCATCAGTGAGCAACAAGTAGTATAAAGAAGGAGAATAATGAATTTGAGGCTTAATTACCCTTTTGGACCTCCTCATGGGCATTTGAGACTCATTGACAGCTTGCTATCCGCCCAAATTTCATTCTAACAGTGACCGATCTCGATCATCTCTCAGTCTGCACCCAAATGATGTTAGTTCCACCTGACATCCCTAACCGATGATGGTTTCCACCTATCTGACATCATCAACTTTGGTCTCCACTGGATTGACATCGGTTCCTGCCTGATCGACGTCAGTTTTCACCTGACTGACATCGATATTTGTGTTTTTTTGTGAGTGATGATTTTTACCCACGAGCTCATTTTGGATCATAACCTTGTCTAAATCAACATTTCCCTGCTTAGAATTATTCAACCTCTTGAGCTAATCACTATCCATCAACTTCTCCTTAAAAACCAAGGCTTTCCATTTCTTAAATGTGTCAAAAACATTAGATTTCCTCTTTATACAATAAACCCATACCTTTCTTGTAGCATCATCAATGAAAGAAACATAGCACTGTGATCCTCCAATAGAAGCTCCCTGAGCTAGTCCCCACACGTTTGTGTGAAAAAGCTCCAACATGTGTTTCTTCTTTGTTGACCCAGTCTTGAGAAACCTCACTTTCTCCTATTTCCCAAACATACAATGCTCACAAAAATCTAGATCTATCAAATCTGAAAGCTTACCTTTTGACTTAAGAACATGCATTCCCTTCTCACTCATGTGACCAAGCCTACAGTGCCACATCTTTGCATCTACATCTGAAGTAGATAAACCAGAAAGAGAATCAGTAATACAAGTAGATAAATAAAGTGTACCTACTTTCTTACCTCTAGCTAATACAAGTGCACCCTTGGAAATTTTTCAAGATTCTGCTGTGAGAGTTACTGTGCAACCCTCATCACCCATTTTTCCTATAGAAATTAGACTCCTCTTCAGGATGGGAACATGCATGACATCCTTCAACACCCATATGTTACCAGTCTATAATTTCAGCTACACTTTCCCTTTGCCAACAATTTGACAAGGCTCACCATCCCCTAAATAAACTTTTTCAAAGTCTCCATGGACATAATCATGAAAAAATTCTTTATTTGGGGTTGCATGGAAAGAAGCACCAGAATCTAAAACCCAAAATTCTACTTTATCTAAGGAAAATATAAGAGCACCCCGTGTAACAATACCTGCATCATTTGCTTCTTTATTTCCTTCATGCTGATCTTCTTTCGACCAACAATCTTTATTTGCATGTCCTTTCTTTCCACAATTCCAACAGGTTATACCTCCATTTCTGGATTTGGATTTACTACCTATCTTTGACCTTGATTTCCCTTGCTTGCTCTTCTCTCTTTGCCATCCCCTACTTTCAACACTTAAAGCATTACTTGATGTTTCTCCTGTACTTTTCATATGAATTTCTTCATTCAAGATTACACTAACAACATCATCAACTTTCAAGATATTTAAAGCAGACACAGTATTACTAATTGCCATTACCAAACTATCCCAACTTTCAGGTAAAGAGCATAAGATTAAGAGAGCCTTAATTTCATCATTAAAAACTATTTTGACTGAATTTAACTGATTTACTAATCCATGGAAATCACTAAGATGACTATATACCGATCCACCTTCCTGCATTTGCAAATTAAATAATTGCTTCATAAGAAATACCTTATTCGAAGCTGAGGGTTTTTAATATAAATTTGCCAAAGTATCCATTAACTCTACCGTTGTCTTTGCCTATGATAAGTTGGAAATCACAGACGATGCCAGGCTCAACCTTATAGATCCCAGAGCCTTTCTATCAAGAACAATCCATTCTTCATCTTGCATATATATGGGCTTACTTGAAACCCCACCCAATGGTAAGTACAGATCTTTCTGATACAGATAATATTCTATCTGCATCCTCCATAATTGATAATTCTTGCCATTGAATTTATCCATTCTTAGTTTACTTTCTTCTGCCATTGCTTTACTCCCACTCAAATAGAAACCCCTGTGAGTGAACCTGTAATCAACAAACACTAACCCGCTCTACCACTTGTTAGTGATCCTAGCTCTGATACCAACTATTAGGATCCTCCTTAGAGTATAATTGATTACCTTTGTATAAGCAACTAAACATAGAATTAAACCAGAAGTAATAAGTAACTAAAAATTAAAAAAAACAAAGAATAAGAGATATGGGAAACAATACAATCTATATTAACACTCTTTTAGAAGGAAATACAATGAAGAAATCTCTCTCTCTTCCACACCTCTTGGGTGTACAGTAATTCTCCCTCAAGAGTTCTCTCTCTCAATCAATTACAACCAACTCAACACTGAGTTGTTCCCTCTAGTGACAATCAACCCAATGGTTGTTGTTGCCTACTTCCAAATGATAATCAACTCAAATGTTGTTGCCTACTCTCATAACAGATCTTTTTGATCTTGCTTGCCTGTAGATCTTCCTAGTCTTGCACTCTTGCAGACCTTCTAGATCTTACACTTGAGGATCTAATCCTTTAGTCCTTAATTAGAATACAGCCTCATGGGTTTCTTAAATATATCCCAAAACAAACAATAATTAGAAACGCAGACTCAAGACTAAAATTATTCTTTACATGCAAACTGACTATTCATCTAAAATTAGAATAGTTCTGGAAACACACAGATGATCGACATCGGTCAGAAGGTGACCGATGTCGGCCGATCCCTAACCGATGCTGATTATTATGTAGCTGGAGATAACCGATTTCAGTTGGCCTAACCGATGTCGATTATTGTGTAACCGAACAACCTCCACATTTACATACCTATGAAGCTTTTAGCTCCACAACTTAACAATCTCTCACTTGGAGATAAATAGATGCACCTGTACCTATACTTGTACAGCATCTAATTTGTTTTTGGCTTATTTCTCCATCTTCAAGTTCAATCTTGAAGACCAATAAAAGTTGAATGAAGATTCAACTTCTCCTTTGTTCCCGGCTTTGTTAACATATATGCAGGGTTCTTATCTGTATGGGTCTTTTCCAGCTTCAACTGTCCATCCTCCAATACCTATGTAATGAAGTGGTACCTAAGCTTTATATGTTTGGTTCTTGAATGAAAGGCTGAATCCTTTGCCAAATGAATTTCTTTTTGACTATCACTGTACAATCTACAACTCTCTTGCTCCTTTCCCAACTCTTCCATGAACCGAGTCATCCATATCATTTTTTTGCTAGCCTCTATGACTGCAATAACCTTCTGCAACTCTAAAATCCAGCTAACCACCATTCCACCAACAGTGAACACATATCCTATGGTGCTTCTCCTGTCATCCAAGTCACCTGCCATATCCAAATCTACATACCCATGTAGAGAAGTGTTTGACCCTGCATAACATAAATGCCTATTGCTGGTCCCTCTCAGATATCTGAGAATCCACTGAACTGCTTTTCAGTGCTCCTTTCTTGGATTGGCCATAAACTTGCTGACAACTCCCACTGCTTGGGAAATATCAGGTCTAGTACATACCATGTATTCAACCTCATCATGTGATTTAGGACACTATTCTTTGCTCAACTTGAACTGTCCAACCATAGGTGTGCTTACCGGTTTTGCATCCTACAAATTAAACTTTTCCACTACCTTATTCACATAATCATCTTGAGACAAAATCAACCTGTGATTTTCCCTGTCTCTAGAAATACTCATGCCAAAGATTGCTGCTCCTAAATCCTTCATGGCAAATGTCTGAGCTAATTTTACCTTCAGCTCAGTAATTCCCTGCATGTGTGACCCTACAACAAGCATATACACTACATACAGTAACATGATAATGTAGCTACTATTATCCAACCTGGTAAAATAAACACAATGATCACATTGACATTGACTAAAGCCATGCTTTGTCATAAACTTGTCAAACGTCAAATACCATTATCTTTCAGCTTGCTCAAGACTATATAACCTGGCCTTATGTCTCACTTGTCCATTCTCTCCTTTCTTTAACCTGTAAATCTATTCATTTTTTAGTGCTTTTTTTTTGACTGGCAACTCTACCAAATCCCACATTTGGTTCTCTTCCAAGGAATAAATTTCCTCATTCATGCCATGCTCCCACTATTTTATAGATTCTACCTATATTGCCTCTTTAAAACTTCTTAGTTCTCGACCATCAGTGAGTAATAAGTAGTATAAAGAAGGGGAATAACGAATTTGAGGCTTACTTACCCTTTCAGACCTCCTCATGGGCATTTGAGATTCATTGATAGCTTGCTGTCCACCCAAATTTTATTCTAATAGTGACTGATCCTGGTCATCTCTCAGTCTGCACCTGACTGATGTCATTTCTACCTGACATCCCTAATCGACATCAATTTCCACCTGCCCGACATCACTGACTTTGGTCTCCACCAGACTGACGTCGGTTCCTGCCTGATCAACGTCGATTCTTACTTGACTGACATCGATATCTATATTTTCCTGTGAGTGATGATTTTTACCCATGAGCTCATTTTGGATCATAACCTTATCTAAATCAACATTGCCTTGCTCAAAATTATTCAGCCTCTTGAGCTGATCACTGTCCATCACCTTTTCCTTTAAAACCAAGTCTTTCCATTTCTTAAATGTGTTAAAAACATCAGATTTCCTCTTTATGAAATAAATCCATACCTTTCTTGTAGCATCATCAATGAAAGAAACATAGCATTGTGATCTTCCAATAGAATCTCCTTGAGCTGGTCCCCACATGTTTGTGTGAACAAGCTTTAACATGTGCTTCTTCTTTGTTGACCCAGTCTTGAGAAACCTCACTTTCTCCTATTTCCTAAATATACAATGCTCACAAAAATCTAGATCTATAAAATCTAAAAGCTTACCTTTTGACTTAAGAACATGCATTCCCTTCTCACTCATGTGACCAAGCCTACAGTGCCACATCTTTACATCTACATCTGAAGTAGATAAACTAGAAGGAGATTCAATAATACAAGTAGATAGATAAAGTGTACCTACTTTCTTACCTCTAGCTAATACAAGTGCACCCATGGAAACTTTTCAAGATTTCGCTGTGAGAGTTACTATGCAACCCTTATCACCCAACTTTCTTGCAAAAATTAGACTCCTCTTTAGGATGGGAACATTCATGACATCCTTCAACACCCATATGTTGCCAGTCTGCAATTTCAACTGCACTTTCCCTTTGCCAACAATTTGACAAGGCTCACCATCCCCTAAATAAACTTTTCCAAAGTATTCATAGACATAATCATGGAAAAATTCTCTATTTGGGGTTGCATGGAAAGAAACACCAAAATCTAAAACCCAAGATTCTACTTTATACAAGGAAAATATAAGAGCATTCCTTGCAACAATACCTGCATCATTTGCTTCTTTATTTCCTTCATGCTGATCTTCTTTCAACCAACAATCTTTCTTTGCATGTCCTTTCTTTTCACAATTCCAGCAGGTTATACCTCCATTTTTGGATTTGGATCTACTGCCTATCTTTGACCTTTATTTCTGTTGCTTGCTCTTCTCTCTTTGCCATCCCCTGCTTTCAACACTTAAAGCATTACCTGATATTTCCCCTGTGCTTTTCTTGCAAATTTCTTCATTCAAGATTACACTAACAACATCATCAACTTTCAAGATATTTGAAGTAGACGCAGTATTACTAACTGCCATTACCAAACTATCCCAACTTTTAGATAAAGAGCATAAGATTAAGAGAGCCTTAATTTCATCATCAAAAACTATTTTGACTAAATTTAACTAATTTACTAATCAATGTAAATCACTAAGATGACTATATACCGATCCGCCTTCCTGCATTTGCAAATTAAATAATTGCTTCATAAGAAATACCTTATTTGAAGCTGAGGGTTTTTCATATAAGTTTGCTAAAGTATCCATTAACTCTACTGTTGTCTTTTCTTGTGATAAGTTGGAAATTACAGACGATGCCAGGCTCAACCTTATAGATCCCAGAGCCTTTCTATCAAGAACATTCCATTCTTCATCTTGCATATATGTGGGCTTACTTGAAACCCCACCCAATGGTAAGTACAGATCTTTTTGATACAGATAATTTTCTATCTACATCCTCCATAATTGATAATTCTTGTCATTGAATTTCTCTATTCTTAGTTTACTTTCTTCTGCCATTACTTTACTCCCACTCAAACATAAACCCTGTGAGTGAACCTGTAATCAACAAACACTAACCCGCTCTACCACTTGTTAGTGATCCTAGCTCTGATACCAACTGTTAGGATCCTCCTTAGAGTACAATTGATTACCTTTGTATAAGCAACTAAACACAAAATTAAACTAGAAGTAATAAGTAACTAGAAATTAGAAACAACAAAGAATAGGAGATATGAGAAATAATACAATCTATATTAACACTCTTCCAAAAGGAAATACAATGAAGAAATCTCTCTCTTCCACACCTCTTGGGTGTACAGTAATTCTCCCTCAAGAGTTCTCTCTCTCAATCAATTACAACCAACTCAACACTGAGTTGTTCCCTCTAGTGACAATCAACCCAATGGTTATTGTTTCCTACTTCCAAGTGACAATCAACTCAACCATTGTTGCCTACTCTCATAGCAGATCTTGATCTTGCACCTTGCAGATCAACTGATCTTGCTTACATGTAGATCTTTTTGGTCTTGCAGTCTTGCAGACCTTCTAGATCTTACACTTAAGGATCTAATCCTTTAGTCATTAATTACAATACAGCCCCATGGGTCTCTTAAATAGATTCCAAACCAAACAATAATTAGAAACGCAGACTCAAGACTAAAATTAGTCTTTACATGCAAACTAACTGTTCGACTAAAATTAGAACAGTTTTGGAAATACATAGACGACTGACATCAGTCTGAAGGTGACCAATGTCAACCGATCCCTAACTGATGTTGATTACTGTGTAGCTGGAGATAACTGATGTCACTTGGCTTGACCGATGTCGGTTACTGTGTAACCCAACAACCTCCACATTTGCATACCTGCGAAGCTTTTAGCTCCACAACTTAACATAAATAATAAGGGGTGAGCTTTTGTTTGGGGTGGGGGATAACACATTAATTGGTTAGGTTAAGTAAGAGGGGAAATTTTCTCATAATTGACCCTGGGCAAGAAAATCATTACACTTAAAGGGTAACTTATCATAATCAACTTGTTAGACCCAAGTGTGTTTCCCAACCACAAGTTAAATATCTTTGACCAAATGTATTTTTAAATTAGGAATGACACACAATCTATCATTGACACCTCTAGATAATTCTAAGTAGTAGGATCAATGTATAGAAGGGTTCCCAATATAATTCATGGCATAGTCATTAAATAATTCTAAGGGTATACCAAAAAATTTGATCTAGACTGATGTGTTCTGAAGTTCCTATTTAGAAAATCAAGACCTTTTTTCCAATTGAAATTAGAAATACTGGCATTTTTACAAAACCAAGGTCCTCCCCAAAAAATTGTCTCTATATTTTTTATTAAAGAAAAAAACAATAAAGAAACTTTTGGAGAGGTAAGAAAAAGAGAAGGGAAAGTCAACTTTGTAGGTTTTGGAATCCCAATTAATCATTTATTCTAAAGAAAATAAATACCATTAAATTTCCCAATAAAAGACCCTAATTCCAAGACATCTACTTGATTTTCCATGAATTATGGATCCAAGATAATGGTAGGTATAATTTGGTTCACCTTCAAACAAGTTTCTGGTTTAATCCTTGCAGTTGAGCAATATCCTATTTATCTACCTAATTTTGAAGGGATTAGGATGTGCTCATATTTTTTAGTTTGGAATAAGATGAAATAACATCTATCTTCTCAAATTACTTTTAGAATTTCTTTATTTGATCTTGGATCAACTCTTCGATAAAAGTATGGATAAATGTCCAAATATCCCTGATCTCATGGATATATTGCATCAAGTCCTTCAAGGAAAATGATTTTTTTTTCTAAGACCACTTTCTCCATGGTAGAGAATATTTTCTCCATAGCTAACACAATTTTATCCATCCCCTAGGGATTGCACATGAGAGGCAAGAAAAGAAGTAGAGATGTCCAGTCACTCACATGTATATTTACAACCACATAAAAAACACCTTCACACTAGCATCCATGAAGGAGATAAATCATGAAGAATATATATGGATAACTATCTGTGCTCTAAGAAGACTTATATTTTTACCTAAATTCATAGCCAAAACACTACCTTGAGCCAAGAATCATACTATAAGAAGTATCCCTCTCTGCTTATGTTCACCACATTCAATGGTTCAATTGATCTTTCAAATATTTAGAAGAGAATGTGTCCTATAAGTGATCATTAAAATGTGATGGTTATATATTTACTGATATATCATTATCAAGTGGGTTGTAGTCTAATGGTGAGGATGATGGTGTAAAAGGTGATGCCTAGTCATCCACAAAGGTATAAATCCTAGTAGATACAAAAAAGGGATGAGGCTGGGATCGTACCCCAGACAAATTTGATAGAATGGATATCCCACAATCCTTGGCACCTAAGCCAAAGAAACATTTTGTACACCTAATCCATGTAAAAGTAGGATTTTAATTATAAAAAAAAAAGGTATATTCATTAATTCAGTTGATCTTTCAAATCTGCCATTACATTATAGTAGAGGAGAACAAATGTTATCAAAACACCAAATCTGAATGTGACCTTGAGGTGGAGGGCAAGGGATGAAAAAAAAACTATGACTGAAATGACCACATGCATAACCTAGACTAGACTTTGCCCTATACAAATTTTAAAACCTTCTTATGAAATCTTAAACTGTTATTAAATATTCCCAAGGAAAATACAGAATAAACCCTATGTGTTCATAGGTCTTAAGTCTCAAATCTATAGCTAAAATCATCATTTGAGAAACTAAAATAAACATGCCAGTGCAAAAATGAATAAAGGATTATCTATCAACATTAGATATTTGTATTTTGGATAGTGAAAATTTATACAAGCTCCATTATTATTAATAATTCCTAACTTCAACAATGACCACTCCTAAGGAAAGCTATGTCACTATTCTCTCTTATCACCTTTAATAAATTTCCACATCCGTACTACCTATTATTCCTTGCCTATTAGACTCAACCAACTTTACCTTTTATCTTATTCACTTCCTTGCATCCATTGCATACCTAAGCTTGAGATGGTCCACCCTACTGGGCACAATCTGTATATAGGGTCAATGAATAGTATGAAGAATGAATGCTAGTATTTTTGTCATTATAATTATTTTAATTATGGTGTTATTAAACTTGAAATTTTATTGGTATCAAGGCTTGCCTTAATGTCAAACTCATTGCATTAGTGGAATCAGTTACTAGGGATTATTATAGCTTGAGCTTAATTTTTTGGGTACTTGAGAAATTCTATGTAAACACTTCTAGTACTGTTAACCTCGAAATGAATGCATAAAATTACAACTAGGGCAAGCATAACAAAAATAAACCTATTTATTTACCCTAGTAATGGAGAGGGGGATAATTATTTAATATTTTAGAATGTATATGTTGAATAATTTCTCACCCTTATCATTTTTATCACTATGTTGATGGTAAATTATATATAAATGATGTTGGCATAATTTTCATTGTAAAGGTGATTCTAGACATAGTTTATTTTACTTACAATAGGCTTATAGGATACTTGAAATATAATTCTTGTCTATATAATGACATAGTAAAGTTATTACTAATTTTTTAAATGCTTATAAATCACATTCTTTTTCTAAGGCATGGAATACAATATCAGATCCATGCTTGAAGGCCAAGAATATTTTGTCACCAAAGTTTTTGCATTTAGAAGTAATGATTATTTGAAGAACAACTGAAAACATTAGAATTATATTATTCATAATAGTATCTAGTATTGTATTATGTTCTTTTGCATCATTAATTAAAAGAAATAAAATATATAACCATGAACATGGTGTTTCTTTATCTAGGTTTTATGCATACCAAAGACTATGGGTTTTTACCCTTTCATTTTAAAACAAACCGGTAATTTGTTTAGGGAATGAGTTCAATGTTTCAACTCTCCTACATAGTTTGTGTGGAATAACAACATGAAACCTAGAATCCAAGAAGGGATATTCACCCAAATGATCAGAGCAATACTATGTGATGTAATGTTATAATAACTAGCTTTGATAAAAAAGTAAAAAAAGAGGGAAGGGTAGGGAAAATATTAATTTTCATAGTTTAGATAAGTATTTATTTTACTAAAACAACACCTTTTAGGATTTAATACAAAGCAACCAACATTATTAAAATCTAGTCATGCACTCTCATATGAACAAACATAAACTAAGAGTCCAAGGACTAATAAATTAAGACTAGTCATCAACTCCAATAATTATGGTTTTGCCTTGTACTCCCAATTGATAAGTAACATCAGTATTATCAATTCTATACATGGAAGCTTAGGCATCATTGGTATACACCATCATGGGTTTATTATGTTGAAGTAGGTGGTTCTGTGGGCCACCCTACTATTGATTTTGGGTAGCACATGCTTGGTGGTTAGGAAAAGTTTTTTTTTTTTTATAAATATTTGGAGATTCTAATAAGTGGTGATTAAGCCATTTTGAAGGGCTTAGATGTTTTTTTGAGCATTCCCTAAGAACATACCAACAAACATTTGCCTTTGATCATCTGGGAGCCTTTAGATAAATGAATTATACTCCCTATAATTTTGAGTATCATTCTTGATAATTTGGTGTAAGATGCAATAAACATTGGGATCATATTCCCTAGGCCTCAGGTTTTTTGCCTATTGACCAAACCCTTGTTGATTATTTCTTTGGTAATACATTGGGTTTGGAAACTAGGAAAATTATTTAACATGTTGATACTAATTTTGATTTTGGTTTTGGTGTTGTATGTTTCATGATGGTGGTCATTTAAAATCAATCACATGAATGACATGAGGGGGACTTTAGCCCCTAACACATGTATTGTTAATGGCATTAGTATTGTTCTCAGGGTGATACTGATTATTATTAACAAGGTTTGGATTTTTTTGGGTTGGTGATGCCATTGGTGGTGGCATTCATGTTTCAATTTAGGATCTTAGGGCCTTTGTACATGGTATTATTTAGACTCACATTTTTAAATCCCCATTATTTTAGTTTGGTGTGATTATGTGTTTGTTTATCCTATAAGTTCACCAACCATTATCAATGATTGCTTGGTCAATTTTTAAGGTGCTCCAAGAGTTTAATCATAGGATCAATATGGGAATTTATAAAAATCCTCTATCATCTCCTTGTTAAGGGAGTGGAAGAAGAGGTCACATAGTTCCCATTGATCTATGTGGGGTGCACTAGCAGATGAATATAGGACCTACCATCATCTCATGATGAAATGGGAAACCAAATCATTATATTTTTATTTAATGTGAAAAATTATTGTATGCTAATATTTAGGAGTTTATTCATATCAAAGGATTTAAAAAACTTGGCCATGTTTTAGAGAAAAAAATGTAGAAACCCCTCAAGGAGGTGGTAATACTAATCAAGTGTTATTTCCTCTAGGATTTTAGGTAAAATTTTGACAAGAATCCCATCCCAAGGTAGGAACTCCATGAAATTCATAGAATATGATTTGACATGTGCATTGGGATCTCCTTCCCTTTTAAAATTGGGAAGGTATGTAGAGTACATGGGAGAGGAAATCTTCATATGTTAGGATTGAGGGGTTATTTAAGATACTTAGCATATGTCCCCATGTTGTTAATGTCAGTTGTTGATGTGATAAGATTGGATTGAATATGTGGGATTATGTAGGGGTTAGCTAGATAACCACTAGAGGGGATGGAAGAATCTTGGTAAGGTGAAGTGGTATAAGCTAGAAAATATTTATCTGGTTGAGTAGATTCATAGAACATATTAAAACAAGGAGTAAATTATTAGTCGCAAAAGGGTTAATGGTTTTTTAAGGAGGGACATATGTGTTTTATACATAGCCCTAGGCAATGTAAGGCAATACATAGGCCATTTATGGTGTAGGAGTGTACATAAGAGGCACATAAATTAGAGGGGTGAAGAATGGTGGGTTGTTGGTCACAACATTATTTTAGAAAGGTAGAGTGCAAGTATATACACTTCCAATTTGGGTTTGGATTAGAACTTGATAGGATGGAATGATTTTTGAGTCATTCAGGTTGGGTTCATCATGAGCAAGGATGTCCCCAAGGGGTTGGTTAGTGGTATAGCTTGGTGGGGGTATATGCTTTTGTTTTGGTGGAAGCACATGTAAGTTTTTTAATATGATGATAAATGATGTGTTGTTTGGACATGACTGGATGAGAAATGAACTTGGATAGGAGGGTTGGGTCATTCATTGATTTAAATATTTTTGGTTTTTATCTAAATCATGAGTATGACCCACTAGGATGTTGATGAGTTGATTCAAGTTGATAGTGGCACTAAGATTAAGAGCCTCCTATTTGGGAGGGGTAGAGGTATGAGGCTGGTTAGTTTGAACATGTTAGTTTGGAGTAGGAGTCTTATGGGTAGTGGTTATGGTTGGCACAAAAGGGTTGGAGGATTCTTAGATCCTATTATGGAGACACATGGCTACTTGCATATAATTAACCTCATCCTCCAAGTGAAATATCCTTTTTAGGTAATGCTCATACTTAGCATTGCTTTCCAAGTTTGGGCTTTGTAGGCTAATTGATGGTCTAGTGACCATGCAAGGAGTGACCATACCTCCCCTAGTGAGGGTAATAGTATTGGGGCTAGGATGATTGCTAGTAGTTTCATAAATGTCTCGTATCTCATTAATAAAGACCCCACTCCTAGTTTAGGTGTTAGGATGAGACAAGGTTTTTTTTAATGGCCCCTAGGAAAAATCCTTATGTAAATTTTTGGTGAATATTGAAAATCCAATTTCAAAATAGAGGTAAATTAAAGGTAAAGTAGTTTTGTTGGGAAGTCAAATCATATTCACCATTTTCTTGGAGTATAAATGTTGGAGTCCAAAGAGAATCCATTCATCTTGGTCATTGTAAAAATCCTATGGATGAAATCTAGACCCTATAAATATTGTCTAATCTATTTGATCATCATCTAAATTATTTGGATGATGTTTAGAGTCTTTAGATGCTATCCAAATTATCTAGTCACCATCCAGACCATGTGGATGACATATAGACCCTATGGATGCTATATAGGCTGTTTGGTCACCGTCTAAAATCTATGGATGATGTCCAAAGCCTATGGATGCCATCCACATGGTCTGGTCACCATCTAACCTTGATGAATGACATCTAGACCCTATGTATGCCATCTATGTGGTCTGGTATCCATCTAGCCTTGGTGGATGGAATTCAGACCCTGTGAATACCATCGATGTAGCTTGGTCATCATCTAGACTCTATGGACTACATCCAAAGCCTATGGATGGTATCTAGGTAGCTTGGTCACTATCCAGACTCTGTGGATGACATCCAAACCTTATGGATGCCATCTAGGCTATTTGGACACCATCCAAACTTTATGGATGACATCCACTTCCATACTTTGTGGATGCCATCCAAGTTGTGTGGTCATTGTCCAAGCTTGATGGACAATGTCTAGGTCCTATAGATGCTATTTAGTCTATCTAGCCACTTTTTGGATGCCATAATCTATGTTTAGGCCCTATAAACACTGGAAGATCTATCTAAATGTTATCCTAACCCTTTAGATAATGCCTGGATATTATAGATGCCTTTTAGTTTTGTTCACTATCTACGACTTATTTTCATTGCCCTGCCATCGGGTATATGTAATTCTTTGGGGATGGGTTAAAATTATGATCTTGATCATCTATGAAATATATTAGATCAAGATATGCCATATCTAGTGTATAATAGATGTTTGAAAAATAGTGTAGAATGTCCTATGACATGATGATTTATACTCAAAATTTTGGAATTAGTTGTCAATGGTAGATGAGCCAACCTCTAAATCATATATACAACCCAATTTTTTTAGTGACCCAACACTCTTTTCAAGTCTAAAAAAATAGCCAAATCTAAATTTTAGAGAATGGAATATTCGCGAGTTAATGAATATTCACCACTAAAAAAACTTTGGGATGAGAACAATCATAGAATTAGTAATATGCGTTAGTTTTGAATGTAGTATTTTTCCAAGCACTTATGAAGGCTCAATTAAATTGAGTTGGATTCTCTTATATTCCTCCAAACCAAGAGATGCACCTATGTTATATCCATACATATTCTAGGGGTATATGGATACCCATAAAATAAATGTAAGGAGAAAGGAAAGTGGAGAAGGGATAAAGAAGAAGATGAAGAAGGGAAAAATGTAAGGATGGAATTCCTTCACATCAGGTTAAAAAATTTGTGCACATGTGTATAACACATGCTAAACTATGTATTAGATTCCTTGTGGTCAGGTTGAGGTAGTTGATGTAATAAATGGGCTATAGATTGGGATAGCTATTATGTGAAATGTGATTTGGAATGGGTGGTGGCAAGGGGATTTAATAATGGAATAAAAATACCTCCACATCATCATGATGGTTATTAAGAGCATCAAACTATGTAGAAGCAGAGCTCCAGGGTCCTTCATTCTTTAAGATTATGAGTAGGCAAAGCTCTTAGTCAATGGTAGGATTAGAGAAATGAGGGAGGTCTAAATGAACCATGGGATGAGATAAACTATGTCAAGTTGGATATGCTTAGTCAATTTCATCCAAAAATGTGAATGATATAGGATGAGGCTAGATCTAAGGAGAAGAAGGGGGTGAGGATGAGAGACTAGGCTTGGATAACATTCTATTGATGACCTCTATTTTGAGGGAAGAGAATGATCGATGGATCAAGAATATATATTTTTTCCTCTAAGGAATTGAGAGATTCAATAATGAGGTGGGGGATTGGGGTGGAATGTAAACCTCTATCCTAAGCTCGGTATTGATAAAATACTATATGTTAAATATAGGACTAGGTGCCCTAACCCTAGGGAAAATACCTTCTCTAATAAGAGAAGGGATTTTTAGAAGTGTCATCTAAAATGAGTTAAGAAATTTGTAAGCAAATAAACTTTTATGAATAGAAAAAATAGGTTTTTTTTGTCTTTTATGTTTGGATAAGACTTTTGGCAATGCTTTTTTTATTTTTGTTTGTTTTATGAATAATTGACTAAAATGGAAATTAGGTACTTGCTGAAACAGAATAATTGAAAGTATAGAGAAATAATAAAAATGAAATTAAATGAACGAAAGATTATTTTTGTATTTTCCAATTGTGTTTTAAGGTATGTAAATTGAGAGAGAGAGAGAGATAGAGATAGAGAGAGATTTACTTTAGCTATGTTAATGCTGATTTTTAACTTTTCTAGATGCAAGATATACAACGTTATTTTAATGATTTTTTATTGATATGTGAATGAATATAATATGAAAACTATGTTTTATTAACATAAAAGTTTTTTTTAAAATTATCTAAGATCCCAACAAAAAATACTATGATGTTCCTAGAGTTTTCTTTCACAAAACAAGTCAAGAACAAGTTTTAACCTTTCTAGGTGTTGCACGTTCGCTATGAACAATATTTGAAATGGAAATAAATGATTTAGATTATAATTTATATGATTAAATTAATTAAATAAAAAATTATAAATTAATATAAATAATTAAAATCAAAAGCACAATAACACCACTTGCTCACCTAAGTTTGTCTAGGGTTTTACTACTCACCAGTTACTTGTTTGAGAGTGAGAATAATTTGTTTCAAAACTAAAAAATGATTATTAAAATGGCTGAAAATTTATGATATGCTCCATAAAATTAACATAGGTTTTATATGTAAGATTTTTATTAGATAATCTATTGAATAAATGCAAATAAACACAAAAACCAACTACTATTTTTATGTGAGGATGGGAGAGTAGAATTCTATTTCCTATCAAAACTTATTTTTTTCCAAAATAAATATTTAAGATAATACAAGAATTAATGAAAATTTAATATAATTTACTTAAAAAAACAAATAAATATAAACTAAGAATCTCCAACCTAATCATGATGTAGTCCAACTATAAATAAAATGATTTATTGTACTGCAGTCCTCAGTGTGTTAGCTCATTTACCCAAATGAATATTTATAAAAATATAAAACAATGAGTATGGGTAAATGAATATGAAAAATGGGATAATAAGAGCATAGACACAAATCTAAACAAATAACAACTGATTGTGGATGGCCAAAGACATTATTTTTAAAGACCTAGTTGCAAGAATAATGGTTCTCCTTGTCTAGAACTATGTAGTTGAACAAGAAAGAAATAACAAAAATCTCCAAAATAATTATATAAAGCTATGGATATAGAATATTAAAAAATATTAAGCTTTAATGCAAATATTATATCTAAAATAAAACCAAAATTGGCTTACTTTTAGAAGAGTAATGGAGGTTTCATGAAGGAGTTCAACTGGGAGTTAAAATTATGAGGGAATCAAAATGATTGAAAATAGAAGAGAGAGTGAGATAAGCCTAATATGAGGTGAAATTAAGGTGGAAATAAAAATAAATATAATAATAATCACAAAAAAAACATCATGGAATGAGTCTCATAGGCCAAAATTAGAAGGTAAAACAATGGTGATGGAATTACCCTAGTTTTCAAAGACAGTTACATAATTATCACTCTTAGGGACAAAAAATCCCTTTTAAATTAAAAAATCACCATATAGTTTAAAATAAACACCCTTATATAATGGGTTCATTATGTTAGTTTACAAAACCTCCTTGATAAAACTGTCACACATTATCCATGCACTAATAAGACCTATATTGTTATCCTATCACCGTGGATAAGATAGATGGATCATTATCCATGATTTAAGAAGACCTATATTATTACCTAAATTTGTAAGAAAAACAATGACTTGAGACAATAATCATAATATAATATGTATTCCTCTTTGCTTATGTTAGCCACATTCAATGATTCAATTGATCTTTAAAATATTTAGAAGAGAATGTGTCCTAAAAGTGATCATTAAAATTTGATGGTTCTAGATATAATGATATATTCATTAATTCAGTTGATCATTCAAATATTTCAAATATGCTAGTATATTATCATAGAGGATAATAAAATATATTAAAACACCTAATCCGAATGTATCATTGAGGTGGAGGCCAAGGGATGAAAAACAACACTATGAATGGAAGATTGACACACATAACCTAGACTAGACTCTGCCCTACACAACGTTCAAAACCTTCTTATGAAATCTTACACTATTATTAAATATTCCTAGGGAAAATACATAATAAAACTTATTTGTTCATGGGTCTTGAGTCTTAAATTTGTAGCTAAAAATTAAAAAAGGATTGTCTATTAGCATGAGATGTCTATATTTTGGATAGTGACATTTTCTACAAGATCCATTATTGTTAACAATTCCTAACTTCAGAAATGATCACTCCTAAGGATAGATATATCCCTATTCTCTCTTATTGCCTTTAATAAATTCCACATCCTTATTTCCTATCTTTCCTTTCCTATCAAACTCGATCAACTTTACCTTTTATCTTATTCACTTCCTTGCACCCATTATGTACTTGAGCTTGAGATGGTCCACCCCATTGGGCACTATTCATATATAGGGTCAATGAATAGTATGAAGATTGAATGATAGTATTTATATCATTATTATTATATTAATTATGGTGTTATTATACTCAACATTTTATTGGTATCAAGGCTTGCCTTCTTGTTATACTCATTGCATTAGTGGAATCAGTTACTAAGGATTAGTATAACTTGAGCTTAATTTTTTTTGTACTTTATAAATTCTATGTTAACACTTCTAGTATTGTTAACCTCAAATTGAATTCATAAAATTACAACTAGTGGAAGCATAATAAAACTGATCCTATTTATTTACCCTAGTAATGGAGAATGGCATATTTATTTAATATTTTACAATGTGTATATTGAATAATTGCTCACCCTTGTCATTTTTATGACTATGTTGATGGTAATTTATATTTAAATGATGTTGGCAAGGTTTTCATTATAAAGGTGATTTTATACATAATTTGTTTTACTTATAATAGGCCTATAGGATACTTACAGTATAATTATTTTATCCATAATGACACAATAAAGTTATTACTACTTTTTTAAATACTTAAAAATCATATTCTCTTTCCAATGCATGGAATACAAAATTAGATCCATGTCTTAAGGCCAAGAATATTTTTCAGCCAAATATTTCACATTTAAAAGTAATGATTCTTTTATGAACAACTGGAAACATTATAACTCTATTATTCATAATAATATCTGGTATTGTATTAGGTTCTTTTGTATTATTTCTTAAAAGAGATAAAATATATAACCATGAACATGGTGTTTTTTAATGTGGGTTTTATGCACACCAAAGGCTATGGGTTTTCAAACTCTCATTTTAAGACAAATTGCTAATTTTTTTATGAAATGAGTTTAATGTTTTGTCTCCTACGTAGTTTACATGGAATAACAACATGAAACCTAAAACCCAAGAAAGGATATTCACCAAAATTATTATAACAACACTATGTGATGTAATGTTATAAAAACTAGATTTGATAAACAAGTAAAAAAATGAGGGAAGGGTAGGGCACAAAATAAGGTTCATATTTTAGATAAGTAGTTATTTTAATGAAATAACACCTTTTAGGGTTTAATGCAAAGCAACCAATATTATTAAAATCTAATCATGCATTCAGATCTATAACAAATGGGAAATTGAACCATTATATTATTTTTTGATGTGAAAATGTCTCATATACCAGTCTTTAAGAGTTTATTCATATCAAAGGATTTGACAGACTTGACCATGAGCTAGGGAAAATAATATATAAACCCATTGAGGAGGTGCTAATACTAGTCAAGCACTATTTGTCAGGAATCTAGAACAACAAACATGCTCTGATGCCACTAGTTGGGATCTTGCTCCTCAGAAAGAGCACAGTATGATTACCAAATATAAGCAATTGAATATGCGGAAATAACCAAAAACACAAGTAACTAGAATTCACCAATAGCACAGAATATGAGAGACAATACACTATCTTGTATTAACACTAACAGAAAAGAATACAACAAAGAGCCGCCACACTCTTTCACCTTACAGAGATTCGCCACACCTCAAGTGTTCAGTAATTCTTCTCACACACACTCTCCTACACAAAAACGGTCCCAACAATCAACTCACACACAGAATTGGTGTTCACCTCACCAACCAGTCAGTAATAACCCTGCCGGTACATCAAGCACTCTATAGCACTTCAAGCTGATCTCTCATGAACCTGCAACCTGCAATTCAAAGACCAAACTTACATGTAGATCCCCAATGAGCTTGCAACAACCTGCAACTCATAGATCTTACAACTAGAAGGAACTCTTCCTTTCTATCTCATGCCTTATACAATACATGCCAATGGGTCTATAAATAGATCCCTAACTCAAACATTAACTTAGACTCTTAATTTAGACAATTGTCCTCGTAGCCCAAGACTCTAACTGGTCTCAACATGCAAACTCTTTGTTCACTTAACTAACTGTCTGTGAAACGAGCAGTTTTGGAACACACAGGCGACCGACGTCGGTCCCTGCTTGTCTGGTTCTGCCGACGTCGGCCGACTTCCTGCCGTCGCCGGTGGCCTTCTGCACTGGACTCTGCCGACGTCGGTCCTGCTGCCGACGTCGGTTCCTGTAGAACTCAGCAACCGTCTGTTCCTCAGTTTGCAAAGGTTGAAGCTTTTAGCTCCACAACCTAACAATCTCCCACTTGGAGATAAACAGCTGCAACCTGTACATGTACCTGTACACCGTCTAGTTTGTTACCTTGGCTATGTATCCATCTTCAAAATCACCCTTGAAGACCAACCACCACAAAATCCGTGGTGTAAAACCTGTCATCCAAATTACCTACCACATCCACATCTACAACCATGTAGAAATAAACCTGAACTTGCATAGCATGTGCACCTGCTACTAGTCCCTGTAAGAATCCACTGAACTGACCTCCAATGGTTCTCTCCCGGATTGGCTCCTAACTTGTGACAACTCCCACTGCTTGGGAAAACTCAGGTTTAGTACATACCATGCACTCAACCTCATTATGTGAATCAAGACACTTGTTCATAGAACTGTCCAACCATCGGCGTGCTAATCGGTTTCACACAATCATCCTGAAACAAAGTCAACACATGACCTTCCATGTCTCTAGAACACACTCTTGCCAAAGAATCTTGCTGCTCCCAAATTCTCCATGACAAACACCTGAACTAGCTTTACCTTTAGTTCAGCAATACCTATATATGTAACCCTGCAACAAGCACATCATACAGAAAATAGGATAGTGTAGCTAATACTATCCAACCTGGTAAAGAGAAACACAATGAACAAACCTCCATTGCCCTGCAGCTAATACAAGATCAAATACCCTGATCTTCCATCTCACGTATCCCTTTCCACTCTTCTTCATCCTTAACATCCATTCGTCTCTCAGTGCTTACTTCCAGCTGGCCACACTACCCAAAACCCCTGTTTGGTTCTCCTCCAAGGAATCACATCCTCATTCATGCCTAGCTCCCACTATTTCCTGGATCTACCTGTTCTGCTTCTTCAATAACTTCCTGGTCCTATGCCATAAGTGAGCAACAAGTAGTGTAAAGAAGGGAAATGATGAATTTAAGAACTTACTTACACCTTCAGTCCTCCATATGGGCGCTTGAGACTCCATGATAGCTTGCTGTCCACCCAAAATTTGTCTCAGTGACCGATGCCGGTCACATCTCAGTCTACAGCCGACCGATGTCGGTTCCCTGCGACTGCCTCCATGCCGACGTCGGTTTCCCCTGGCCGACGCCGGTCTCTGTCTGCCCCGAGTCACCGACGTCGGGCTGAACATAGCCGACATCGGTCCCTGTCTGGACACCGACGCCAGTTTTCCTGCCGATGTCGGTCTCTGTGTTTTTCTTGTGAGACCTGACTTTTTCCTACGAGCTCCTTTTGGATCAAACCCTTGTCCAAATCACCCTTGCTCTGCTCAAAATTCCTCTGCACCTTGTGCTAAACTCTGTCCGTCACTTTCTCCTTGAAAACCAAGGCTTTCCTGTTCTTGTCACTAACATCGGATTCTTCAAGAAACCTCACCTTCTTCTTCTGCATACAGAAATCACGATCCATGCCTTCCAAATCCGAAAGCATATCATTTGACTCAAGAACCAGCATCTCCTTCTTATCTATGTGACCAAGCCTATCAAGCCACAAGTAGATAACCCAGAAGAAGAATCAGTAAAACAAGTAGATAGATAAAGCGTACCTACTTTCTTACCTCTAGCTATAACAAGTGTACCCTTGGTAACCTTCCAAGAGTCCGCTGTGAGAGTTACTGTGCAACCCTCTTCACCCAAACTTTTAACAGAAATCAGATTCTGCTTCAGAACTAGGACGTGCATGACCTCCTTTAACACCCATGTGTTACCTGTCTGCAGTTTCAGCTTCACTTTGCCTTTGCCAACAATCTGACAAGACTTACCATCCCCTACACAAATTTCTCCAAAATCTCCCTGGACATACTCATGAAAAAATTCCCTATGTGGGGATGCATGAAAAGAGGCACCAGAATCTAATACCCAAGATTCTACTTTATCCAAAGAACATACCAGAGCATCCTATGCAATGTAACCTGTAACATCTGCTTCTTCTTCATGTTCTTCATGCTGATCTGTACCCGATCTGCAATCTCTCTTTAAGTGCCCTTGCTTTCCACATTTCCAGCAGGTTATTCTGCCATACCTGGACTTGGATCTCTTGCCCGTCTTCGACCTTGATCTCCCACGCTCTATCTTCTCTCTTGGCCTTCCTCTTCCTTCAACACTCAAAGCATCACCAGATGATTCACCTGTGCTTTTCCTGCGTATCTCTTCGTTCAAGATTACACTCACAATATCATCTACTTTTAAGACTTTTGAAGGAGACACAGTATTAGAAACTACCATTACCAAACCTTCCAAACTTTCAGGTAATGAACACAAGATTAAGAGAGCTCTTATTTCATCATCAAATACAATATTGACTGAACTTAACTGGTTTACTAAACCATGGAAATCACTAAGATGGCTATGAACAGATCCACCTTCCAACATTTGCAAATTAAATAAACGCTTCATAAGAAATACCTTATTCGAAGCTGAGGGTTTTTCATATAAATTTGCCAAAGATTCCATCAACTCCACCGTTGTCTTACACTGTGATAAGCTGGAAATCACAGATGATGCAAGACTCAATCTAACAGATCCCAGAGCCTTCCGATCAAGAACCTCCCATTCTTCATCTTTCATATCCAAGGGTTTGCTAGCAACCCCACCCAACGATAAGTACAAATCTTTCTGATACAGATAGTCCTCAATCTGCATCCTCCATAATTGGTAGTTCTTGCCATTGAACTTCTCCATTCGTAGTTGACTGCTTTCTGTCATTGCTCAACTCCCACTCAAACAGAAACCCTGTGAGTAACCTGTAATCAAAACACACTAACCAGATCTACACCAATCTGTTAGTATCCCAACCTAAAGCTCTGATACCAATTGTTGGTATCAAGCTTAAGAATCTACAACCAAGGCTCTGATACCAGTTGTCAGGAATCTAGAACAACAAACATGCTCTGATGCCACTAGTTGGGATCTTGCTCCTCAGAAAGAGCACAGTATGATTACCAAATATAAGCAATTAAATATGCAGAAATAACCAGAAACACAAGTAACTAGAATTCACCAATAGCACAGAATATGAGAGACAATACACTATCTTGTATTAACACTAACAGAAAAGAATACAACAAAGAGCCGCCACACTCTTTCACCTTACAGAGATTCGCCACACCTCAAGTGTTCAGTAATTCTTCTCACACACACTCTCCTACACAAAAACGGTCCCAACAACCAACTCACACACAAAATTGGTGTTCACCTCACCAACCAGTCAGTAATAACCCTGCCGGTACATCAAGCACTCTATAGCACTTCAAGCTGATCTCTCATGAACCTGCAACCTGCAATTCAAAGACCTAACTTACATGTAGATCCCCAATGAGCTTGCAACAACCTGCAACTCATAGATCTTACAACTAGAAGGAACTCTTCCTTTCTATCTCATGCCTTATACAATACATGCCAATGGGTCTATAAATAGATCCCTAACTCAAACATTAACTTAGACTCTTAATTTAGACAATTGTCCTCGCAGCCCAAGACTCTAACTGGTCTCAACATGCAAACTCTTTGTTCACTTAACTAACTGTCCGTGAAATGAGCAGTTTTGGAACACACAGGCGACCGACATCGGTCCCTGCTTGTCTGGTTCTGCCGACGTCGGCCGACTTCCTGCCGTCGCCGGTGGCCTTCTGCACTGGACTCTGCCGACGTCGGTCCTGCTGCCGACGCCGGTTCCTGTAGAACTCAGCAACCGTCTATTCCTCAGTTTGCAAAGGTTGAAGCTTTTAGCTCCACAACCTAACACTATTCTATTTAGGGTTTTGGGGAATTTTTTTATAAGAACCCAATCCCAAGGTAGGATCTCCATGACATTCATAGTGTATGCCTTGATGTGTGCATTGGGATATCCTTCCCTTTTAAGCTTGGGAAGGTCTGTAGGGGACATGGGAGAGGAACTCTTTGTATGTTAGGATCGAGGGGTTCTTTAAGATAGTTAGCATAGGTCCTCATGTTGTTAAAGTTAGTTATTGACATGATAGGATTGGATTGAAGATGTGGGATCATGTATGGGTTTGTTAGATAACCACTAAAGGGTATGGAATAAACTTGTTAAGGTAAAGTGGTATAGTAAAAAAAATAGTTATCTAGTTGAGTAGATTTGTAGAACATATTAAATTAGGGAGGTAAACTATTAGTCATGAAAGGGTTGGTGGTTTGTTTAAGAGGTTCATATGTTTTTTTTTTAATATCCCTAGGCAACATAAGGAAATACATAAGCTGTCTATGGCGGAGG